>JAMPIT010000423.1:600000-1016222 GCA_026261815.1 Monarcha castaneiventris obscurior | reverse complement strand
ACCCTCTGACACTCAGGAGTACGAGTCCTTGCGAGTTCTTTGAGTAACATCTCCCTTGCCATTGGATCCGCTACCTGCCTTTCAACAGAAACGATAAGTCTGCTGACAAAATGCATGAAGGACTCACCCTCCTTCTGTACTATATTTATATACTTCTCCGCAGGAGCAGCCATCTCAATGGTTTGGACCAACTCTGCCATGCCCGTCTCTCGGCATTGATCTATCACAGCACGATCCATGTTAACCTGTACGTCAGCATTTTCAAAGGCACCAGTACCCAGCAGGACATCTACTCCAACTCCATGCCTGGGATCCCGTCGGTCCAGCGTGGCAATGTACTCTATCGCCCTAGTTGCTAGCTGATGCCACTTGAATTCAAACATATCGTATACGAAAGGGTCAAAGATAGTACGAGCTATACTGCGAATATCATAAGGAACCAGCAAGGAACCATTGAAAACTCTAAGAAGCCCCATCACTCCCCGAGACCCCACGCCGTATTTTTCAGCCTGGTCCCGGATTTCCATCAAGGACTTCCATGATAGACCCTGGTAAGAATGGCGACCATCACCAGTGACAACAGGAAAAGCCTGCAGTCCCCCCGGTGGGGATGCAGCACCTGCCTTGTCCTGTCCCTTGCTCGTCCCAGGGACTACAGTCCTAGGACTAGAGGATTGGGAAAGACGAGCCTTACGGCATCGGGCTGTCTTACTGTCACAAATGTCCTCAACTTTCGCCTTAACATCTCCCCAGAATTTTGTTTTATTCCTCGGACGTACAGTTACCCTGCACTCTGGTAAAGTCCAGGGATTTCCAGATGCAGAACCGTCCGCCCGGGACTTGTAGTCCCGAGAAGACCGCGGCTTCCCCGCTGCGTCACTATCTGCCCCGAATCTAAAGATATCAGGACTTCTCCGTGCAGCCTTGGTATGCTTGGGGTGTCACACAGGCGAACCCCCTGGACTCGCGCTGTCACAGTCCGTGGCGTCCGAGGACCCGGCGCCATCCACATCTGAGACAGTCGGGGAGGTACCGCCCGAAAGCTCGGCGGCATCTGCCGTGGACGGGGATGCGGTGAGGAACCGGCTGCGGCCGCGCTCCCCCCGGCAAGCCCAGGGAGCTCCCGAGTCGTCGGAGCTGCGGCGTGCTCCTGCCGCCGCTCATGCGCAGTGGGGGGCAGGGATGTCGGGGAGTCGGAGCGCGCGAACCGGTCTGCTGGGAGAGTAGCGGTAACCGCCCCCAGAAGGTTACCGCCCTTAGGGCGGATGCCCAGGGTTGGGACAGCTCACCCCGGCCGGGGAACGACCCCTCCGGCCGCTGGAGCCGGAGTCGCTGCTGCCGCCGAGGTGGAACCGTCTGTCCCCACCCCGTCAATCCTCCCGGGACAGGATTCACCATCCGACCCGGTGTCATCGCCGCCCCAATCCGATGGCTTGGCGTCTGCCTCATCGTCAGAGTGCAGCATAATGGTCACTCCCGGGTCACCGGGGTTATAGACATTACAGCTGCTGCACTTCAGGCATTCTGCCGTAACCGTAGCCTTGGGCCGCGCCCCCCCGAGCGACTCAGCACAGGGAAGGCGCAGAGAAGGGGGCGCGTCTTGCTGCCCCGCCTCTCCCGCCGCGCAGAGGGGGCGAAGCCCGCAGTGCTGCCTTTCCAGAACAGCACCGGGGCGGAGACACCGACCACGCCACTCCTCCAGGGCAGTGCCGGGGGGGCGAATCACACCGCTCCCTCCTCCCCGAGTGGCGCTGGGGGGGCGAATCGCACTGCGCCCTCCGCCCGGAGCCGTGCCGGGGGGGTGAATCACACCGCGCCTCCTCCCCCGAGCGGCGCCAGGGGGGCGAAATGCACCGTGCCCCCCGCCCAGAGCCGTGCCGGGACAGCGAAAGCCGCCGCGCCTCCCGCCCGGAGCCGGGGGGCGAAAACTGCCGCGGTGCCTTTCCAGAACCGGGGGGGGCAAAGCCGGGACCGCCGGCCTCCCGGGGCTTCCCGCGGCCGAATTGTCCCCGAAACGCTGCCAATCATCTGAGATCGGCGGGCTAGCAGACTGCGAGCATCCCAGGGGGGAAGCGGCCCCCCCGTCCCAGGACCGGGGTGGGCGGGTGGGCTCAGACGCTGTTTTCGTCCAGAGCTCCTCATCCTCTTCCCACTCAAAGCGCTGAGAACTTACTTCGAGCGAACTAACAGGGGTAATACCGCCTGAAGAACTCTTCTGGCCTTGAACAACAAAGTTGACCCGTCTCCAGGACAATAGTAGCTTAACCACATCCCGGTCATAAGCCGCTGCTAAAGCAGAATGCAAGGCTCTACCAACTGACAGCCATTTGGGTTTGTCAAGGATATCACAACCTTCTGGAAAAAACCCATTATCCTTGGTCCAAAAATATAAATTTTCTAAGTCTATCTTGCGAATAGCCATGTTCTCACCTTCTAAATACATTTCGAGAACCTCTAACGCCATGGAGTCATCAAAGGATCTTTCCCTAGAGACTCCCATATTTTCTATAAATTTTTACCTGCTTTTTTTACCTATACCTGCAGTTCCCCGTACGGGCCACCAGATGTCGCAGTGCCGGACACGAACACGCAGATTCAAACAGCAGGTTAGCAGCAGGTCAGACCACCGAGCAGAGCGAAAGGGCCTGCCCGCCTTTATTCTCACTCTTTTTATACCTCTTTTAAAACAATCATACATTGGTAGATGAGGTTAACACTTCTACAATTTCACAGGATAGGAACACAGTCTATCACCTTTCTCTGCCTTGGAGAAAGGAATGAACAACAATCCAGAAGTTCAGAAAACATTCTAGGCCGGTTAGAAAAAACAAGAGCTATGTTTATAGAAAATGCATGAGAACTTCTACTACAAAAGTAAAAACACAGAACAGTAGAAAAGCCCAGGGCGACACCCTAACACATTTGTCATAGACACCATGGGGACTTTATCCTCTTCTGTGGCACATGGAGGCTTTGATTGGGCAGGGTCAGCTCGATTGTTGGAGCCTCGGGTCTTCAATGACCAGGTGGCCCTCACTAAATGGAGCTCCCAATGTTTGAAGGTCCCACCACCCATTGCTTTCAAGGTGGTTTTTAGCAGTCCCTTGCACCGTTCAGCTTTCCCAGGGCTGGTGTCTGACAGGGAATATGAAACCCCCACTTGATCCCGTGCTCTCTGGCCCAGGTGTCTATGAGGCTGTTTGGGAAATGAGTCCCACTATCTGACTCAGTTCTTTCTGGGGGTCCTATCCCCACAGGCCTTGCTTTTCCAGGCCCAGGATGGTGTTCTGGGCAGTGCCGTAAGGCGCCGTGTGCTTCTCCATCCATCCAGGGGTTGTTCCCACCATTGTCAGCAGCAGCGCTTGCCCTGGCAGATCTGTGGCACTGTGATGTCATTGCTCTGCCAGGCCCCCCCAGATTGGTCTTTCCACCATCATCCCCCACACCACAGGGGCTTTACCCACTTGGCCCTGCTGGATCACAGCACATGTTCCACAGTCATGGATAACCTGGAGATGGTGTCCATGGTTAAATCCACCCCTCAGTCATGAGCCCATCTGGAGGTTGCATCTCTGCCCCGATGACCTGAGGTGTCCTGGGCCCATCTAGCCAGAAATAACTCACCCTTGTGTGGCCTGTCCATCTCCACCTGAGACACTTCAATCCTGGCAGCCCGATCCCCCTGTCTGTTGTTGCAATGCTCTTCAGTGCCTGACTCTTGGGTACGTGAGCATCCATAGGAGGGACTTTCACAGCCAATTACCCTACCTGTCCCAGTCCAGCAGCCCTGATGGGTTTTCCTCTGTGCTGCCAATTGTCCTTTTTCCATCGTTCCAGCCACGCCACAGAGCATTTCCCACCATCCATGAGTCAGTACAGAGGCAGAGCCTGGGCTATTTCTCTCACTCACAGCTGTGTTTATGGTCCCAGTACTGCAGTGGCTGCAGGAAAGGGGCAGCCACAAGGGGACATTTCCTGGACAAATATAGACATAAAGAGTGGCAAACTGTCTGTGACTCGGGTTTTGGCCTCACAGCTGCCGCCATGGTTTGCAGGGACCTGCAGTGTGGCAAGGTCCTGGCTGTGCCCGAGAGCACTGGCCTGGGAGAAGGTGTCGGTCCCACCCGGCACAGGGAGCTGCAGTGCGTGGGGAACAAATCCCTCCTGACCTCCTGCCCCAGGGTGACATGGGCCTCATGGAACTAAAGAGACCATTGTGACAATGCAGAACCAAGGGTTCTTTGTGATACTGTGGGGCCTCATGGAGTCAAGGGACCGTTGTGACAGTATGGAACCTCATGTAACCAAGAGGCTGTTGTGACACTGCAGGGCCCCATGGACCCAAGGGGCAGTTGTGACACTATGGGCCTCATGGAATCAATGAGACCATTATGACCTTGCTGGAGGTCATGGGACCTAGAGGCCATTGTGACACTGCAGAACCAAGCGGCCACTGTAAAACTGCAAGACCCCAATGGAACCAAGGGGCTATGATGACACTGTGGGGCCTCATGGAACTTGTGGGAGTTAGGTACTCCGCACAAATGCTGGTTCTTATCTTCACCTCTGGGAAGATTTACCTTGAGCCCGAACAGATGAGAAACGCCTGCAGATGTAGTTTCAAGTTGTTTATTTCTTCTTATCTCCAGCTAGCTTTCAGCTCCGGCCACACATCTGATGCCAGCCAAGTCTGAGCGGGAGCTGCCCAGTCTTGGGCCGTCCCGTCCTTTTGGTACCCTTTCCATGATCCAACCATTCTTCACAACGTATGTATTATTTACTATTCTATACCAATTAATTTGCACCTATTCTAGACACGTAATTTCTACCTCTTTTTCATTCTACCAATCATTTTGTGCCACCACTACCAGAGAAGATGGAGGAGAAGGAGAAGAAGAGGAAGAACAAGGCAATGCCCAAAATCCTCCATCTCAAACCCTTAATCCTCACATTAAAAACCCTAAAATCTACTTTTTTTACCTTGTAAAATACTAAACCACTACTCATTTTCACACTCTCGTGGCTTGCGATGATTCGCGCAGTGTTGGTAACTTTTCCCATGGGCTGAGGTCAAAGACGGTGTCATTCTGGGCTTCTTGCCAGGGTCTGGGACCCCCTTGCCGGGGGCATTGCCAGAGGCATGCCTTGACCTCCCAGGGCAGCCAGAGGCATGCCTTGGATTCCAACAGAACTGATACTGAAATTGGCCAGACAGAAACTTTCTAACACAGTTTTGAGTGTTAGAAAGCAGCCATTCTTTATTGCAGTGCTGGTCACTCAGAGGAGACTTCCTCAAATCGAGTGCTCTGAGTGTCAGGTGAACAGAGCTTTTATCACACACACTGATTACACAATGAGCTACCCCTGCTCACTTGATGGATATGCATTACTTTATTTTACATAATTGCACCCCTTATCAGAAGTCCTTATATGGTTCCTTTGGGTCTGTTTTCAACATCCGGTGTCCTTTTTAGGGGACTGTTCCTTGACCCCTGCACAACGCTGTTTTGCATAACTTGTGCATTGTCAGCTTTTCAGAGCTGAGCTGGCATCCTGCTTGCGTTTTGTATGACTTCTGTTTGCCTGAGTTACATCCTTTATCTGTTTCTCCAAGACTGTGCTGTTGTGTTCCACTGTCCTTGATAAGAGTAATTGTTGTTCTGTTCTACTGTCCTTATCAAGTGAGTAAAACGCTGTTCTGTTCTCCTGTCCTCATCAGGTCCCCCCTTTTCTTGAGACTAAGTTCCTGATGGGAACTGCTCTCTCAATATCTCTATTTCATTTAATAGTGTGAGGCATTGCAACAGCTACAACACTGAATCATGATGAAGGCTAAAACCATACAGTAGTTATTATGCTGATGATTATAAACAGATGTTTTAAGTAAGTCCAGCTGGGTGCCCATGAAGGAAGTTTGGTCCAGATTTTTTCAAATCCCCAGGAGGTGTCATCTTGAGCTGTAGTTGTAAAGAAGTTGTCAGTAGTACCACAGCTCAAGATGACATCAGAAGTTGTCAGTAGTACCTGGAAAGGTCCCTTCCACTCAGGCTGGAGCAGAGCAGTTCTCCAGTTTTTCAAGCAGACCCAATCTCCTGGTGGGAACTCATGTCCTGGTGTGTCCAATCCCGTTAATCTGGAGACCACCACTGTGCCACTGCTGCAAATCCTGTGAAGTTTTACTAAAAGAAACGAGGTAATTATTCAAATTGACCCCTCCTTTTATGTGTGTGTTTCCTGGAATGTGGAACTTGGAATGGTCAACCACAGAACAGCTCACAGGGGCTGATTTTGCTGGTGCCCCATGGCTGAGTTCTGCTTTGAAGTAGAGCAGCAGGTAAGGCTTGGACCCAGGTCAAGGAGGCTTCCTGACTTATTTTACCCAACTGCAGTTTGACTGTATAATTCATTCTCTCGACTTTGCCATCGAGGGCTGTGAGGAGACACCTTGTCCTGAGGCCCTGGGGCCTCCTGGCACAGCCCCAGCAAGGCTGGGCACTGTCAGCCCCTTGTCCTGCCCTCAGCATCCCCCCCCACATCCCAGTGCCCCCAGCAGAGCCCTGAGCAGGGCTCAGGTGAGGGACAGGATCTGCCTTCCCCGGGGCTGGGGCTCAGGCCGTGGCCTTTCTGCTGCCCCCAGCCAGCCCAGGCTTTGCTCAGCACCTGAGCTGCCTGCACAGAGCCTTTGCCTCCCTGCACTCCTGGCGTCAGGGATCTGCTGCAACGAGTCCCTGGGGAGCCTTGCTCAGGAATGGCCCTGGGGGGCTCCTGAATGCTCCCAGGGACTGCAGCTTTTTCAAAGGACTTTGGCTTTTGCTTTTGCCTGGGAGCCTCTGAGAGCTTTGTGCAATCCTGGCCCCCGATTATCTGCTGTAATATGAGTCCCTTGAGAGCCTTGGTCAGTAACAACACTCAGGGGGCTCATTAAAGTTTCAAGGTACTTCAGGTTTTTTTGAAGGTACTTGGTGTTTCCCTTTTGATACCAACTCTATGAGAGCTTTGTGCAGTCATGGCCTTCAATTATCTACTTTGAGAAGTTCAGTGGGGCTCATTAATGCTTTGAGATACTCCAAGGGTTTAAGGTACTTTGGATTTTCCTTTCCACACTGAGTCTCTGAGAGGTTTTTGTGCAATACTGGCCTCCAATTCTCTCCTCCAAGGAGTCCATGAGTAGCCTGTGTTGGGACTCATTAATGCTTCAAGACACTTTGGGTTTTTCTTCTGACTTTGACTTCTGGAAAGGTTTGTGCAATCTCCTCTCAGGCCTTGAGGTTCAAGGGCTCAGCACCAAATGCAGCACGGGGCTCATTAGAATCAAGCAAGTCCTGACAAACCATGGCTCTGCCTTGATTTCTCTCTGGTCTAGTGGAGTTGATTAGGAAGATTTTTCCCTATAGTTAAGGAGAAATATTTCAAAGACCTTCTAATAAATCCACATTCCTATTTTGTGTATTTTCCTCTTTAGAGAAGAGGTGACTGTAGCATTCAGTGATCGATATTGATCCAGGGTCTGTCCTAAGGAGGTCCGGCCTGGTCAGAGAAGCTGTGCCTTGAGATCTGACCCAGTGTGGACGACCTTGCTCCACATTCCCAACCCCATCCTGTCTCTCCTCACTCACCTGGGACCTGCTGTACTTGGAGAACTGGCTGCACTCAGGAAAAGAAAGGTTCTTCTTCTTTTTTTGTTTTTTTCTGCCAATCTAAAACTCCTAAGTTTCCCCACTGAAAACAGACACACTCCTCAAGTGTGTTCCAAGTTCAAGCTGCCACCAAGGAGGTTCCCCTTCCTCAAGGCCAAACCCTGCAAGGAATGTTTTACACCTTTGGACTTCTTGGTTCCTCAAGGCCTTGCTGTGTCACAATTGATACTTGGGCCCATGGGGCCCCACAGTGTCACCATGGTCTCCTTGGTTCCACAAGGCCCTAGAGTGCTGATGCCTGAGATGGCCACCTAAAAACAGAGACTAAACAAGAATAAGAGAATACAGGTAGGTATTTATTTGAAGGGCCTTCAAAGGTACACTCTGGGCAGGCCAAAGGCTACACCCAAGATGGACCCTGGGTCATGGGTTCTTCACACTTTTATAGGTTTGGTTCATTTGCATATCAGGGTTAGTTCTCCAATTACAACTTCAGTTCATGACGTAATTACCCCAAGTTTACTCCCCTCTTGGAGGCTTTTAGCTTACACATGTTGCGCCTGTTGTCTTTGAGGTGGAAACCTACAGAGGTTTGTTACATATAACCAGCATGAGAGAACAGCAGCTAACAGGCCACAAGAAACTTCAGAGTTACACACTAGGCAGTGCAGGATTTGAAAAATATAGAAGTTAAAACCTAAGGCATCATTGTCACAATGGACCCTACATTCCATGAGATTCCTCAGTGTCACAATGGTCTCCTTGGATCCGCAGTGTCACCATGGACCCTTGGTTCCATGAAGCCCCACAGTGTCACAGGGGTTTCCTTGGTCCCACTTGCCCTGAAGTGTCACAGTGGTCTTTTTCCTGTGGCAACCAGCACAAACCCCACTGCCAGGGCCAAATGCCTGCGAAGAAGGAGGAAAGGGGGGGGGGGGAACATTTGGAGTGATGGTTTTTGTCTTCCCAGGTCACAGGGATGTGGGATGGCACCCTGCTGTCCTGGAGATGGCTGAAGATGGCCTGCCCATGGGAAGGGGTAAAAGACAACCTCTGTCCATGGAATTACAACAGCAGAGAGGTCAGGCAGAAGGCTGGGTTTAAAAGACTCACCAACACAGGAAACATCAGTGTAGGACATGTTCTTGAAAGCTGATATTTCAGGGCATTCTTTTATATAGAGATGGATGACCAAATATCAAGTTAAATAATGTAATCTTTCTCTGTGCCCTGATGTTATGAAAATATGATAATTTCAGATATTAAATCAAATAAAAACGGTTTATGTAACAATTAAAAAAAAAAATGGAACCGAAAAAACTCGAAAAATTGGGTAAAAAATAAAGTCCGGGATCCCCGCGATTGAAGACGCTTTTCAGCTGGTCCAGCTATCAAAACCCGGGCAAAGCTTTTCGGTGCTGGTCGCTTAAAAAGCGGTAGAAGTTGGAAACTGGCCTGGTTCTCCAGCACCGAGGCTCTCGTAGCTAGCCCAACGGAAAAAAGCGGAGGGGTTTGAATTTCGGGTTGGGTTACAGGATCTAGTTTCCACCCTGCTTCCTTGTCCCACAGTGATTGGTCGTCTCCTCTCCAAGCCCTGGTGATAGGCTTCTAGTTTTTAGCCAATGGCTCGTTGGCTTCTAGGGTCTGACAGCACCAGTGTCTGCAGCGGGAGACGAGTTCATTTAAATGCGTGGTTTCCATGGCACCTGGCTGCCGTTCTCTTATCGGCTGCAGAAATAGGATGTGTGTGCTTGCGAGGCATAAGACTTTGGAACATAAAACGGATAACACTAAACTACAGCTCTTAAAACTATTTAAACACTCTTAAAACATTTTCATAACTATCTAAATAAAGGATTTAGTCAATTTGACATTTTAATTATAATAACATTTCTTAAAACTATTCTTTAATCACTTTTTAACTTTCCTTTAATTAATAACTCTAATACTGGATGGGAGATGATGCAAAAGTCTTAAAGGGTCCATGGATAACACCTGAGAACAGCTGGAATATTTTTCAGCAGTGCGTGCTGTTCCATCCCTTGTTTAGGGGTGAGACATTTTAGGGTGAGAATGTTGGATCTTTCAGCAGGCTCCACTCTCCTGGGGGGCTTCTCTTCATAGGCTGGCTCTAAAAGCATACTAAAACAGCGGCGGAAGGCACAGCACAAAGGCAGCAGAGGACCGATCCCTTTAAAAAGTGCCCTGGAAGTGCCATTTCCCGAGCGATCCTCAGCAGCCTGGGCTGCAAACAAACCCCGCTCAGGCGAGCACGAGATCCGCAGCCAGCGCTGAGCAACAGCTCGAGCCCAGCAGGGCCTTGGAGGAGGCGGGGGCGAGCCCCGGGCCGGGTTCCAAAGGGGCCACGGGGACAGAGCCCGGGGCCGGGGCTCGGTCCCTGCTGCCACAAGGGCGCTGCCGAGGGCTCCCCGCCCGCCGGGGCCGGGGCGGCGCTGAGGGAGCGGCGCCGCCATTGCTGCCGCCCTCAGGGGCTCTGAGGGGAGCGCGGCTCCCGCCAGCCCCGCTCGGCTGCGGGGAGAGACAGAGAGAGTAAAGAGAGAGAGAGAGTAAAGACAGGGAGAGTAAAGACAAACATTGCTGCTAAAGAATGTCCGTGCAGTTCCAAACATCTTCCGACCCCGGTCCCAATGGCTGTGCTCGGGGGCGTCACCATTGCCACGCGGCTGCCCCAGGCAGAAACCCCCTGTGGAGATACCGGGACCTGCTGTGTGAGACGGGACACGATATACACAGGGTTTAGTCTCTTTGGGATGAAGAAACGAGTTTTTCAGTCTATTTGGGCTAGCAAACGACTTTCAATTGCATTAGTCTTTTGTACATGGGGTTCAAAAGGTGTGAAAAACGAGGTTCACTCTCCTGTTAGGAATTAAATGTTTAATAAAGGACAATAAGGGACAAAGATAATAAAGCAAAATTCACAGCGCTGGGTGCTTTGGCACTCAGCCAAGAGCACACCTGCTACTTTGGAGATCCTCACATCAGTCTATCACATATTCATAAACAATTATGCATATTCAAACTTTTCTTCAAACTAGTTTGCATGTTCCAGGAACTGTTTAGCCTAGCTCCTCCTTAGGTCCACCTTTTTAGAGCATGCGCATTTCTTGGCTGTGGTTTTAGTCCGTTTTTATTATCACCTCCAGAGTGGGCTTTGGTCCGTGGTCTCTGCCGATGGTGGTTGCTGATAGTTGGCATGTCAGTAGCAGGGGTCCTCAACACATGTTCATTGGCTGCTATCCAACAAAGCAGACAGCTCACAAGCATAGCTATTTTACTATGATGTTTAAACTTTCGGTTAAAATGACAGAAATAAAGACAGAAAAAAAAGAAACTACATCTTCATAACAAAGCTACATTATGCATATAGTATATATCTATTTATGAAGTTATTCTTATAATATCTATTACAAAAGCTACTTTAACATCACTCAACATTTGCAGAAAGCCAATATTATAGCATCTATCACAAAAGGCATAACAAATACTAAAAAGAAATAGTGATAAATACCTGTGGTTCAAAAGACATAAGGAAATAGTTAGGAGCAACATACCTACTTGTGGGAAATGGAGCTGCAGAGAGTTCGCAGGTGCATACAGAGTACATAAACAGCACTGTGCTCGAGCAGATAGAAATGGATACATGTTTCGATTTGAGACCTTGGCAGAAGGTGCCTGAGCTAGAAAAGTGAGCTTTGCTTTTACAGCTTAAAGTGAAAACGTAGCTTTACAGTTTTGTAGTTTTAAAATAAGTTTGCTTTATAAAAGTAAAGATGTATTTTTAATAAGTAAGAACATGCTTTATGTAAGAAATAATAGTGATAAGTAAAAGAGTTAAGAATTTTAAGTTTAACAATAAGCCTTATAATGAAACTTCTTAAAAAGTTAACATGTAGCAATATAAACCTGCACCATAGGCCTTAATAACAATGTAGTGATTGGTTAAGAAAATGCGCATTGCGGTAAATTGTACAATGATGATTAGTACAGATGTGTCAGCAAGCTTTGTGGCATTTGCTTATTGGCTTGAAAAAGTATAGAAGGCTTTGTAAGAAAAAAGTAACAACTACTGCTGGTGCAGTTGCCCTGGCATCTGCACGTTTGCTGCTGCTATCTGAAGCTACCTCAGTAGCTGCGCTTGCTGCAGCTACCTCTGCTACTGCTGCTATGGCCAATCCCTGTCACGCCCTTCAATAAACATGAGACTGATGCAAAAATAAATCATCCAAGTGACATCTCTGTGTTCCTGAGACCCCACCAATCCCGACACCTACTGACAACAGATTTAATAAAAGAAAAACTATACTATTAAAATATTTTCTGCAGTTTTGTCAGGTTGTTCTTGGTTTTTTAAACTTTTAAATTTGTTTCCTATGATCTGCTTTTGTCTTGCACACATGAAGATCTGTTGTCCATTCCAAGAAAAAGGCATCCATCAATAGTAAAGATGTGTTCAATTTAGAGAAACAGTGTAGGTCACACACTTCTAGCAACACCACAGACTAAATTGCAGAATTTTGAAAAGAAATAGCCCCATTTCTAACACACCTTTTACCTGTCGCTATTGCTGCCTCTGGTCTCTGTTTCACAGTTGTTGCCAAACTTCACTGCTGCCAGGATGGTTTCTCTTTGCAGCCCTGCACCAGCAGCCCCTGACTGACCCAGGAGAGAGCCCAGCCTGCTGGTGGGACCACACCTGACGTCCCCAAAGCCTCTCATCTGGGCAGGAGCCCTGCAGGGCAGCTCCACCAACAACAGCTCGTTTTCACGTTGCATGAGTCTCCTTTGGTATGGAAAAGATAGGAGAATTCCTGCCTTCTCCTCTCTCAGGGCTGCATAAGCCATCAAACTTCCCTCCTTCCCTCCCAGATCCCAAATCTCTGTGTCCCCCCAGTTCTCCTCTCTCTGTCACCCGCATGTGGCGGTGTTGGAGCCCGGCCCGGGGCTCCCCCAGTTCGTGTCCATGGGGTCCCTGGATGGGATCCCCTCCCAGCGCCGCCACAGCAAGCGGGGCCGGGCGGAGCCGCAGACGCCGGGGATCATGGCCAGAGCCGAGCCAGGATCTTGGGATGCCCGGAGCCGCCACAGCGAGCAGCACCGGCACAGGGCCACCAGGGAGCTGGAGATGCTGCGGGACTGGCACAGCCAGAGGTGGGCTGAGTGCCGGGAGCTGGGGCTGGGGGATCTGTGCGGCTGGGATGGCAACTGTGGGACTGCAATGGGCATCCATGGTGCTGGGCTGGGATGTGGATCCATGCGGATCCAAGGGACTGGGATGAGGCTCTCTGGGTCTCCATCAGACTCTGGGGCTCCATAAGGCTGGAATGGGGCTCCATGGGGTTGGGACACAATTCCGTGGGTCTCTGTGGGTCCAACACCTCCCCAAGTCCCCACACGCTGCAGGAGGTTTTCGGCTGTGACCTCCTGTCTGACAGGAGCATCCATGGATCTGATCGGCATTTCTACAAGGGACAGGAATTCCTCTCCCTCGAGCTGGGATCCCAGGGATTCGTGGTGGCCGATGGCACTGCCCAAATCACCAAGAGGCGCTGGGAAACTGACAGGGTCATGGTGGACGGTTTAAGGAATCACCTGCAGCACACCTGTGCAGATGCACTGTGGAGACTGGCAGGATTCCTTTGGAGGGAGTCTGAGGTGGAGAGGGCAGAATTCCCATGGGAATATGGGATTTTGGAATGTGGGATTTGTGAGGGCAAAATTTGGGAACATGGGAGTTCCCAGGGAAATTCCATGGATGAATCCCACTGCTGTCCCATTATGGTAAGAATTCTGTAGATGGATCTCACTGCCCATCCCACTGCCTTGGAATCCCATGGATGCATCTCACCGTTACCCCATTCCAGAGCCCCCTGATGCCCATGTGTCTGGGAAAGTGGAACATGGGATCCTGATGTTGTCCTGCCACGCATACGGATTTTACCCCAGTGTGGGAAATGGAGTTACAGAGAGTTTGCAGGTGCAGAGTACATAAACAGCATTGTGCTTGAGCAGATAGAAATGGATACATGTTTCGATCTGAGACCTTGGCAGAAGCTGCCTGAGTTAGAAAAGTGAGCTTTGCTTTTACAGCTTAAAGTGAAAACGTAGCTTTGCAGTTTTGTAGTTTTGAAATAAGTATGCTTTATAAAAGTAGAAATGTATTTTTAATAAGTAAGAACATGCTTTATGTAAGAAATAATAGTGATAAGTAAAAGAGTAAAGAATTTTAAGTTTAGCAGTAAACCTTATAGTGAAACTTCTTAGAAAGTTAACGTAGCAATATAAGCCTGCACCATAGGCCTTAATAACAATGTAGTGATTGGTTAAGAATATGCGCATTGCGGTAAATTGTACAATGATGATTGGTACAAATGTGTTAGCAAGCTTTGTGGCATTTGCTTATTGGCTTAAAAAAGTATTGAAGGCTTTGTAGAAAAAAGTAACACTCGCTGCTGGTGCAGCTGCCCTGGCATCTGCACGTTTGCTGCTGCTATCTTAGCTACCTCAGTAGCTGTGCTTGCCGCAGCTACCTCTGCTATTGCTGCTATGGCCAATCCCTGTCACACCCTTCAATAAATATGAGACTGATGCAAAAATAAATCATCCATGTGACATCTCTGTGTTCCTGAAACCCCACCAATCCCGACACCCCAGCACCATTGGGATCAGCTGGATGAAGGGGGATGAAATCCGGGATAGTTCCCAACAGCGACGGCACCTTCCACCCCTGGGCTGGGATCGAGGCACTGCCGGGTGGAGCATCCCAGAATGCTGGAGCCCGGAATCTTCTCCTGGGGTGGGGCTGGGAATATGGAATGTGGGAATTGGGAATTTGGGAAGTGGAGCAGCGGGATGGGGGTTCCCCTCCCCTTCCTCACCATCCCGTGCTTCTCAGAGCCGGAATCCCACGGGAATCTCACCCTGGTGTCCGTCATCGCTGCCATCGGCGTCATTCTCCTCATTGGATTTGGCGTCTGGAAGCTCCAATCAGGTTCCCCCCCAAACCCATCCTGGGGGTCGCCCTGTTCTTTCCCCCCATCCCAAGATTCTGGGGGGTCCCCCCATGGCCCATCCTGCCCTCCCAAACTCCTCCTGGGTCCCCCCTAAGCCCCCAATGAGCATTCCTGGAGTCCCCCTGTGTCCCCTACCCCAAGACTTTGGGGGATCCCCCCGACCCGTCTGTGGCCCCCAGATTTCTTCTGCAGCCCCCCGTGAGAGTGGGGGACAGGGGCCGAGTGCTGGTGCCCCCCTGCCTGCAGCAGATCCAGCGGTGAGGGGAGTTTGGGGGGTCCCTTAGCATTTGGGGTCCCCCAGGATTTGGGGTGAACCCCCCGGGCCCCCAGGATCTCCTTGAACACGCTGACGCTGCCCGTGCACAGCGAGAAGGCTCATACCTGGCAAGGGGCCCCCAGTTCTGTCACCAGCATCGCCCAGGTACCCCAAAACCACCCAGGAATCCCCAACACCCCCCCCGGAACACCCCAACTTCCCCCGGGATCCCCAAAACATCCCTGGGACCCTCCAGAAACTCCCCAAGACTGCAAAACCCCCACACGGACCCCCCCAAAACCCTCTCAGGTCACCAGAATTTCCACAGGACCTCCCAACATCCCCCCAGGACCCTCTTGAGAAGATTTGTACCTGACACAGGGTCCCCATCTCCATCCCCGGCAGGTACCCCAAAACAGCCTTGGGACCCCCTGATTCCACCCCCTAAATCACCCCAAATCCCCCTCGGGACCCCTGAAAACCCCTCTCAGGAACCCCCGAAAACCCATTATGACCGCAAAAATGCCCGGACCCACAACAGCCCCCCAGGTGGTGTGATGAAGACTTATACCCAGCACGGCGTCCCATTGCCATCATCGGCATCACCCAGGCACCACCAAACCCTGTCAGGACCCCCAAACCCTGCCGGGACCCCCAACCTCCCCCCCCGGGGCTCCGCTGCTGGAATCAATGGGAGTGGTGTAGCCCTTTTAAGGGGAGTTTTAGTGGAGCCCTCCTAAGGGGCTTCTTAAAGCAGCAATGGTGGAGAGGACCCCAAAAATACACCCTGGGGGGACAGTCTCCCGTTTGCTGCACTTGGGGGAGCCCCGAACGGTGACGGGTCCTGGGCTGAGCCCCCCACTCAGCTGGGGGTGCCAAAGGACTGAGGGGGCTGGGACGGGGCTTGGGGGTCCTGGGGTTTACTGGGGGATGCCACTGGGAACCCCTTTCCCACTGTCCCACCTCCTCCTAGCCCCCCTTCCCACCCCTTTCCCACTGTTCCCCCAAACCTCCGCTGCCCCCAGCTTGGTCTGGGGGTGACCCAGCCCTTCCCCATTGTGTCCTGGCCCAGCCCCACTCCCCCGAGAGCTCCCGGGCCGCGGCCGGAGGGACAGAGGGGGAGGAGGAGAAGGAAGAGGAGGGAGAGAAAAGGAGGAAGAGGAGGGATAGAGGACAAGGAGCAGGAGTGGGAGCCGGAAGAGAAGCAGGACCAGTGGACACCACGCACGGTCACCGCTCTCTGTATTTGCAGCCCCTCGGCCTGGGAGCATCACCCGCCCCACATCCCACAGGTGCCCGGGGAGGGGGAGCTCGCCCCAAACATCCTGGGCAGTGTTTTTGGAGGGGGGAGGGATATTTGGAGCTCCCATGAAATATATTTGGGGCTCGCCATTTGTTTTTTCTGTCGGGGGCGGGCGGCGGGATGTTTGGAGCTGGCAGGGCTGCAAAGCCGAGCTGCAGATGCCCCTCGGGGGGACATCGGGGGTCCCTGGGAGGTGTTTTTGGGGGGTCCTGGTGGCAGTGCCGGCAGAGCCCTGGCGGGGGGTGGGGGAATGCGGGTCCCTCCGCAGTGGGGGTTGGGCTTCCCGGGCTGGGCCCTCCGAGCTGTGCCGGGGCCACGTGGGGACCGCGCGGGGCCAGCGGGGACGTGGAGAAACTGGTTTTGGGGACTCCCGGGAGAGCCATGAGACACCTGGAATGGAGAGAACCGAGAGGGGCAATAGCAGAGCCTGGAGCGGGGACCTGCGGTAATACTGCAGTTCGGTATTCAGTCAGTGATAAAGAGTCAGGAAGGGTATTTGCTTTATTCCGGCGGGAGGATTTATTGCATCTTCACTGTCAAAGGGTGTAGAGGCAAATACCAAGAGCATGGCTAATTCAGGGCTTTTCCCAGGGCGGGGGAAAGGCAGGACCAGGGAGCAGGGACCAATGGGAGAGTTCTGGGGGAGTGACCAGGCTGACAGACAACCACAGAATTCAAACCAGGACAGCTCATCCCAAAGAGCAGTGCACCTCGGGGGGAGCCCCTTCGGTCACCCCAACACAATATATGTTCACCAGCCAGCACACCTCCTCCTTTCTGTATTAAACTGAGGCCTCCCCTGGGGATCCCAAAACCCAGCATCCCAAAAACTTAACATATACAGGACAACAAAAATGATCAGAAGCACTCAAAGCTCAATGTCCCAACAAACCAAACATACGTAATCAGAAACACCCTCAACCCAGTGTCCCAACAAGTCTTCAAATCTTTCAGAAGATTTTCTCTCTGAATGCTGGAATGGATGCTCTCACAGGCAGTGGTGAGGTTGAAGCAGCAGTTTTCTTTGGGCTGCAGCAGAGTTCAGTCATTCACTGCTGGTGGTACCAGGAGCATTCAGAGGACAGCAGGGTGATAGGTGTTGGGTGCTGGACATGATGGTGAGTGCAGGCACAGGCTCTGGCAGTTGCTTCTGTTGGGATTTCAAACAGAGTTAAAAATTTGCAGTTTCAAATGGAGGGGGGCCTTTCCCTTCTCCCCTCTCTCAAAGGTTTGGGGAAAGGTGAATGGTATAAAGGTAACAGGGATATGGGAACCCGATGCTAGGGAAAAGCCTAGCAGAGGGGTGGTGGTAGGGAATATTAACTGTTTGGGAATTAACAGAATGGGGTAGGATGTGGGGAGACACCACAGGTGTCCACCTTATCTGTTTGCAGTCTTGTTTGCAATTCTGGCTCTCAGGACTGTATATGTCTGTTTCTGTGGTGGTCATCGATGCTGATTTGCGTTGTCTTCTCTTCCAGGTGATAAATGTTTCATCTTTTGACTGCACCTTGTTCATCTTGGTTGGTGTTATGTTTGTAGCAATGGTGTTTGCTGGGCTGGTGCAGTTTTTCTCTGGCAGCTTCCAGGTGTCATCTGTGGCTTTTGGTTTCTTCACTCTAGTCCTTTGGTCTTCCCACTCAGCACGAGAATCCGAGAAGTCACTGTTTTGTTTCCTTGGCTGCTGTTTTGCATCCTCTGGCTGTGCCTGCCAGCTGCTCAGGTTTACTGCTTCCCCTAGGATGCTTTCGTAGCTTTTTCGGAAGTCTGAGTCCTACAGCTTGGCTCCTGCAATCCCTCCTCTTTTTCTGCTTTTCTTGCAGCATGGGGGCAAGAGATGCGGGCAGGGCCGGGGCTGAGGTGAAAGGCAGCACTTAGGCGGGGCGCAGCTGGAGGAGCAGGGCAGCAGGAGCCGAGACTTGGCAGCCTCAGGGCATTTACAAAGCCGCGGCGGAGCCGGCAGAGAACTGCGGCCCAGCAGTTCCATGGCAGTGAAGAAACGGCCGGAGCCAGCCAGTACATTTGGGACAGAGCGTCTCTGTAGGAGCTGGCTCCAGCTCGCTGCCATACTGGGGGGAGCCAAGTCCATGAAGTAAAAAACAAGAATGTACTGTCCTTTTAACTCTCGTGCCATGTGGCTGACCGGGGCGAGACGCAGTGAGCGGCCGTGCGGGGTCCGGTCTCGGGCCAGCCGCATGGCTGGCTTCAGCATGCCGCTCTTCCAGTGGAGAGGGGCAGCCAGGCAGGAGCAGGCGGGGGGTCGTGGGTGGGCACTGCCACAGCTGCGACGGGGGGGAAACGCAGAGTCGCGGGGGCTCTCAGGAGCAGCTGGGTGGGTGCCCCGTCAGAGCTGCCGCGGGGGAAGAGAGGTCTGCCATCGGCCAGCCGACTGAAGGGATCGGTCAGCAGCTTTTTGTCTGGGCTGACCACGCTGCGTGCTGCTTGCTGCCTTAGGGCTTTTTGTGGGGAATGGCAGCCCCTGCTTCTCTGCTGCGGTGCTGCCGGGGAGACTGAGAGCGGCAGGGTCAGGCTTCTTTATCACTTGCCACACTTACTGCCGCCTTTTCAGTCTGTATTTGAAGGGCACTATATCTCCTCTGTTTCTAGTATCACTAGGCTGTCTCAAGCCTTTTAGGGAGTCCTTGAATGCCGCTTTTTTCTGCGGCTGCAGGTCCTCAGGGCTTATGTCAAAGCTCCTGCGAGGCTGCTGGGGACTCCTGACGGAAGGAGAGGGACCCGACGCAACACGAATCGACACATAAGAGGGGCCCGGGATGGAGCGGGGGCTGCGCACGTTAACGGGAGCGAGAGCAGGAGGGGGAGGGAGAGTGCGCGCGGGCGACAAGCCCACCACTGTGGCCGCGGGCGCCACGTGGTGTCCCCCATTTTGGATGAGGGGAGCGGAGCCGGGAAAATTAAAATTAAAAGTAGCAGCTGATATTGCGGGTTGGACCATGCTGCCACTGCGATCTTGGAGTGAATCTGAAGTAGCATAAACCAGGGAAGTGGTTACAGGAAGGGGGTTTGGGATAGAACTTGGGGTGGCCTGGCCATCACCACTCTGGGCAGGGGACAAAGGAGAACAGGAGAGAGCAGGGAGACGGTAGCACTCTGTGCACTAGGGCAGGATCTCTGTCCCGGTTTCCTTTGAATCAAGGCAGAGGAAACAGGTATACTAGGAGAGGGAAGTGGCAAAGGGTTTTTGAAACTGGGATTAACATTTTTAAACTGTTTCACAAAATTATCAATAGGATCTGCTAACTTATAAAGCAAATACCCTTTTCTGGACATAAACAGCCATCTTACAAAGCATTTTAAATATTCAACTAACCACTCCTTAAATAACCATTGAATAAAATGTTTTAAACTTTCCCTGGTATAATGAAAATTCTCACAAACAAGGACTCTTAAAACTGGGAGAAAGGCTTCCCGCAGGAGACAAGAGAATTCTGCTCCCATCTCCCTCTTTTCCCAACCCTCGAGATGAAAGGAAATTAAAAGAAAAGGATACAAAGGTGACCCATATTACCCTCGGGGGTCAAATAAAAGTCTCGAGGGCAGTCCTCTGACTTAGACCAGTCTTCTCTTTCCCTAGAAGATTGTTGGTCTTCCCCTACCTGCTGCAGTGACCCAGCCCACTAGGCTGTGGCAGTCAGGTGCCCATCAGACGTTGGCCATCCAATGGGTGGACGAGTCTAAGTCAGAGGGGACGTCTGTGGGTGAGGCAGAAGTCTAAACCACATCCCCTGTACTATAAAGTTCTACCGGAGCTTATTCCCATTTGACTATTGTTTATGTTCCCTCCCCTGTTTCTATCTTGTTGGTTGTTCTGATTGTCAGTTATTGTAAGAATGTTTTTCTATTGGTTGGCTTTGCTTGCTCCGCCCCTTTTGTCCCTTGTACAAAACCGATTGCCAAAGCCCTGGCCTTTGGCGATTCCGTTCCTGTCCCCTTCAGAGCAATAAAGCTTTGGAATACACACAGAACCCCTCTCCTGCCTCCTTCATTCCTGGGAGCTTGAAGCTCATGCCTCTCCCTTCGGGGTTTGCAGCCTGTGTCCTGAGCCAGTGCAGCCTGGACAGCGGCAGCCGAGAACAGACATCGTGTCTGCAGGCAGTTCGCTGACACCTCCCACACAGGAGCTGTGCTCCTGAGGTGCACCAAGCGGACACCACCAAGCCTCTGATAGAACTCAGAGGTTTCTTTGGGGTAATGGCTGCTCAGAAAGGCAACTTTCATTCCAGCGACGAAGCTCTGCTGGAGACACTCTCTAGGGACGGTCTGAGACTGCCCCACATTGGGCACCATTTGATACTGTAATTCAGTATTCAGTCAGTGACAAAGAGTCAGGAAGAGTATTTACTTTATTCCGGCAGGAAGATTTATTGCGTCTTCACTATCAAAGGGTGTAGAGGCAAATACGAACAGCATGGCTAATTCAGGGCTTTTCCTGGGGCCGGGGGAAAGGCAGGACCAGGGAGCAGGAACCAATGGGAGAGTTCTGGGGGAGTGACCAGGCTGACAGACAGCTGCGGAATTCAAACCAGGACGGGTCATCCCGAAGAGCAATGCACCTTGGGGGGAGCCCCTCCGGTCACCCCAACACAATATATGTTCACCAGTCACCACACCGTGGGACCCTGAAATGGGAACCCACAGAGGGGAGACCCCCAGGAGCCCTGGCAACCTGGATTGAGAGACAGGGAAGAAGGGATCCCTGGGATCCCCAAGACCCTCAGCTTCCGTAAGGGGGACCCCAGAGAAAGGAGACCCACAGAGCCCCAAAGTGGGAGACCCGGAGAGGGGAGACCCCTGGGATTCCCAGGACCCTGGGCAGCCCAGGAAGGGTGGGGATGCCAGAAAGGGGGACCCCCAAAACACATGGGACACCCAGCAGTCCAGAGGGGGGGAAACACTGAGAAACCTGAAGCAGAGAGACCGAAGACAGAGAACTCCAGGGAGAGGGTTTTTTTTACTGAATCTTGGTGTTTTGGAGGTTTTTGCAGATACAAGATACCTGGTGACTTCTAGAGATGGACTTAGGCAGCGGGATTCTCAAACCCAAGACACTCACACATTGTTTTCCTCCCAAACCAGGATTTCCCATTCCCAAAGCATGGCCAGATGGAGGAGAAGGCTGCGAGGAAGAGAAAGATGCCCCAGGAGCCCTAGGCAGGTGAGGAGGAAGTCAGTGCCCCTTTCCCCCTCTCTCCTGCTCCATCTCCCAGCCCAGCATCGCCCCCGGCTGCAGGACAACCCCGCTGCCGACGCCGTCCTGCCGGGGACGGACTGGGGGAATCTCCTTCCCCTTCCCTGTGGCACGGAGGCAAATCCCATCCTGTCCTTGTCCTTCCTCCCCCAGACAATGAGCTGAGGACAGAGACCAGGGAGGACAAATCCCTGCGGCAGAACCTGGTGGAAGAGGCTGTTTTGAGCGGCTCCACAAAACAGGAATCCAATGGGGAGGAAAAACCCTGGAGATCCTGTAGGAGGAGGAGCCCCAAAACCAGCACAGGCTGCTCCGAGGAGGAAAGACCCACCCAGTGCTGGGAAGGTGGCCAGAGATTGAGCCGGAGCTCTGATCTGGTGGTCCATGAGCAGCTTCATGATGGGGAGAAGCCCTACAAGTGCTTGGAGTGTGGGAAGAGCTTCAGCACAAGCTCCAACCTGATCCGCCACCAGATGATCCACACCGGGGAAAGGCCGTATGAGTGTGGGGAATGTGGGATGCGCTTTAGTGAGAGAGGCACCCTTGTTATCCACCAAAGGAGCCACACTGGGGAACGGCCCTATGAGTGCCCTGAATGTGGGAAGAGGTTCAGCCAGAGCTCCACCCTGATTGTCCACCAGTGGATCCACACTGGGGAGATGCCTTATGAGTGTTCTGATTGTGGGAAAAGGTTTCCAAAGAGCTCCGGTCTCGTCGTACATCAGCGGATTCACACTGGGGAGAGACCCTTCTGCTGCCCTGAGTGTGGGAAGAGGTTTCGGAGCAGCTCCAATCTCCTCATACATCAGCGGATTCACACAGAGGAGAGGCCTTTCCGCTGCTCCGACTGCGGGAAGGGCTTCAAGCAAAACTCCCACCTCATCACCCACCGGCGCATCCACACCGGGGAGAGGCCCTACGAGTGTCCCCAGTGTGGGAAGAGCTTCTCAGACAGCTCTACCTTGACCCAACACCGACGGAGCCACTGGTAAGGAAAGCCTTGTGAGAGCCGTGACTGCAGGAAGAGCTTCATCCTCTACTCCAACTTCATCCCCCAATGGAGGAGCCACGTTTGGCAGAGCCCTGCTGACCCACATTCCCCGTGATACAGTTTGGGAAGACCCCTGGCTGGTGCTCTCTACATCCTCCTTGTGGTAGATAGGGACAGGCGAACGGAAGATCTCGCGATGTGACGGAAAGCAGAAGCAGCATGGAACCTTCCCCCCCACTCTCATTCCTCTGTGATAAGTGATCACCCAAGGTATGCAACCCCTCCTAACCCCAGTAGTTTTCCACTCCTTACTAACTCTAGCTATCCCACCGTCCCCCCTTCTGACGTAGTGAAGCCCCCCTGACTATTTAACCTCATGAGATAAGATAATAAACGCCATTTGACCATCCACCATATTGGTGTCTGTGTGTGTCTGTGGACCGAGTGGCCCTAGGTGAGGCTGGGCTGCGGTGCTGGCTTCTTTAAACCAGGTCGCCATGCCTTCATAGCAGAAGGCAACATACTGGTGCCGAAACCCAGGAAAAATTGGGTAACGGGTTTCACCTGGACAAGAGACAGCGGCCGGAGTGGCCAGGCTGACTTCAGGCGGGGAAGGACGCTTCCCGGGACCCACGATCGTCATGGATGCCTTCGCGAAGGTCGTAAGTTCGATTCATAAGCAGTGGGGAATTAAGTGCAAGCTCAAGGATTTTTATCTTGCTATCGCAAGACTCCTGGAGCTCGGGGCAGTTGAACGTCCTGTAGAAATATTACATTCGGAGGTGTGGGAGAAATGCACCACTGCATTAGCAGAGGATACAAAGTCCACAGGCAGTGGAAAAAGCCTCAAGGCGTGGGGGAAATTAGAACAAGCCCTGTGCGGAGCACTGGAAAAACAAGAGACTTGGAATGCCGCGTGCGTATATTTATTAGCCACTCCCAAGCTGGGGGTAGGAGCAACGACACAGTCCGACCCTGAAAATGGTCTGTCTGAGAGCGGGGGCTAGCGGGGGCTGGGTGCGCTTCCCTCCTCCCCGAGCCCGAGTCTAAACGCCCCGGGGCCCCCAGAAAAACTCCCGACCCTCCCGCCAAACCCGCCGGGTCAGCACCCCCCCACGGAACCTTCCCAAACATCCGCGGTTTCCCCATCCATCTCTCAGCCGCCGGTTGGCGATCCGGTGCTGGAGGCGCAGCAGCACGCGCGATTCTTTTGGGGGGAGTTGACGGAGGAATCCAGGGAAGCTGAAAGGGCAGCTGAAGAGAGGGTGCAGGCGGTGCCGCCGCCCCCGCCCTATGCGATCGAACATGGTGCTGGCGGCCAAGGAGATGGGCGGGGCCAGGATGTCCGTGGTGGGAACAGACGGGAGCCGCGGGCGTTTGCTGATGCGCATGCGTGGGAAGAGGGAGAACTGTGCAAACTCAGACAGGAGCCGCGGGTGTTTGCTGATGCGCATGCGCGGGAAGAGGGAGAACTGCGCAAACTCAGACAGGAGCCGCGGGAGTTTGCTGATGCGCATGCGCGGGAAGAGGGAGAACTGCGCAAGCTCAGAGAAGAGCTGCAGATTTCTGCAAACGCGCATGCGTGGGAGAGCGACAGAGAGCGCATGCCCAGTCAAGAGCCGCGCTCAATGCTGCTACCATTTAAGGGAGAGACCTCCCCTTGCGGGAGACAGGGCGAGCCCAGGGGGCGGGATCGGCACCACCCCCAAAGGGAGGGGCGGGGCCGGAGCCGCACAAAAAGGCACGGAAGCCCAGAAGTGCCCTGGCAGTCGACTTCCGGCTCTGAGTCCGACGATAGCAGCTCCGTCAGCTCCACCGAGCAGTTGGAAACTGACTGGGACTCGGAACTAGAGAGAGCAGAGCTAACGCGATTTAAAGTGAAAACGAATAAAGCTTTAAACCACGCCAAAAGGCAATCACAATACAAATTCACCGACTGGAAAAAGATAAAAATCGCAGTAGGCTGTCCCCAGCCGATACAGCCTTCCCCGGCGGTGCCCTCACTCCAAGCGCGCTCGAGAGGGCCCTGTTGGGGCTGCGGGAAGAGAGGACACCTTGCTAAAGACTGCAGGTCCCGGCCCCAGGGAAACGGAAAAGGGAGGGGGCGTGCGGGCTGCACTCAGCCTCCTCCCGTTGCGCATGCAAGGCGGCCCATCTATGCCAACCCCCAGTGGGGTGGGGGGCCCTTATTCCCCATGCCCCCACAGGAGACAGCCAGTCCCGCACCCCCACAAACGGTGCAATTGCAGAGTTTCGCAGCACTGCCAACGGCACTCTCGCATCCACCACCGCCACAAGCTGCGCTTGTGCCACAGGGCCAGCAGGGGACGCCCCAGAGCAGAACCCCTGGGTGGCCCTGGCCGTGAAAATAGGGAAGGAGCCCCTGATGGTGTGGGGGACATGCCGCCTCTATGGCAGTCAAGATCCCCACGTCATAGGGCTTCAGTTTTGGGCGGACACGGGATCAGACTGTACGATTTTCCCCCAAGCGCATTGGCCCCAGCATTGGCAATTTAAAGAAGTCCCCCCAGTGAATGGTGTGGGAGGGCCGTCCCGGGCGTGGAAAAGCACCCAGTTAGTGGCTATAACACTTCACACAAAAAGGGGACCAGAACAGACAGTGGCAATGTTAAGAGTCAGGATTTGTAATCCCCAAAAAGTCTGGAGAAAGTTATTGCCTCATCCACGACCTGAGGGAAGTGATGAACACCTCAACATCGTAACGGACTCTATATTCGTGGCAAGGCTCTGCCTGGCCATGTCGGGACCAGGTGTGTCAACATCTGCAGCGGCCTTAATGCTGGAAGAAGCGCTCTCCTCGTGACAGGGCACCGTGTCTGTCATTCACGTCAACAGCCACAACCCAGTGAAAGGTTATTTCCAGACCGGCAACGACAGAGCAGACGCCGCAGCAAAGGGAGTGTGGACATTGCAAGAAGCTCGTCAGCTACATGAGTCGCTCCACATCGGAGCCAAAGCACTGGCGAAGAGATGCGGGATCTCGACAGCGGACGCAAAACTTGTAGTGGCCACCTGCCCTCATTGCCAGAAGTCACCCCTACGGTCCAGTGGGATCAACCCAAGAGGTCTCAAGCCCTCAGAAATCTGGCAGTCGGACTTCACTTTATGTCAACTGCTGAAGCCTCGATCATGGCTTGCAGTGACAGTGGACACTTACAGCGGAGTGATTGTGGCCACACAGCACCCCAAAACTAACTCTAAAGCCACAATTCAGCACTGGCTGACACCTATGGCATGGCTTGGTATCCCCAAGCAAATTAAAACTGACAACGGTTCCAATTTCATCTCCAAACCAGTGCAAGAATTCGCCTCGAAATGGGGCATCACTAGTGCAAGGTATCCCGTATAACAGCACCGGGCAAGCCATTGTTGAGCAAGCGAATCAGACCCTGAAAGCCAAGTTAGAAGTACTAGCAAAAGCAGAAGGCTTTGACAATTCCATTCCCTCAGGGGATCAAGTGCGTATACTGGCAACCGCTTTGCTAGCACTGAATCAGTTCCCTAGGGGAGATGAAACAAACAGTCCCGCTCAAAAACACTGAGCCACCCGAGCATTAGAGGAGGGCCCGAAGGTTATAATTAAAAATGAGCTAGGAGGATGGGAACAGGGCTGGAGATTGGTGCTCACGGGGCGAGGGTACGCAGCTGTCAAAAAGGAAGGCAGAACCAAGTGGTGTCCACTGAAGTCAATAAAGCCAGACCTTCAGAATGAGCAGAATGAGACTAATGAAAACTGTGAGTTTCTGTTTGCAGGACATGCTCGTGGGACGCCCTCGTAACGCGTACACCCCTGTTCCAGAAGAAAGTGACAGACCACCAAGCCGTCAAGCAGCACCCAAGAGTCCTGTACCGGTGAGACCCAGATGTCAACAGTGTTTTTGTGTAATTTTGCTGTTAGGGCTTGTCGCTAGAGGGCAAGCCAGTCCAAACTACTACCCCCATCAGCCATTCAGGTGGGTCATGCAACACCTTTCAAATGACAAGGTGCTCAAAGAAACCACCACACCGAACGCCCCATCCTTTGTGTTCCACATTACCGACCTGTTCCCAGGACGACCAAAAATAAACCCCTATTCCCCACACGTCACACATATGCACCTATCCTACTGGTGCCCAGCCTCAAACCTAGGGAAAAAGTACTGCAATTACCCGGGGTGGGGATATTGTGGGTACTGGGGCTGTGAAACTATTGTTACAGATGCCAGACCATCAGGACCTGGGTGGGAGCCTCAAGAGCCCGATGAATTTTAGCAGTTCACCTGGGCACCCACCGGTTGTAGACAACCCGCCTTCCTCCAGGGAAAATTCTATCGAAACCATTATAAAATCCCTAAATTTTGGAGATGCACTGACTATAACATGACCGTTTTGCAGCCAAATCACCTTAGTTGGGCCACAGGCAGAACGTGGACAGTAGTCCTTCAAGGGTCAAAAGAGTGGGTGAATGTGCGAATTATCAAGCTCCAACCGCCAGCATCCTGGGCGATTGGACCCAACAAAGTTATTAAAGATGTGCTGAAAGGGAAAAACACAACCCACTCCAAAGCCTTGCCCACAAAGGTCACTGATACCCTGATCGGTCATGCAGATGCCTCCCAGATAAGTCGTTTAGCCGGGTCTGACCCGGACCCAATCTTTCGTATGTTAGAAGCTACCTTTCTATCCCTGAACGAATCCAACCCGAACCTAACTGATTCCTGCTGGCTTTGCTATGATGTTAAACCCCCCTTCTACGAAGGAGTTGCTTTAAACACCCCCTTCAGTTACTCCACAGCTGACGCCCCTCACCAGTGCAGGTGGGATACTCCCCGCAGAGGAATCACCCTGAGTCAAGTCACGGGCAAGGGCAGATGTTTTGGCAATGTGACCTTAGCAAAGCAGAAAAGCAACATCTGCACCAAAGTTGTTAAGCCCAACAGAAAGAATAAGTGGGTGGTCCCATCCGCATCTGGGACGTGGGTTTGTCAGCGATCTGGAGTGAGTCCTTGTGTGTCTCCTGCCAAATTCAATGATTCTACTGACTTTTGTGTCCAAGTTCTAATTGTTCCTAGGGTCCTGTACCACTCAGGCAAAGAGGTGTACCACCTTTTTGAGAAACCCGGCCGGCTCCACAAAAGAGAAATAATAACAGGTGTAACTATTGCAATGCTGCTCAGCCTGGGAGCAGCCGGAACGGCCACGGGTGTCTCAGCTCTTGCGACCCGACACCAAGGACTGTCTCAGCTACAAATGACTATCGATGAGGACTTGCAGAGGATTGAGAAATCCATCTCCTTTCTAGAGAAATCAGTTTCCTCACTCTCAGAAGTGGTCCTGCAGAACAGGTGAGGACTGGACCTCTTGTTCATGCAACAAGGAGGCTTGTGTGCTGCCTTGAAAGAGGAATGCTGCTTTTATGCAGACCACACGGGAGTCGTCAGAGACTCCATGGCAGAACTCTGAGATCGACTGGCTCAGAGACAGAAAGACAGGGAAGCCCAGCAGAGTTGGTTTGAGTCCTGGTTCAATCCATCGCCATGGCTCACCACTCTAATTTCTACCCTGATAGGTCCATTGACAATACTGCTTTTAGCTTTTACCTTTGGACCATGCTTGCTGAACAAACTAGTCTCTTTTATCCAGACCCGCCTGGAACGGGCCAACATTCTGTTTGTAGGCCACCAACAAATGCTGTAAACCAAACTGTAAACACTGCCAGTCGCAAAACTTTTCTAACTCGCCTTGCGAAATTTACTCAGGTGTACCAAACCCCTTTCCCTTATCAAATTACTGCCTCGTACCTCATTTCAATGCCTGTATCTATGACTACCTCATTCATTTATGAAAAAAGGGGCGGGAGATGTGGTAGATAGGGACAGGCGAACGGAAGATCTCGCGATGTGACGGAAAGCAGAAGCAGCATGAAACCTTCCC
This sequence comes from Monarcha castaneiventris obscurior, assembly GCA_026261815.1. NCBI lineage: Eukaryota > Metazoa > Chordata > Aves > Passeriformes > Monarchidae > Monarcha > Monarcha castaneiventris. Next base: position 987,861 of record JAMPIT010000423.1, on the reverse strand, counting down.
CCCCACTCTCATTCCTCTGTGATAAGCGATCACCCAAGGTATGCAACCCCTCCTAACCCCAGTAGTTTTCCACTCCTTACTAACTCTAGCTATCCCACCGTCCCCCCTTCTGACGTAGTGAAGCCCCCCTGACTATTTAACCTCATGAGATAAGATAATAAACGCCATTTGACCATCCACCATATTGGTGTCTGTGTGTGTCTGTGGACCGAGTGGCCCTAGGTGAGGCTGGGCTGCGGTGCTGGCTTCTTTTAACCAGGTCGCCTGCCTTCATAGCAGAAGGCAACACCTCCGGGATCCCTGTAGGCACCTGAGTGAACGCAGGAGCCGGAACATCCATCTGGACTCTGACCGAAAGGGAAATTCATTGGTGCGGGTAAATAATGGACAACACACACGATCAGTGTGATCTAAGTGAAGCCGTTTATTCCGAAAACCCCAGGTATTCTTATACCCTAAGTGACAATACTAAAAATAAAGTCATAAGATTAGTTTTCTCACAGTGCTTTTCCCACACAAAGTTTCACACAGTTTTCTCTATACTAATCAGTGCTCTGACTCCCGTATCAGAAGGCTACAATAATAATTTCTTCTGCCAAACTCCTTTCCAGACACCTGGGAGTTAATCTCCCTTCTCTCACAGATGTTTCACAAATGGCCTTGGGAAAGAAATGCAGAGGCCTATTGCTTTTCTAAATATAGAGGCTTATTTCTCATCTAACAAGTTTGGATTGCTCACTGTCTACTTATGTACTATATGTCTATATAGGTATGTCTACATATAGGACATAGTATTCCTCCACAAATCCCCCCTCTTTCCTGTGAGCAATCTAAACTTGGTTTACTGTTTTTTCTACTGATTTTATTAAACACTTAACAATACATGGTGATAACATACTTACGAATATAATAATTGTTAAAGTTATCAGTCTCATCTTAACAAACTATTAACTATCTTTTAATATTTCAGCTTGCTTTATAATGCTACTACCATTAACTACGTTTTTACGTGCTAAATTTCTTGCTAACTTATATACTAGATAACCTAAAATACGTTGATCAAAAGTTTTTATAAGCTGCAAATCCTGAAAAAGGTTAAACTGTCTACTTAAAGCTGGTGGCAAAGGTTGGAGTGGGTCAGGATGCTTGTGGTTTGGTCCTAAAAAGGCACAAAGAAAATCAGCTAAGCTATATTGCTCTAATTGTCCTGCACAGCGATCGTAAGAAAATACTGCGGGATCGATTGTTGTTGATGTTTGTCGACGGACCACTCTCTACGTTTCTCTGTTACATCCCGGGCAACGGACACACACCCACGGTCTGTAAGCCGTGCCGTGTGTAGCACACGCGTCAAACGCCTGGTTCTGTAATGCTCTGTTGTTTAAGAAGTGGGGTCCATGCTTTTCTACTATTATCTGCAAATCTGTTAACAAACCAGATGCGTCTGTTGGAAAGGTGTAATGCAGATTAAGTTGTCTCAGCAGTGGTGTCAGTGTCTGCTGGTATCTGGCTAACTGGTGTTGTAGGTGAGCTGGATCTCTGGATAGGTGCGCTGGATTCAGCATCAGAATGATACGGTTTAATCCATCTTGCTGGTATCTAAAGCAATCCGTCTCTTGTAAGCAAACACATATATCCTCTTCCTGTTAATTTGACTGTGGCAGGCCCTTTCCATTCCCCTGTCTTCGGGTCTCTGTATCTCACTAGGATCCCATTATCCGTCTGGCTTACTGAATTAAAACCTGGCCGAAGTGCCAAGCTGTGTACCAATATCGGCGGTTTCTGACTATCCTTTGCCAATCTCAGGTAATTAAGCACATATAAGGCTTTATGCAACTTCTCATGTGGAGACATACCTGCAGTTCCCCCCTTTTGTTTTAACAGCAAACTTTTTAACGTTTGATGTGCACGCTCTATAATGGCTTGACCAGTAGGAACATGTGGAATGCCAGTATCATGGGTAATACCCCAAAGATTACAAAATCGAGCAAAGCGCAAGGATCTATATCCTGGCCCATTATCTGTTTTGAGCTTTGCCGGGACACCAAGAACTGCAAAACAACTGTATAGGTGCCTTTCCACATGTCGGGTGGTTTCACCTGTCTGAGCTGTAGCCCAGATTGCCTGAGAGAAGGTATCAATGCACACGTGAACGTATTTAAGGCGACCGAATTCACTGATGTGAGTGACATCCATTTGCCACAGTTGCAAAGGTTTTAAACCTCTAGGATTAACTCCAACACCTAGGCCAAACCCATGCTCTTGACATGATGGACAAGACTTGACAATTCCCTGAGCATCTATCAACGGGATTCTAAACTGTTTTGCCAGCATCTTTGCGGACTGATGGAAAAAATAATGGGAATTGCGTGCCTGAGCAAAGGTGTCAATTGATGGACCTGTCCACGCAGGAGCCACTAACTTATCGGCTACTTCGTTGCCAATAGCTAGGCCTCCGTGCATGGAATGACTGCGAATGTGAGTGATAAAGTAAGGGGCGCTGCGTTGGCTAACTAGATTCAGTAGGTGAATGATGAGGATGTTAAGAGCTTGATTTTTCACTTCCCTTATCATAGCACGTTCTATGCGCTTCACCATACCCACCACATATAAAGAATCTGACACGATATTAAGAGCAACTGAATGCCAATTACTGAAAGCCCACATAACGGCTTTGAGCTCAAGTGTTTGTAATGAGTCATCTGTATCTCCCATGAGAATGTTTCGTTCCCATGTCCCATGTCGTGACAGCCAGGTGCACACTGCTTTTCGAGAACGCTTTCCAGCATCAGTGAAAACAGTGATGCCATTCACAGGAGTCTCCGATAACCACGGACGCTGTTCCATCACTTGTCCTTTCAGCAGAGCTAGAAGCTTGGAACGAGGGTACTGGTTAGAAATGGTTCCTGTAAATCCAAGCAATGCAGTATGGAGATCATCAGAATGTCGAAGGCCCCATTCCAGATAAGACTGAACCATTGGAAGAAATATAGTGACTGGATCTTGACCCAGAAGGTCAACGACACGCATTCGACCTTTCATGATGAGTTGAGCAAAACACTCCAATCTGGTCAAAACAGTTTTTGGCGGGTTGATGGATAAAAAGACCCACTTAAGAATGCGCAGTGGTCGCGGATGCCTTTCATCCCACTGCATGATGAGAGCACAGGGATGCTCACGAGGGTTCCGCATATGAGGTGCATCTGAATTGACAAGCATGAGGTTTACAGGCAACTTAGGTTTAATCCGATCAGCGTGGCTGGTAACAATCTTATAGCTGATGCGTTCAAGGGCCCTTCGGTGTTCGGGTCCCAGCGTTCGCTTATCATTAGCTTGAGTAGTAGTCCCCAAAAGCTGGACGAGTGGTTTCAGGTCGTCATTTGTAATTCCACATTTTGTACGGACCCACTGAACATCTCCGACTAATTTCTGTACGTCGTGCAGCGTTCGGATCTCTGTGACAATTTTAACCTTCTGCGGGCGTACTCGACTTCCAGTGATAATCCAGCCAAGGTATTTCTACGGTGACTGTTTCTGCACCTTTTCTGGAGCGATTTTCAGCCCTCTTGACTTAAGTGTCACTGTAACTTCAGACAGGATCGGGAGATCGGTTAAGCTTTTCCCAGCTATTAAGATATCATCCATATAGTGGTAAATGATCAGATGAGGAAACCGTTTTCTCACTGGTTCCAGGGCCCATGCTACATAAATCTGGCACATTGTGGGTGAATTTTTCATACCCTGGGGCAAAACAATCCAGTGGTATCGCTTAGCAGGTTCTGCCTTGTTGATGGATGGTACCGAAAAGGCGAATCTCTCCGCATCGTCTTTGTGCAGAGGAATAGTGAAAAAACAGTCCTTTAAATCAATAACTAGAATTTCCCAATCTTCTGGAATCATAGTGGGAGAAGGAAGACCTGGTTGCAGGGCTCCCATGTTCATCATGACGGCATTAACCGCTCTCAGATCATGCAATAATCTCCATTTTCCGCTCTTTTTTGGTATTGTAAATATTGGAGTATTCCACTCGCTCGTGGAAGGAACAATATGACCTGCACTGAGTTGTTCTTCCACCAGTTCATTAACTCTGAGCAGCTTTTCACCGGTGAGCGGCCACTGTTCAATCCAGACAGGTGTGTCTGTTTTCCATCTAATCTTGAGGATTGGCCGCTCCTCAGTGGCCGCTACGGAAAAGACTGAGTGACGAGTGTAGCTTTCATTTGGCTCATGATGTCTCGGCCGATGAGACCTACCAGACCTGGAGGGGTAGTGATCACATAGGGGCGAGTTGACACAGTCACTCCATCAGGAAATGTAAAAGCTATCAGATCTTTACTGACTTTTGTAGCCTGAGTCCCTCCAATTCCTGCGACACCAAACTGTGGAGATACCGTAGACCAAATTGCTGGCCAGCAGGAAGAAGAGATGATCGTAACATCAGCCCCGGTATCCAAAAGCATTTTTAAAGTTATTTGGTGGCCATCACGGGAACTCAGCGTGACTGTTTCTTCTGGTTTACCTTTAGTGATGTCGATTGCAAAGAACACTTCAGGTAGTCCTGTGGATCCAAATCCCTTGTCTCCTCTGATAACATTCCCGGGATGAGGGACACGAGAGAAAAACGGGACTAACTGAGCAATACGAGTACCCCTTGGGATGGAGACTGGTGGAGAGAGTGTATAAATCATGGCCTTGATGACTCCAGTATAGTCTGAATTAATTACTCCAGGTAGTACAAAAATACTTTGTCGACTAGTGGAAGAACGTCCCAGTAGCAGCGCACACAAATTTCTCCCTAGTGGTCCCTTCACGTTGGTATCGACCACTTGCACTGCTGTGGTGGTTAGGGTGATTTCTACTGCTGTTGAGACATCCACTCCGGCACTTTCAGTAGTTGCAGAGCGGAGGAATACTGATGATGCAAGTTTGTTTCAGTCTGTGACTGCTTTAATGGTGGAATTACATTAAACTGTTCGACTGGACTTTGTATTTCTAAGTCCTCTAACTTTCCAAGCACATCTCGCAGCAAATCTTCGACTGCAGCACCTTTTAGTTCTTTTTCTTTAACAGATTGCAAAGGTGTTTTGGGTAGCTGGCACTGAGCTGCTGCTTGCTCTTGAGCAGCGGCCGAATCTTGGGCGGCTGCCAGCTCTCGGGCAGCAGCTGGATCTTGGGGGGCTGCTGGCTCTCCTTTGAAATCTCCAGCACTCTGGGTAGCATTTGCTGGGGTGGTCGGCTCGGGTAACGGAGGGGCAGAAGGTAGGGCTGTTGCAGAAGTGGGAAGTGGAAACGCAACTCGGGTTGAAAAGGTAGAGGTGGTTGCTGTTTCGGTGTTATTTGACTCTGAGCCTGCAGGGGTTAATGCTGCGAAAGCAGAAGCAGCTGCCTGCCTCTCTGCTTTCATCGTCTGCAGGGTCTCTAGTATGAGCTTCCAGTGAGTGGAATATTTGGATGCTTCTTTGGCGGCTGCTCCACCGCTGCTGATAGCGTCCCACAAAGCTTTCCCAATTGCTTCCCATACAGATATCTGAAAGGCTACCTCCGCATTTGGGATAAAATCCCGGTCCCAAGCCCACTTTAAGAGATTCCGAAGAATGGAATCATCGTATTTCAATTTTCTCTTAGAGATAATATGTTGGAGGAGGTTTAGGACAGCTTTCTGCTCCTTGTCCTTCCCCATCTCCTCCCTGACCGTACAGTTCAATTCACAATCTTCCCACAATCCTCTGTGGCGCCCAGGCGGGACTTCTCCCTTCGGGGAGGCTTCTCGCAGACCCTGTCTCTGTAAAACCTTTCTTCCCACATACCCCGTGTGTGTGAGGCTTCCCGCACCATGGTGCCGGTGCGAGGAATTTCTGCGAGGAGTCTCTTCCCACACTTCTATGTGTGAGGCATCCCGCACCCCCTGTGCGAGGCTTCACGCACGACCAGCGTGTGTGGCATCCCACCCTGTCAGTGAGGCATCCCACACCATCTCTGTGTGAGGCTTCTCGCCTTGCGACGAGGAATCCTTTCTTCCTGCACTTCCCAGTCAGTGCAAGGCTTCCTGCCGGGGCAGCAGGGATTAGGTCAGCTTACCCGCTACCGCCGTACTCGATCCACTGAATATCAGTATCCGATGCACTCGGGAGTCTCCCCTCACGCCGGGTGGCATCACGTAGCGAGGCTCGGCATCGTCGATCACGTCGGGTGCACCATTTGCGGGTAAATAATGGACAACACACACGATCAATGTGATCTAAGTGAAGCCATTTATTCCGAAAACCCCAGGTATTCTTATACCCTAAGTGACAATACTAAAAATAAAGTCATAAGATTAGTTTTCTCACAGTGCTTTTCCCACACAAAGTTTCACACAGTTTTCTCTATACTAATCAGTGCTCTGACTCCCGTATCAGAAGGCTACAATAATAATTTCTTCTGCCAAACTCCTTTCCAGACACCTGGGAGTTAATCTCCCTTCTCTCACAGATGTTTCACAAATGGCCTTGGGAAAGAAATGCAGAGGCCTATTGCTTTTCTAAATATAGAGGCTTATTTCTCATCTAACAAGTTTGGATTGCTCACTGTCTACTTATGTACTATATGTCTATATAGGTATGTCTACATATAGGACATAGTATTCCTCCACACATTGGGAAGAGCTGATTTGTTGACTTTACAGCCCAAACATTCTCACCTACTCTGTCCAATTGTTTCTTCTGGTGGCATCCAGCAATCCTGGATGATCCTGGAGGTCTTTTTCAATCTAAATAGTTTCCTCCTTCATCCTGTCAAAACAACCAAAATTGGGGTAGAAATAAAGAAATCCAACAAAGGTATCGAAAGCGGCACCATTTTACCGGGATTTCGGAATGTATTTGGGGCTGGTTCAGGAGAATATTCAGGAGTTTTTGGGTGTTGTAAGGCCGTGAGCTGGGCAGATGGGTCACGAGCTCATAGTTGTGCTGGCAGAAGGTGTCCACCTGAGCCCGTCTGTTCTCCAGGAATTGCAGTTATCTGTCCCAGTCCCTGGCCTGGGTCTCCCCATTTGAGGTGTGACTCCCAAAGGGCCCGAGCTGCTCCCGGCTGGGGATGTTCCTGTCCACCAAGCTCTCCTGGTCATTGCCATGGATGGCTGGGACGGGGTTTAGGGGCTCCTGGCAGGGTTTGGGAGGGGCTTCTGTCACTGTTGAGGACATTTGTGGTGCTTGAAGGGAGCTTTTGGGGTGGTCTATGAGGGAGTTTTGGGGGGCTTGTCTGGGCTGTGTGTCTTGGGGAGAATTTGGGTGATTCCTGGGGTCATTTATGTTGCAGGGAGTGGTTGGGGGGGTTCCTGGCCAGGAGCTGTGGGGTGGTTTGAGGGGTCTGGGAGTGGCTGTGGGGCTGGGAGGGTTGAGGCATTTGTGAACCCCCGGCCACCAAGGCTTCCACCAGATCCTACCCCACTAAGATGCTGCCGGGGGCTCCATGTTGGGGTTCATCCTCCTGGCCCTGCAGGAGAAGGTGAGAGGCGGGGGTCCCCAGGGGCTGTGCGTGTCCCCCCAGAGTGTGTGTGACCCCCCCCATCCCGGTGTCACCCCCTTTTCCCTGCCCACAGGGCTCCTGCCCCAGCCCCTGCTGCCCCCGGGAGGGAATTTGGGGAGGGGGCAGAGGGGGTGCGCAGCCCCCGCCGGGGGATGATCCCAGCCCAGCGACCTTGGTTCAGCACCAAGCTGGGCTTGGGGCCGCAGGAGGAAGAGGCCAATGGGAAGCAGATCCTGCAGGGGCCACAGGGTTTGGGCTCAGGGCAAGGTCCTGCCCTGCACACCTGGCTCAGGTGTGCCCCTGGCCCAGGAAGGAAGCGAGACATTCCCATGCCCACGGATCAGGGCTGGGAGCAGCTCTGGGAGCAGGGACATGGAAACACTGGGAGCGTCTGGGACCACACTGGGGGGGTGAATGATCCCCCCCAGCACCTTTGCAGGCCGTCCTGCAATCTGAGAAATGCTCGCTCGGCCTCGGCCTTGGCCAACAGCCCCCCGGCTCAGCTGCTCTGAGCTCAGCCGCTGCTGGCTCCCGCAGCCCGCCCAGGGCCGCCCTGCCCGTGCCGGGGCTGTGCCAGCACTCCCCGCACCCACAGGGGCTTCGAAGTGCCGGGCTGGTCTGACAAAAAACACAACCTGGCCCCGAAAGAACCAAAGCAACAAGTGACCGCCTCCAGTGTCTCCTTGTGCACCTCCCAAGGGACACCAAGCCCGCAGCAATTCCCTCGCATCAGGACAAAAAGCTGCTCCAGTGGAGGCGCTTTGAACGCTTGAAGCACCCGCAGCTCGTCCCCGGCACACAGATGCTGGCAGCTGCCCCGGTGCCGCAGGTGGGGCTTTGGAGCAGGGAGGCTTTGCAGGCCCCCTCTGTGCTGTGCCCCCTCCCAGCCTGTGCGTGCCCTGTTCAGCCCTTGCTCTCTCGCTGCTCCCGGCTCCTGGGGCTCAGAGAACACCCGGCCGTGGAACCCGGCACTGCAAAGCAGCAATTTCGGTGCTCCCCAGCGAGCCCAGAACTTACACTTTGCCTCAGTGCCTCGGAGGCCCCCGGGGCATTTTCTGCATTGAGTTTGGCCCCCAGCGGTTGCTGAAGGTGCTCCCTGCAAATGTCCCGCTGCCAGGGCCCTGTCCTTGCTGTCACCCGCTGGGGCTGGGCACCGACAGAGCTCTGGGCTTGCATTTCCAGCTGCTGTGCGACCAAAAGTGAGGGACCTGGAACTGCTCGAATGCACAAAGTGGCAGAGGAGCCTCTCTGCAGGGGAATATGTCCCCCTGCTGTGCCAGCCCCTGGCAATGCTGGAATTCTCTGTTGCTGCTGGGCCACTCAGGGGGTCTGGCCGAGCAGGAAAGGTGACCCTGAGCCCAGAGCTTTCCTTGGCCGCAACAAGGGCTCGGCACGGAAAGACCTTCCCAGCGCTGTGCCCAGGGCCGGGAGGGATTGTGCCACCAGAGCTGTACCTAGAGTTCTTCTAGCAGGCAGCTTTAGCACATGCAAAGTGGAGAAGCCAGAGCTGACTGTCAGCTTTCCACAGTCCTCCAGAAGAATCCTGTGTGGGAAGCACCCTGGCAACAGGGTTTCCGTGCCAGGGGACGGGAATTCAGAGCCCTTTCCTGCCCCATGGGCCCAGGCTCTGGGCCTTGCCCTTTGCAATGGCCCTGCAGCTGCCAGAGGGGCCTTTTTGGCTCAGCGGAGAGCAGTCCTGCTGCAAGGCTGTCCTCGAGCTGCTCTGGCTGCAGCTGTGCCCAGGGAATGCTCATTCCTTGCAGGCTCAGGGGCTGTGGGTTTGCAGGTGTAACTACTGCAGGAGGGAACAGCTCGGCTGGGGGGGAGTTCTCTTTTTCTTGGTGTGTTTTTTATGTTTAATGAATGTTCCCTGCCAGCTCTGGGCAGAGCTCTGTACCTGTATGTGACACTTGTCTGTGGCATTGTGGCTCAGGAGGTGGCCAAGGGGACCTTCCCCGAGGTGTCCACAGAGGAATCCCCATCAGCCCAGGCTGGGGGGGCAGCAGCCGCTCTGTTCCGTGGTCTGGACGCGGCTCCGGACGCTTCTCTGGGAGCGTCTCCAGGGCCGGAACGCCGGGGCTGCCGCCGCTGTGTCCCAGAGCCGGGAACGCCAGGGCTGGCCTGGCCCTGGCCCGGCCCCACCAGCTCTGCCGGCTGCCAGCGGGGACAGCAAGGGCAGCTCTGACCTGTGGCCACTGCGCTGCAGCTGCACAAATGCAGCACCCGCAGAGCTCCAGGGCAAGGTCCTGCCCCTGGCTCAGGGCTGGGCCGGGGCCAGCGGCACAAAATCAACTTCCAGCTTGGGCCCCGCAGCAGGGAGGAGCAGCAATTGCCGGGTGAGAGAGACTCTTGCCAAGGGCCTGCGGGGACGGGCCCCAGGGAACGGCTTCCCGCTGCCCTTCTGAGGGCAGGCTGAGATGGGATGTGGGGCAGGAAGAGTTCCCTGGCAGGGCGCTCAGGCCTGGTACAGGCTGGCCCCAGAAGCTGCGGCTGCCCCTGGATCCCTGCAAGTGTCCCAGGCCGGCTCGGACATTGGGACTCCCTGCCCAGAAGGGCTGGCATGGGCTGGGCTGGGGCTGCTGAGGGCAGGATGGGCTCTGGGGGAGGCAGCTGAAGGCTGGGCAGGATGAGGCCGGGGGGACCCCTTTCCTGAGTCGGTTCTGGGATATCCCACATTCCTGAAGGGATTGCAGGGGATGTCCCATTCCTGAGGCAGTTTTGGGGTACCCCCAATGCTTAGGGAGGGGTTCTGAGAGGGGGCTCTAGTGCTTGGAAGGGGAACCTGTTGGCAGGGAGCTGGGGAGCCGATTTTGGGAAGGATGCTGCTGTTTCTGGCAATGTTTTGAGGTCCTGAATGGCTGGCCTGTGGGGCCCTGGCTCTCATTTTGGGACTTGAGGTGAGCCCATGGGCACAGCAAGGCCTGAGGAGAGGTTCCAAGCTGCCATTTTGCATGGAGGGATTGGGTGGGTGCCTCCAATAAACTCAATGCCAACCCCAATGTGTCGATGCAAGCCCCAAATGGCTCGATCCATCAGCCCCAACCCCCGCCCATGGGGAGTCAGGAAGCACAGAAGGGGAATTGGTGTCTAGGAGGGGTGGGATGGGATGGGATGGGATGGGATGGGATGGGATGGGATGGGATGGGATGGGATGGGATGGGATGGGATGGGATGGGATGGGATGGGATGGGATGGCATCAGGGGGTGGGATGAAATTTGGGAGGGATGGGGTGGTTTGGGCACTTGGAGTGGGGCACTGCAGGGAGGTAAAGCAGGAGCCGCTTTTGGGGAGGCTCCTGCTGCTTTTTGACACCTGTGGGGCTTCTAAGTGGCTTCTGGGAGGTTGCAGTGAATTTGGGGAAGGTGCCATAAATCCCCCGCAATTGGGGGCCTGAGGTGAAGTCCTCACATTTTGGGAGGGTGAGGGGAACCCATTTGGGAGGGGATCCTGCTGCTCTCTACCCCTTCAGTGGGGTGAGAAGTGGCTTGTGATGGTTGAAAGGAAGAAAGAAAGAAAATCTCAGTAATTTGAACTAAAGAAAAAGGAAAAGAAAAAAAAGTAAGAAGAAAGCAACAAGAAACAAAGAAAAGAAAAAAAGAAGAACATTAAAGAATGAAGAAAGAAAGAACGTAAAAAGCAAAAATATAAAAAACCCCAAAGAATGAAAGTAAAAAGACAGAAAGCAAAAAGAAAAGGAGCTAGAAAAGTAGAATAGAAGAAAGATAAAAGTAAGCAAGCAACAAGAAGCAGAAAAGGAAAGAAAAATAGAAAGAAAGCCAAAAGATAAAGAAATGAAAGAAAAGAGAAAGAAAGAAGGGAAGGAAAAAAGGAAAGGAAGGAAATGAAAAGACAGATATCAATAGGAAAATGTAAACAGAGAAGGAGAAAGAAAGAAAGAAAGAAAGAAAGAAAGAAAGAAAGAAAGAAAGAAAGAAAGAAAGAAAGAAAGAAAGAAAGAAAGAAAGACAGAAAGAAAGAAAGAAAGAAAGAAAGAAAGAAAGAAAGAAAGAAAGAAAGAAAGAAAGAAAGAAAGAAAGACTCAATAATGTGAAATCAACAAGGAAAAAACAAAAAGAAAAAAGCAAAAAAAAGGTCAGAAGAAAATATAAAAGAAAGAAAAAACATAAAAATGGAAAAAAGAAAGAAAAAAGAAAAAAGATAAAAATGACAAAGATAGACACAATAATGTGAAACAAAGAAGAAAAAGAAAACAAAGAAAGAATTAAGAAAGAAACGAAGGAGAAAGAAAAAAAATGGCAGAAAGAAAGACACAAGAAAAAAGTAAAAAAGAAATGCAGCAAAAAAAGAAAGTAGAACGCAACAGAAAAAAAAAAAAGAAAAAAGTGAAGAAAGAAAAAAAGAAGGAAGGAAAACAAAAAACCAACAAGAAATTGAAAAAAGTGAAGAAAAAAGAAAACAAGAAAGACTCAATAATGTTAAACCAACCAGAAAAATGAAAGAAAGAAAGAAAGAAAGCAAGCAACAAGAAAGAATAGAAAAAAATAAAATAAAAAGAAAAAAACATTAAAAATCGAAGAAAGGAAGCAAGCAAAAAGATAATAAAAATGAAAGAAAAAAGGAAGAAAATCAAAAACCAGAAATCAACAAGAAAAGGAAAAAGGTTATGAAAAAAAGAAGAAAGAAAGGCTTAATAACATGAAACCCACAAGAAAATAAATTTTAATAAGAGACACAAAAAAGAAGAAAGAAAGAAACAAGGAAGAAAAAAAAAGAATAGAAAGACACAAGACAAAAGAAACAAAAGATTTAAACAAAGCAAAAATGAACAAAAGGAAGAAGAAAGAAAGCAGTGAAAAGGAAATAAAAGGGAAAAGGAAAGTGAAGAGATAAAAAAGAAAGGAAGAAAGAAAATGAAAAAAGAGAAGAAAAAAGAAAAAAAGAAACAAAGACTCAATAACATGAAACCAACAAGAATATAACAGAAAAAGGAAAAGAAAAAAAAATGAAGAAAGAATGAAACAAGGAAGATAGTAAAAAGAAAAAAGGCACAAGAAAAGAAATGAAAAAAGAAAGCAAAAAAAGAAAGAAGAAAGAAAAACAAGGAAGAAAGAAAAAAAAATAACAGGCACAAGAAATACAAAGTAAAAAAAAAGAAAGCAGGAAAAAGAAAGTAAGAATGCAACGAAAAAAGAGGAGAAGAAAGAAAAATGACAAAAAATGAGGAAATAAAGAAAGCTAAAACAAATCAACAAGAAAATGAAAAACTGCAAAGAAAAATAAAGCAAGAAAGAAAGACTCAAAAATGAGAAACCAAGAAAAAAATGAAAAAAAAAGGAAGAAATAAGAAAGCAACAAGAAACATAAAAGGGGGGGGGAAAAGAAAACATAAAAAATAAAGAAAGAAAGAAAAAAGAAAACAAAAAGATAAAAATATGAAAAGAAAAAAACACCGTAAAAAGACAGAAATCAACAAAAAAAGGAAAAAGGAAAGAAGAAAAGAAGAAAAGTAAAATAGAAGAGAAACAAATAAAGCAAGCAACAAGCAACTGAAACAGAAAAAGAAAGAAAGCACAGAGAGAAAAAAATGAAATAAGAAAGAAAGACCAATGTGAAATGAGCAAGAAAATGAAAAAAGAGAATTAAAGAAAAGAAGAAAGGAAAAGCAAGCAACAAGAAAAGAAACAAAAAGCAAAAAAAATATGAAAAAGGAAGGAAGGAAGGAAGGAAGGAAGGAAGGAAGGAAGGAAGGAAGGAAGGAAGGAAGGAAGGAAGGAAGGAAGGAAGGAAGGAAGGAAGGAAGGAAGGAAGGAAGGAAGGAAGGAAGGACGGAAGGAAGGAAGGAAGGAAGGAAGGAAGGAAGGAAGGAAGGAAGGAAGGAAGGAAGGAAGGAAGGAAGGAAGGAAGGAAAATAACTGAGTTCTCTTTTAAAAAATATCAATTACCTCTGAATCCAAAGTTGCAGAAGATTTTTCCCTACACATTTAGGTTTTGTTTTTTATCTTTCATACTTCTTCTGGTTCTTTTCTTTTTTATTTTCCTTTTTTTTTTTTAATAGATGACACCTCCTAGGAAAGGAATGCACAGCAAAATGAGAGCCATTTCTGACAGGCAATGAAAGTGTCGGCTCCTCGTCTGTTTCCTTTTGTCTGGATGCCTCATCTCTGCGGCACGGGGGGAACAGCAGTGCTGGGAGACAGCAGCGGGCTCAGGAGCATCCCGCTCTGGCAGCTGCTGAGGAGGTGGCACATGTCCTGCTCTCCTGCTGCCCTGCAAAGCACAGAATCCATGGGGAAGTTTAGGCCCAGCTCTGGGCACACCCAGATTGGCCTGGGCACGGGAACGGGGGGCAAAGCGGGCGGGATCCTTCTCCAGCTGACTGGTGGTTTCTGCTTTCTCTCCCCAGAGTGCCAGGATGTTATTAAGAGGTGCTTGTCCATGCAGCCCTTGGACAGGCCGTCTTTGGAGGAGCTCTTCAACGATCCGTGGCTGCAGGGTGTTCATCTGCCCTAGAAGATGGGAGAGATCCACGGGCACAATCTGATCCAGGGGCCTGGCAGGTAACAGCCCCACACATCTCCTGGTAATCAGTGGCAAAGCAACCCAGAGTTTTTTGTCCTGCCTGTAGCTCTGAGCAGGGATCATCAGAAGGGAACACGCAGCTCTTGGGCTGCAGCTGAGCTGGAGCTGAGCTGCTCTGGCAAGCACTGGTGGCCACCATCCCCCCTGGTTTTTCTTGTCTGCTTCATTGATGGCTGGGGCCCTGGGCAGAGCCCTGACAGCCTGGTCTGGCCCCCAGGGAAGGAGAAGGAGCCCCTGGAGAAGCTGTACCAGGTGGGGCTGCTGCTGCTGGAGGCACCAAGGATGACCTCAAGGATGACAACCTCTTCCTCGGGCTGGCCAGCGGCGGCTGAAGATGATGGACTGTGGTTCTGGCACCTTCTTCAAAGCCACGCTCCACGCCCAATGTGCAGGTGAGTCCACAGGCAGGGGGATGCTCCCAGATCTGGGCATGGCACGGTCTGGCCGGGCACCAAAGGTTCCCCCTTTGCTGGGGCGGCTGCAGCGAATTCTTCAGGCGGCTGCCAAGCTGCTTTTGGGCTCTGGGCAGCCGCTGAGGAGGTGGCTGTGCCATGGCTGGCTGCAGGCTGGGCACATGTCCTGCGCTCCTGCTCTGCTCCCAAAGGCAGCAATGCTGGCAGCTTTGGGCCCAGCTCTGAGCACGGCCAGCATGGCCTGGGCACTGCGGGCGGCTGGGACAAGGGGACAAGAGGCTTCAGCTGCCGGGCAGTTTCTGCTTTCTCTCCTTGCAGCCAGGCCCTGTGCATGCTGAGGCTGCTCTGGGCTCTGCCAGGGCTCTGCTGGGGCTCAGCCCCGGGCTCTGCTGGGGCTCAGCCCCGGGCACGGCTGGGCCCGCTCTGCCCTCACAGGGCTCTGACAGCTTTGCAGCAGACGAGCCCCTTGCGAGCACAGCGACGGAGCTTTCTGCTTGTGCAGGTGAGTGAGACTCTGGTGCAGGCCAAGAGATTGCAGTCAGGGACACACATCCCACTGGCAAGAACCCAAACTCTCCTCAGTCCCAGCTGAACACCTGGATCTCCACAGGATGTTCTGTCTGTCCCACTCTTCCTTCTTTTTGGGCTGGAATTGTGCCATTGCACTTTCTTCCTTCTCTAGCACTGCCCCGAGTGGGCCAAAGCTGGCGAGTGGGCCGTGTTCCTGAGGCAGTGCAGGCTGGAGCTGATGGATGAAGAATTGCCCGTCTCCAGTGCCAAGCCAGAGCAAAAAGCCCTCAGTGGGACTTGGCGTCTTTGAGAACCCCCTGGCAATTTCCAAGGGAATGTGCAGCTCATTTGCAGGGTGAGAAGGAAGGGCATCTTCTCCATGTGTTGGGGTGGGACAGAGTTTAGGTTCCCAGTCCTGCTCGGAGCTGGCAGGGCACAAAGCAATTTCCTATTGCTTCAACCACAACTTAAAATAACAATACAAAAACAAACCCCAAAATCTTTAAATAAGGACAGCTGATGTCAATAAGATGGATCAATGCCATCAGCACATTTACAAATACCTGAGCTGTCTTTTTGAAAAGATCAGTTACCTCTTAATCCAGAGTTACAAAAGATTTTTCACTACACATTTGGGTTTTGGTTTTAGATTTCATATTTTTTTCTGGGTTGTTTTCTATTTTTGTTTTCTATTATTTTAAACAGAAAACACATCCTAAATGATGGAGCAGCGCTGCTGAACACGGGGACACGCAGAGGGACCAGAAGCAGCTGCCTCTGTCCCCCTGAAGCTCCAAGGGCCAATCTCTGAGCAGACGTGGCTGGAAGAGACTGGCAGGCTCCCTGTTTGCTGTGCTGCCCCACTTGTGAGCGGCCCAGCTCTGCGTGAGGCACAGGGAGAACAAGGGGCAGCTCCCTCCCAGCCCCGCAGCCCAGGGAGCCCTCGGGCCCCGGGGCTTGGGGCACTGTCAGCAGCCGCTGCTTCAGCGCCCGCTGCTGCTGGCACTGACAGCAACACCCAAATTGTGGCTGATCCCGAGGGAGCAGCAGCAGGGCCTGGATCTGATCCCAGGCTCTGGGGCAGGGCTGGACAAATGACCCCCACAGCAGCAGCAGCAGCAGCAGCAGCAGCAAATGGAGCTGCCTTTCAGCACAGCCCCTGCCACTGTTCCCTCCCGTTTGCAGCAGTGTCACAGCAGCCTGGGGCACCTGGGAGCCCTCAGTGCCAGCAGGGCCTGGAGATGGCAGCCCCGGGCTCCTGGAGGGTGTGCAAGGAGCAGAGGTGGGCACTCCCTGGCCATGTGGAGCTTCCAGATGGAAAAGGCTGCTGTGAGCAGGCAGCTCCAAGGGCAGAGAAAGGAGGGTCTCGAGCACTGGATCTGTGCCAGTTCCACAGCCCTGGGCAGCAGCCACCGAGCCCCGAGGGCACAGCAAGAGGGACAAAAGCAGTCAAGTGCAGAGACTGGGAAGGGCGAGAGCTGGCAGCAGGAGCAGCTGCTTCATTGCACTCTTGGAGAAAGCTCTTGGCTGTTTCAAAGCGCTGAGAGGCGTGAAGGGCACAGAGGAGGCCGCACCAAACAATGCTCCTGTTTTCACACCTTCCCTTCTGGGCGTCCCAGAAGGAATTGGATGAACTGTATTCTTCTCTCCGGGTCATCTCGTTCAGCATGAGCAGCTTAGCACCAGGAGCTGAAACCTGAAGGAGGAGCTGAAACCTTAGGCCACAAGAGCTGAGCAAGAGGAGACTTTTTGGGCAGAGTAATGCTGGTACCATGGACCTGGCTGAATGCAGCAGACAGAATCCTGGAATTACAGAATCCTTTCTGTTGGAAAAGACCTCTGAGCTCATCCAGTCCAACCCTTAACCCAGCACAGTCAAGCTGAGCACTAAACCACATCCCTGAAGTGCCAAGGCCTGAACAAGAGGCCTGACTGAGGCCTGAACAACAGGCCCTGAGCCAAATGTGAGCCCTGGGTGAACCTTCCAACCAAAGGTTATCTTTGTATCTGCTCATTACTGAAATATGCATGGTCATTAGCGCTGTGATAGATGTATCTCCTCATTAGTGAAACTTGTATTGACCTTTCTGTGTTTAGAAGCCGGACAAGGCCATGAAATCCGAACTCTGGCCTTGTTTGGGGCTGTATGGTCAAAGTCACCTCCCTTGGTTCCTCCTTGAGCCCTGGCCAGGCTTAGGAGGAACCCAAGAGGAGGCTGAAACCAGATGTTCCCGCACTAGAAGTGCTGTCAGTTTCTTTATTCAGCACTGTCAAAGCTGGGCCCTCTCCCAGTGGGGTTGGAGCCTCAGCTGTGGGTGGAGGCCGCTGCAGGAATTCCCAGTGTCCGGGAGTGGCTCCAGTCCTTGGCTGGGACAGCTTCCCCCAGCTGATGTGTGGGTCTGGGGGATGGGAAAGTCTGAGGGGAACTGCTGCTGGATCTTGGTTAATCGCTGGGGACAGTCTTTGGCAGTGATGATTGGGGGCATTGCTGAGCTGCTCCTTTTGGGATTCTTTGCAGTTTTGCATTATAATAAATCACACAGTTCCTTCAGTTGGTGTCTGTGTCTGTGGTGCTGACCCTGCCCACCGGCAAAACTGACACTGGGGGCCCAGAGAACCAAAGGTGCCTTGTGACACTGCGGGGCCTCGTGTGACCAAGGGGCCATTGTGACACTGTGGGGCTCATGGAACCAAGGGGCCATTGTGACACTGTGGGGACTCGTAGAACCAGGGCTCCATTGTTTTCCTCTCCCTGGCACTGCCCAGTGCAGCCTCTCCCTGCCCCTGCAGAGCAGCAGAGTCAGGGCTGGCCCTGCAGCAGGAACTGGAGGCACTGCAGGTCAGGGACAGCCACTCTGTGTCTGGAATGCTCAGGAGATGCTCAGCTCGGGCAGCTCCTGCAGCCCCAGGGCCAGCCCCGCTGGCCAGCACAGCAGCAGAGAGTTGGCCCCAGGGCTCCTCAGGCAGCTCCTGCTGGCTCAGGCCCAGGGCAGCCTCTTGCCAGGGCTCCTGTGCACACACACGGGCTCCTGCTCTGCTCCTGGCCCATGCCAGCTGCCCACAGAGCCTTTGCCAGGAGAACACGTCTGTGCTGGCCTGAGCAGCCATTGCTGCAGCCCTGCCCTGCTGCCCAGAGCCCCCGAGCTGGGGGTGCTGCTCTGCAGAGCATGGGGGCTGTGCTGCCCGGGGCCCTGGGCTTGCTCTGCTGGGCTCTGCTGCTCAGCCTGGGAGACAGAGGCAGCTGCTGCTGTTGCCTGCACTGACCCCCTCCCACACAGGCTCTGCTGTGCCCATGGAGGCTGCTCAGGGCTGCCTGCCTTGTTCCAGGGCTGCCCCGTGGCCTTGGGGCTGCCCTGGATCCTCCTGGGGAAGTTCCCTGAGGGTCAGACCAGTCAGTGCCCAGACTCCTTTCCCTGTGCCTGCTGTGTCCCCTGGGCTGCAGAGCTCTCCTGGCTCACAGCAGACATTCAGTCCTTTCTCTCTGCCTGACCCCAGCCTGGGCAGGACTCTGCTCCAGGGCTCCATTCACTGCTGACTCCATGGGCTGGGCTGTCCCTGCAGATCCTCTGTGCTCTCCTGGCAGGTTCTGGTGTCCTACAGAAAAATGCTCACCTGCCACCAGAGCCACCACGAGCTGCAGAGCCCCAGGCGGGTGACCTGGAGATCATTTGTCACGTCCATGGCCATGGGCCCCCAACACACAACACCTGAGCCAGTCCTCAGCCCCTGAAGTACCATGGTGGTACCCTGATCTCACTGCACTGATGCCAGGGACAAACAAGCAAAGCAGTGAGATTCTGCAAAATCCATTCCTTGGGCTTCTCCTGGAGACTAAGTTAGTAAAAAGAGCCCAGCCCTTGGGCAGTGCACCAAGGAAATGCCCTTTGCTGGTGGAGCTGCTGTGCTGGAGCCCGGCTGTGTCCCAGCAGTGCCCATGGGCTGTCCCTGCCTGTGCTCGCAGCACGGACATGCAGCAGGACAGTGACCGAGCTGCCAGAGCCCTCAGGCCCTGCACAAGGACAATAAAGGAGAGGCTGGGAGTGGAAAAAGTGCAGCTCTCCAAAGACCAGGTGCTGCTGCTCCCTGGCAGCGCTGCTGGGCTGGGACTCCTTTTCTCTCTGTCTCTGCATACAGGCACTGCCCCTGCAGCTGAAGGAGAGGTAACAGAGGGGGGACTTTGGACAAAGAAGTCCCTGCAAGAACATTTCCTTTATTTAAACACACACAGAGCATGATTCCTCATTTACAAATCCAAGGGTCAAGTTAAAGGGGTAGACAGCGAATTCAGTATGGGATGAGGACTAAATTTTCAGTGTGAAAATTACAAGGAAAAAGTAGAAAAGCCTGTCCTGCCCCTCCCAGCACTATTAAAAGCTTTAGAGGGCAGGCTGGGCATGTGATGTGTTACACCATGAATGCTCTGCAGAAGGAAATAGAAAGATTTTAACTTGTGAAAAGTATCCAGTCACCGCTTTCCTCAGGGCATCCTTGAGCTCCTGGCTCCTCAGGCTGTAGATGAGGGGGTTCAGGGCTGGAGGCACCACCGAGTACAGAACTGACAGTGCTAGATCCAGGGATGGGGACGAGATGGAGGAGGGCTTCAGGCAAACATGAGGGTAAACATTCAGGGTAGGCAAACATGGCAGTGCTGATAAAGATAGAGAGCACGGCCAGGTGAGGGAGGCACGTGGAAAAAGCTTTGTGCCATCCCTGCTCAGAGGGGATGCTCATCACAAACCTGAAGATCTGCACATAGGAAAAAACAATGAACACACAAAATCCAAATACCAAACAGGCACTAACAGCAATGAGCCCAAGCTCCCTGAGGTCAGATTTGGAGCAGGAGAGCTTGAGGATGTGTGGGATTTCACAGAAAAACTGGCCCAGGACATTGCCCTGGCACAGGGGCAGGGAAAATGTATTGGCCGTGTGCAGCAGAGCATTGAGAAAGGCACTGGCCCAGGCAGCTGCTGCCATGTGGGCACAAGCTCTGCTGCCCAGGAGGGTCCCGTAGTGCAGGGGTTTGCAGATGGACACGTAGCGGTCGTAGCGCATGATGGTCAGGAGGGAAACCTCTGCTGAGATAAAGAACATAAAGAAAAACAGCTGAGCAGCACATGCTGAGTAGGAGATGTGCCTGGTGCCCCAGAGGGAATTGTGCATGGCTTTGGGCACAGTGGTGCAGATGCAGCCCAGGTCAGTGAGGGCCAGGTTGAGCAGGAAGAAGAACATGGGGGTGTGCAGGTGCTGGCCGCAGGCTACAGCGCTGATGATGAGGCCGTTGCCCAGGAGGGCAGCCAGGGAGATGCCCAGCAAGAGGCAGAAGTGCAGGAGCTGCAGCTGCCGCGTGTCTGCCAATGCCAGCAGGAGGAAGTGGCTGATGGAGCTGCTGTTGGACATTTGCTGTCTCTGGGCATTGGGTTCTGCAATGAAGAAGAAGACAGTGAAGAGTTAGAGGAGATGTCTGTAACCACAGTCAAAGCCATTTCCCATCTACCCTCCCCTGGAACACACAGACACCCTTTTTTTTTTAAGATCTCTGGGATTTTGGTTTTCAACCTCCCCGCATCTCTCCGGGTATTCTTGGATATCAGAAACCCTCAGCATTTCTGCTGCCCTCAGGGAGAACAGAGCAAGTCCTGTGAGGTAAAGAGATGAGTTGAGAGTGAGGGGAGATGCTCTGTCATTCTGTCCTGTTCAGAATTTGTTTCAATTTTCTCAGATGCAGAATAATCACACTCCCCATGTTTCCCTTAAAGATCACCAGGTGCTGCTGGGAGCAGATGGATCCATCACAGAGCCTCAAATGTCTCTCCCTCTCTCAAGGTCTCAGCACCTCATCTGTAGCCGAGGACACACCTGGCTCATTTCACCACCCCAACAGCATTTTCACACTTGTAGCATCTCTGCTTTTCTCCCTGGAGCTTTCAGATAACACAAAGATGCTACAGGACAGATTTGGTTCCTGGAGCAAGCTCCCAGCTTGGAAGGAAACCTCGGGGAGAGAGCCAAGAGTGCCAGGGATGGCACTGGATGAAGGGAGATGGAGCTCCTGGCCTGGCTGCACTGCCAGCACTGCCCACAGCCGGGCACTGGGGACAGCGTCACCCTGAGCCAGCCGTGCCCCCTGCCAGAGCCCCCCAGTGCCGGGCAGTTGCTCCCAGCCCTGTGTTCTGGAGAGGGAACTGGGCCCGGGGCTGCAGAGCTGCCCCACGGCTCTGCTGCAGCTCTGCCTGCCCAGGAGGGGCTTCACGCCTTGGAGCCCCGGCCCTGAGGGCAGAGGCTTGGCTGGGGGCGACAGCAGGGAGGGGGCTTGTTCAGAGGGAGGGGCTGCACTGGAGGGGATCCTCTGGACATCTCTAAACTCTCCCTGCCACAACATTTCTGGGTTTGTTTTCTCTCATGTCCTGACCTCATCTCTTCTTCCTGGAGATTTTCCTCCTGGAGATGTTTCCCTGTGCCTGATCTCTCCCTGCCAGCACTCACAGACCCCAAATCTCTGAGCACTCTCCTTGGCCCTCCAGTTCCCTGCCTGCGTGCAGGGCACTGGCTGGGGGCAGGTTCTGTTTGCAACTTGGAGAAAGGACAGTTCAGACTGAGCCTGATGGATGCAGCCAAGGTGATGCTGGTGCTGTCCATGGGCACAGGAGTGGCTGAAAGCACATGAGGGATCTCCTTTGCACCTGCTGATCACTAAAAGAAACAGTTCGGATGTCCCAGGGACTTGATAAAATTCATAATATTTGCATAAATTTTTTTTTTCCTCCCTCCCCACCATTCCCCAATAGTAAAAAACTGAAAACAAAATCTCGGGAAATTTCCTAATTTTTATGAAAATCCTGGTATTGGAAATATTCTATGAGTGATCAGAAACCCTCAGCACATCGAAGCCTCATGAGCATTTCACCTCCCCTACACTCGAGATGCTCTGAGTTGTACTCACAGAATCTGTAGATATTGGGATGTTGCAGCTTCAGGAGATCCCTGCAGGAGCTGCAGCTGCCTTGTCCTGCAGCCAGAGGCTTCCTGTGCCAGGGGCTGGCAGTGATTCTCCCGCAGTCACTTGTCAGCCCCTTGGCAGCCCAGGCTGAGCTGAAGGCCTGGGTGCCTCTGTGCTGTGCCCGGGCTGGCTGCAGGCAGTGCCCCAGCCCTGCTGGGCTGTGCACAGGAGCTGCTCCTGGCCAGAGCTGTCTCTCTGCAGCGCTGCCGCTTGCCAGGAGCTGCCTCTGTGCCAGGAGCCCGGCCCAGCTCAGCAGCACAGACACAGCACAAGCACTTTCATGACCCTCTCGGGCCTTGCTGCTGAGGCCCTGAACATCAGGCCCTCACTGGGACTTGCAGAAACCTCTCAAGAATTCAAGGCAGAATCGAACTCCAAAGTTTCTTGAAGTTTTAATGGGTCCCAGTGAGGGAGAGGACTGAGAAAGTGTCCCCAGGCTGCAGTCAGAGCAGAGAACTGGAGGCAGGGATGCCAGGTGGGGACAAAGAGAAGCCAAGTCTTGGTGCCCTGGGGCACAGCAGCATCTGTGCCAGCAAGGGCTGTGAGGAGACACCTTGTCCTGAGGCCCTGGGGCCTCCTGGCACAGCCCCAGCAAGGCTGGGCACTGTCACCCCCTTGTGCTGCCCTCAGCATCCCCCCCACATCCCAGTGGCCTCAGGGATCTGCTGCAAGGAGTCCCTGGGGAGCCTTGCTCAGGAATGGCCCTGGGGGGCTCCTCAATGCTCCCAGGGACTGCAGCTTTTTCCAAGCACTTTGGCTTTGGCTTTTGCCTGGGAGTCTCTGAGAGCTTCCTGCAATCCTGGCCTCCAATTATGTGCCCTAATGAGTCCCTGGAGATTCTTTGTCAGTAACAACACTCAGTGGGGCTCATTAATGCTTCAGGGTACTAAAGTTTTTTTAAAGTACTTGGTGCTTTCCTTTCAATACCGACTCTCTGAGAGGTTTTTTGTCAATCATGGCCTTCAACTATTGACTTTAATGAGTCCCTTGAGAGCTTTGCATTGACACTCAGTGGGGCTCATTAATGCTCTGAGATACTCAAGGTTTTGAAGGTACTTTGGATTTTCCTTCCCACACTGAGTCTCTTGAGAGGTTTTTGTGCAATCCTGGCCTCCAATTCTCTCCTCCAAGGAGTCCATGAGGAGCCTGTGTTGGGCACGGACCTCAGTGGGACCCATCAATGCCTCGAGACACTTTGGGTGTTTCCTCTTCCTTTGACTCCTGGAAAGGTTTGTGCAATCTCCTCTCAGGCCCTGAGCTTCAAGGGCTCAGCCCCAAATGCACCACGGGGCTCATTAGGATCAAGCAAGTCCTGACAAACCCTGGCTCTGCCTTGATTTCCCTCTGCTCTGGTGCAGTTCATTAGGAAGGTTTCCTTCTCAACTTATGGAGAAATATTTCAAAGAGCTTCTAAGCAATATGCATTCCTATTTTAAAGGGTGTATTTTATTGCTGTTTTCTTTAGAGCAGAGGTGATTGCAGCATTCTGTGACTGATACTGATCCAGGGTCTCTCCTAAGGAGGTCTGGCCTGGTCAGAAAAGCTGTGCCTTGAGGTCTGACCCAGTGTGGACAACCCTGCTCCACATTCCCAACCCCATCCTGTCTCTCCTCACTCACCTGGGACCTGCTGTGCTTGGAGAACTGGCTGCACTCAGCCAAAGAGGGATTTTTCTTTTTTTTGTGTGTGAAGCAATCTAAAACTCGTGAATTTCCCCATTGAAAACTGACACCCTCCTCAAGTGTGTGCCAAGCCCAAGCTGCCACCAAGGATGTTCCCCTTCCCCAAGGCAGAACCATGCAAGGAATGTTTCACACCTTTGGGCTCCAAGGTTCCACGAGGCCCTGCTGTGTCACAAAGGCCCCTTGGTTCCAGTGGCCCCACAGTGTCACAGGGGTCTCCTTTTTCCTGCAGCAACCAGCACAAATCCCACTGCCAGGGCCAAATGCCCGGGAAAAAGGAGCAAGGGGGGACATTTGGAGGGATGGATTTTGTCTTCCCAGGTGCCAGGGACGTGGGGTGGGGCCCTGCTGTCCTGGGGATGGCTGAACACCGGCCTGCCCATGGGAAGGGCTAAGAGACAACAACCTCTGTCCATGGAACTACAACAGCAGAGAGCTCAGTGTCCTGGGTTGCAGTGGATTCTATCACCATCCTCATGAGCTGCTGAAACCAGGTGGGGCAGGGTTTCCTTGCCTCCTCCCTCCGGACTCTCTTCTGTTAATGAGCCCATCAACGCCCGGCCTCATGGCTCATCATCCCATTGTGAGATGCTCCGCCCAGAAGGAGGAACCAAGCATTCCATCCTGGATAGAATCTGACATTCCGAACACCAGGACACCCTTTCCACTGGATTCCCAGAGGAGAGGAGCTACAAAGCCACCACTGGACTTTCTGAGGAAGAGCAGCCCCTTTCTACAGGATCACTGCTTCAACAGAACCACATCCACCACTTCAGGAGGATGCAGCCACCATCTTATGGGACTGCTACCGCTACCCTGACTGACAGGGTGTCAGGTTGTATCCTGACTCTGTCAGTTTGAACCAGTGTTTTCTGCCTTTATTTTTAATTTCCTCGTTAAATTGTTACTCTGACTTGGTGCCTCCCACTGGTTTGTTTTCAAACAGGTACACCTTCCTTCCTGAATTCCTTCCTGGAATGTATCCTGGAATCCTTCCTTCCTGGAATCCTTTCTTACTTCCTGCCTGGAATCCTTCCTTCCTGGAATCCTTCCCAGAATCCTTGCTTCCTTCCTTCCTTGTTTCAAGGAATTATTCCTGGAATCCTTCATTCCTTATGGGAATTATTCCTGGAATCCATTCCAGAATCCTTCCCTCCTGGAATCCTTCCTTCCTGGAATGTATCCCATAATCCTTCCTGAAATCCTTCTTCTTGGAATACTTCCTGGAATGTATCCTGGAATCCTTCCTCTCCTTCCTGGAATTCTTCCTGGAATCCTTCCTTCCTGGAATGTATCCCGGAATACTTCCTGGAATCCTTCCTTACTTCCTGCCTGGAATCCTTCCTTCCTTCCCTGAACCTTTCCTGAAATCATTCTTGGAAACCTAACTTCCTTCCTGGAATTTTTCCAGGAATCCTTCCTTCCTGGAACTATTCCTGGAATCCTTCCTCCCTTCTTGGAATCCTTCCTGGAATCCTTACTTCCTTCCTGGAATTTTTTATGGAATCTGTGAGAGAACCGTTCTTGGAATCCTTCCTTCCTGGAATTCTTCCTGGAATCCTTCCTTCCTTCCTGGAATCCTTCCTTCCTTCCTGGAATTTTTCCTGGAATCCATCCTTACTGGAAGTATCCCTGGAATCCATCCCAGGATCCTTCCTGGAATCCTTCCTAGAATGTATACTGCATTCCTCCCTTGAATCCTTCCTTCCTGGAATCCTTCCTGGAATCCTTCCTGGAATCATGCCTGGAATCCTTCCTGGAATTATTCCTTTCTTCCTGGAATAATTCCTGGAATCATGCCTGGAATCCTTCCTTGTAGAGGATAAGTATCTGCGCTTACGTGGACATGTAGTGAATATGTAGACATATATATATATACACATATAGTACATAAGTAGACAGTGAGCAATCCAAACTTGTTAGATGAGAAATAAGCCTCTGTATTTAGAAAAGCAATAGGCCTCTGCATTTCTTTCCCAAGGCCGTTTGTGAAACATCTGTGAGAAAAGGGAGATTAACTCCCAGGCGTCTGGAAAGGAGTTTGGCAGAAGAAATTATTATTGTAGCCTTCTGATATGGGAGTCAGAGCACTGATTAGTATAGAGAAAACTGTGTGAAACTTTGTGTGGGAAAGGCACTGTGAGAAAACTTATCTTATGACTTTATTTTTAGTACTGTCACTTAGGGTATAAGAATACCTGGGGTTTTCGGAATAAACGGCTTGACTTAGATCACATTGATCGTGTGTGTTGTCCATTATTTACCCACACTTCCTGGAATTATTCCTTTCTTCCTGGAATCTTTCCTTCCTGGAATCCTTCCTTGAATCATTCCTTCCTCGAACTATTCCTGGAATCCTTCGTAGAATCCTTCCTCAAATCATTCCTTCCTTGAACTATTCCTTCCTTCCTTCCTTCCTTCCTTCCTTCCTTCCTTCCTTCCTTCCTTCCTTCCTTCCTTCCTTCCTTCCTTCCTTCCTTCCTTCCTTCCTTCCTTCCTTCCTTCCTTCCTTCCTTCCTTCCTTCCTTCCTTCCTTCCTTTTTTTTTTCCTTCCTTCCTCTCCTCCCTTCCGTCTCGCCCCACTGAAGGGGTGCAAAGCAGCAGGATCCCCTCCCAGTTGGGCTCCCCTCACCCTCCCAAAATGTGGGCACTTCACCTCAGGCCCCCAAATTGCGGGGGGTTTATGGCACCTTCCCCAAATTCACTGCAACCTCCCAGAAGCCACTTAGAGGCCCCACAATTGTCAAAAAGCAGCAGGAGCCTCCCCAAAAGCGGCTCCTGCTTTCCCTCCCTGGAGTGCCCCACTCCAAGTGCCCAAACCACCCCATCCCTCCCAAACTTCATCCCAGCCCCACGATGCCATCCCCATCCCATCCCATCCCATCCCATCCCATCCCATCCCATCCCATCCCATCCCATCCCATCCCATCCCATCCCATCCCATCCCATCCCATCCCATCCCACCTCTCCTGGACACCAATTCCCCTTCTGTGCTTCCTGACTCCCCACGGGCGGGGGTTGGGGCTGACGGATCGAGGCCATTTGGGGCTGGCAATGAGACATTGGGGTTGGCATTGAGTTTATTGGAGGCACCTGCTCAATCCCTCCATCCCAAATGGGAGCTTGGAGCCTCTCCTCAGGCCTTGCTGTGGCCATGGGCGCACCTCAAGTCCCAAAATGAGAGCCAGGGCCCCACAGGCCATTCAGAACAGCTAAACATTGCCAGAAACAGCAGCATCCTTCCCAAAATCGGCTCCCCGGCTCCCTGCCAACAGGTTCCCCTTCCAAGCACTAGAGCCCCCTCTCAGAACCCCTCCCTAAGCATTGGGGGTACCCCAAAACTGCCTCAGGAATGGGACATCCCCTGCAATCCCTTCAGGAATGTGGGATATCCCAGGACCCACTCAGGAACGGGGTCCCCCCCAGGCCTCATTGTGCCCAGCCTTCAGCTGCCTCCCCCAGAGCCCATCCTGCCCTCAGCAGCCCCAGCCCAGCCCATGCCAGCCCTTCTGGGCAGGGAGCCCCAATGGCCGAGCCGGCCTGGGACACTTGCAGGGTTCCGGGGGCAGCCGCAGCTTCTGGGGCCAGCCTGTGACAGGCCTGAGCGCCCTGCCAGGAAACCCTTCCTGCCCCACATCCCATCTCAGCCTGCCCTCGGAAGGGCAGCGGGAAGCCGTTCCCTGGGGCCCGTCCCCGCAGGCCCTCGGCAAGAGTCTCTCTCACCCAGCAATTGCTGCTCCTCCCTGCTGCGGGGCCCGAGCTGGAAGTTGATTTTGTGCCGCTGGCCCCGGCCCAGCCCTGAGCCAGGGGCAGGACCTTGCCCTGGAGCTCTGCGGGTGCTGCATTTGTGCAGCTGCAGCGCAGTGGCCGCAGGTCAGAGCTGCCCTTGCTGTCCCCGCTGGCAGCCGGCAGAGCTGGTGGGGCCGGGCCAGGGCCAGGCCAGCCCTGGCGTTCCCGGCTCTGGGACACAGCGGCGGCAGCCCCGGCGTTCCGGCCCTGGAGACGCTCCCAGAGAAGCGTCCGGAGCCGCGTCCAGGCCACGGAACAGAGCGGCTGCTGCCCCCCCAGCCTGGGCTGATGGGGATTCCTCTGTGGACACCTCGGGGAAGGTCCCCTTGGCCACCTCCTGAGCCACAATGCCACAGACAAGTGTCACATACAGGTACAGAGCTCTGCCCAGAGCTGGCAGGGAACGTTCATTAAACATAAAAAATACACCCAGTTAAAGAGAACTCCCCCCAGCAGAGCTGTTCCCTCTTGCAGCAGCTCCACCTGCACACCCACAGCCCCTGAGCCTGCAAGGAATGAGCATTCCCTGGGCACAGCTGCAGCCAGAGCAGCTCGAGGACAGCCTTGCAGCAGGGCTGCTCCCAGCTGAGCCAAAAAGGCCCCTCTGGCAGATGCAGGGCCATTGCAAAGGGCGAGGCCCAGAGCCTCGGCCCACGGGAGAGGAAAGGGCTCTGAATTCCCCTCCCCCGGCATGGAAACCCTGTTCCCAGGGTGCTTCCCACACAGGATTCTTCTGGAGGACTACGGAAAGCTGGGAGTCAGCTCTGGCTTCTCCACTTTTCATGTCCTGAAGCTGCCTGGTAGAAGAACTCGAGGGACAGCTCTGGTGGCACAATCCCTCCAGGCCCAGGGCCCAGCGCTGGGAAGGTCTTTCCGTGCCGAGCCTTTGCTGCGGCCAAGGAAAGCTCCTGGCTCAGGGTCACCTTTCCTGCTCGGCCAGACCCCCCCAGGGGCCAGCAGCAGCAGAGAATTCCAGCACAGCCCTGGCACGGGCAGGGCGGCCCTGGGCGGGCTGTGGGAGCGACAGCGGCTGAGCTCAGAGCAGCTGAGCCCGGGGGCTGCTGGCCAAGGCCGAGGCCGAGCAAGCATTTCTCAGCTCGCAGGATGGCCTGCAAAGGTGCTGGGGTGGATCATTCACCCCCTCAGTGCGGTCCCAGTGGCTCCCAGGATTTCCATTCCCTGCTCCCAGTGCTGCTCCCAGCCCTGATCCGTGGGCATGGGAATGTCCCGCTCCCTTCCCGGGGCAGGCTCACACCTGAGCCAGGTGTGCAGGGCAGGACCTTGCCCTGAGCCCAAGCCCTGTGGCCCCTGCAGGATCTGCTTCCCATCGGCCTCTTCCTGCTGCGGCCCCAAGCCCAGCTTGGTGCTGAACCAAGGGCTCTGGGCTGGGGTCATCCCCCGGCGGGGGCTGCGCACCCCCTCTGCCCCCTCCCCAAATTCCCTCCCGGGGGCAGCAGGGGCTGGGGCAGGAGCCCTGTGGGCAGGGAAAAGGGGGTGACACTGGCATGGGGGGTCACACAGGCTCTGGGGGGGACACACACGGCCCCTGGGGACCCCCCCTCACCTTCTCCCGCAGCACCAGGAGGATGAACCCCAACATGGAGCCCCAAACCCCGGCAGCATCTTGGGGGTGGGGTCTGGTGGCAGCTTTGGGGATTTGGGGGGTCAGAGCTGCCCTAGAACCCCCTCCCAGCCCCACAGCCACTCCCAGACCCCTCAAACCATCCCATAGCTCCTGGCCAGGACTACCCCAACCACTCCTTGCAATATAAATGGCCCCAAGAGCCACCAAAGCCCCTTCCCATCTCCCCCAAGACCCACCCAAATTCTCTCCAAGCCAGAGAGCCCTGCCAGCACCCCAAAACTCCCTCACAGACTGCCCCAAAAGCCCCCCAAACCCCCTCCCATCACCACAAATGCCCCGAAGAGCCACAAAAGCCCCTCCCAGTCCTCTCAGGAGCCCCTAAAACCTCTCACAATCCCCCATGGCACTGACCAGGACAGGCTGGTGGACAGGAACATCCATAACCCAGAGCAGCTCAGGCACTTCAGCAGCAATTTGGGCACTTTGTGGGGGACACCCCCAGATGGGCAGACCCAGGCCAGGGACTGGGACAGACAACCGGAATTCCTGGAGAACAGACGGGATCAGGTGGACACGTTCTGCCACCACAACTCTGACATTGTGGCCCTGTATGCCCGGCCTGGGAGACCCCAGAATAACCGAATGCTCCTGAATATTTCCCTGAACCAACCCCAAATTCATCCCCAAATCCCAGTAAAATGGTGCAGCTTTAGATCCCTTTGTTTAATTTCTTTATCCCAATTTTGGTTGTTTTGACAGCATGAAGGAGGAAACTATTTAGGTTGAAAAGACCTCCAATATCATCCAGGATTGCTGGATGCCACCAGAAGAAACAATTGGACAGAACACATGAAATTCTTTAGGGTGTAAAGTTAAAAAATCGGCTCTTCCCAATGAATTTCCAATGTTGATCTGAGTCCTGATGGATGTTCCTGCCCCTGCCTTCACCCAGGTGCCTACGGGGATCCAGGAGGACATGGAGAGCACCAGCCTGGGGCCCTCTCAACCTGGATCACGGGGCATGTGGGTCACCAGGGCTCTGCCAAATGTGGTTCCTCTGACGGGGGATGAAGTTGGAGCAGAGGACAAAGCTCTTCCTGCACTCAGGGCACTCACAGGGCTGCCCTTACCGGTGCCTCTGTTGGTGTCTGGTCAAGGTTGAGATGCGGGAGAAGCTCTTCCCACACTGGGGACACTTGTAGGGCCTCTCCCCAGTGTGGATGATGAGGTGGAAGTTGCGCCTGAATCCCTTCCTGCAGTCGGGGCAGAAGAAGGGCCTCTCGTCTGTGCTGGTGCTGGTGCTTGAGGAGATCGGAGCTGGTGTGAAACCTCTTCCCACACTCAGGACACTCATAGGGCCTCTCCCCAGTGTGGATCCTCTGGTGGACGATCAGGCTGGAGCTGACGCTGAAGCTCTTCCCACACTCCCCACATTCATAGGGCCGTTCCCCTGTGTAGATCCGCTGGTGGCAGATCAGGTCAGAGCTGTCTCTGAAGCTCTTCCCACATTCCCCACACTCATAGGGCCTCTCCCCAGTGTGGATCCTCTGGTGGATGATCAGGTCAGAGCTGTACCTGAAGCTCTTCCCACATTCCCCACACTTGTGGGGCTTCTCCCCATTGTGAAGCTGCTCA
Organism: Monarcha castaneiventris obscurior; assembly: GCA_026261815.1. Classification (NCBI taxonomy): domain Eukaryota; kingdom Metazoa; phylum Chordata; class Aves; order Passeriformes; family Monarchidae; genus Monarcha; species Monarcha castaneiventris. Next base: position 957,200 of record JAMPIT010000423.1, on the reverse strand, counting down.
TGAACCACCAGGTTCGAGCTCTGGCTGCATCTCCGGCCGCCTTCCCGGCACAGGGTGGGTCTTTCCTCCTCAGAGCACCCTGGGCTGGGTTTGCAGCCCCTCCTCCTGAGGGATCTCTGGGGCTTTTCCTCCCCGTTGGATTCCTGCGCCGTGGAGCCGCTCAAAATGGCCTCTTCCACCAGGTTCTGCTGCAGGGATTTGTCCTCCCTGGGATCCGTCCTCAGCTCCTTGTCTGGGCCAAGAAGGACAAGGAGAGGATGGGATTTGCCTCCGTGCCACAGGGAAGGGGAAGGAGATCCCCCCAGTCCGTCCCCGGCAGGACGGCGTCGGCAGCGGGGTTGTCCTGCAGCCGGGGGTGATGCTGGGCTGGGACATGGAGCAGGAGAGAGGGGGAAAGGGGCACTGACTTCCTCCTCACCTGCCTGGGTGTCCTGGGGCATCTTCCTCTTCCTCACAGCCTCCTCCTCCATCCAGCCAAGGGTTTGGAATGGGAAATCCTGGTTTGGAGGGAAAAGAAGGGATGAGCATGTTGAATTTGAGGTTCCCTCTGCCCAAATCCGTCTCTAGAAGCCACTGGGCATCGAGTAAAACCTGGCCATTCATAAAAACCTCCCAAACACCAAGATTCAGCCCTGAAAAAGCCTCCCAGGAGTTCCCCCTCTCTGGTCCCTTCCCTTTGGTGTTTGGGGGTTCCCCCCTGTCCTGGCTGCTGGGGTCACGCTTGTATTGGGGGTCCCCCATCTACTTGGCCCCTGCCTTCCCCAGGCTGCTGGGAGTCCCAGGAATCTTGGCCCCTGCCTTCCCCAGGCTGCTGGGAGTCCCAGGAATCTGAAAAGTTCCCCCTCTTCCATCTCTCCACTTAGGGATGCCAGGGAACCCCACTTATGGTCCCAGGGTCCTTCTCCCCTTATTCTCTGCTTTGGGGTGCAGGGGGTCCAAGAAGTTCCCCCCTCACTCTCTCCAGGCTGTTGAGGGTCCCACGAATGGCGGTGCTCCCCCCTCTCTGTGCTCCCCACTTTGGGCTCCTGGGGGTCACAGGGGTTCGCTCCTCCAGACTGCCGGGGCTCCCCTGGTCCCGGTATTGCCCCTCTCTGCTCTCCCCACTCTGGGGGTCCCGAGGTTCCCCCCTCCAGCTGCACTGGGGGGTCGCGCAGCCCCTCTCTCCCGGACGGAGGCAGCGGTGCCTGACCCAGGCAGACCCAGCCCCCACCATGGGAGAGACCTGCATGCCTCGGACCCCTGCCAGGGCTCTGCCAGCAGTCACCACAGGGACCTCCCAAAAACACCTCCTGGGGACCCCCCAGTATCCCCCAAGGGGCACCTACAGCTCAGCTTTGGAGTTCTGCAAGATCTGAAAATCCCCCAGAGAAGCACCAGCACAGAAAATCCCCAGGATATTTGGGGCAAGCTCCCCTTCCCCCATCACCTATGGGATGGGGAGGTCGATGCTCCTTGGGGTGAGGGGCCTGAAAATTCTGGGAGCACTGCACCCAGGAGCTCCCTCCTCTTCCTCCTCCTTCTTCTCATCTTCCTCCATCCATCCTCCTCCTTCTCTGCCCTAATCCCACCTCCTGCTCCTCCTCTCTTCATCCTTTCTCCCACTCCTTTTTCCCCCTTCTTCCTCTTCCATCCCTCCTCCTCCACCCCGGTTCCCCCAAACACCTCACACCCCACGGGAGGACAGAGATGGAGCCAGGACAGGTCCGTATGGGCAGTGCAGGACTCTGGGCTGCTCCCACCCACTGGGGGGAACCTGGCCAAGGGAGAAGATGCAAAACTGGTGGGTGGAGATAAAAATTTGGTGTCGTGGTAACTTCCACCCCTTTGGGCTCATCTCCGGATGGAGAGGGGAGTGGGGAATGCAGAGATTGATGAGAGATCCCAAGGGATTTTAGGGGCAGGATGAGGGCTGGTGAGAGCCCCTTGTTGGGGTGGGCCAGGCTGGAGACCCCATAGTGTTCCCAGGGCCCCAGGATGCAGAGTTGTCACCACCTTCTGCTTCAGGTGCTGGTTCTGGGAGAACCTCGGCTCCTTGGGGCTCTTCCTGCAGCCAAGAACTTGCAGGGACCCTCCTCCCAGTGGGTCCTACAGGTGTTCCAGGGGCTGGGGGCTCACGGTGAAGCCCTTCCCATAGTCTGGGCATCCATAGGGGCTCCCCAGTGTGGATCCCCTGGGGCCTGGTGAGGTTGGGGCTCCCACCAAAGCTTTTCCTGCACCCCTGGCCCAGGTAGGGTCTCTCTCCTCTGAGATGGGACCCCTGGGCAAAGCTTGGGCAGACACAGGACTCCTCCCCCATGCGGATCCTGCACTGGGAGATCAGCTCCGTGCTCCAGCCAAAGCTCTTCCCACAGGAGATCAGTCCCTTGCCATGAGGGCAACTCTGGGGTTTCTCCACAGCCCTCCCACTTCAACTGGAGGTCCCACCCACCATTTTTGCCCCTCCTCCACCCTTTTCCCATCATCCCCCAATCCTCATCCACCAACCGACCCCAAGAAGCTGAAGGATCCCACTCCCTTTTCCCTCCCTCTGCCCCCCACCCCCTTCCTTTCTCATCTTCTCCCAAAGCCCCAGTGCCCCAAGCGCTTGGTTTGGGGCTCTCAGTCCCCGCTCCCACTCTGTCTGGGGAGTCCGACCCCCTTTTCACTGCTCTCCCCCTCTTTCCAACGGGTCCCCCCTTTGCCAGCCCTCCCCACAGCCCACAGCTCCTCGCCTGCGGCCAGGGGGGCTCCCAGCAGCACCAGTGCCACCAGTACGGCCCCAGCTGCCCCCACACCCCCCATGCCCAGTGCCAGGTGGTGCCGACAGCCCCAAAGCAGCCGCGCTGTGCCCTGGGGGGGTCCCCAAAGCGGCCCCGGCCCACAAGGCCCTGGCAGCCCCAGGCCGGAGCAGTGCGGAGTGCGGGCGGGTGGCATCAGCTGGGCCCCGCGGGGCTCCCGCCCGCACTCGGCCCCGCCGGGACAGCGCGGGGGGGCCCGGCCTGGCCACCCCCACCTCCCCCTCCCCAAATTTCGCTCCGGGGGGCGCAGCTGGGGCCCAGAGCTGCCGGAGCCACGCGTCCCCCCGCTGCCAGCACCACTCGCGTCAGCATTAGGGCTGCCCCAAAACTCCCTCACAGCTGGCGGATACCCCGCAAGCCCCGAAGGACTGGGGTCCCCCCGGCCTCATCATCCCCAGCCTTCGGCTACCTCATCCCAGGCCCCAGCCTACCCATCCCCCTCCCCCACACTTCATCCCACACCCCAATCCACATCCCACCCTTCCCGGGCCTCATCCCGCCCCATCCCATTTCTCCCGGCAGCCGCCACCGGGACCCCCCAAACCCCCACGTGCCGGGGACCCCCCAGTATCCCCCAAGGGGCATTTGCGGCTCACATTTGGAGTCCTGCAAGATCCAAACATCCGCCTCCCCCCGCCCCACTAAAAAAAAAACCTTCCAGGAACCAACAAAGATATTTGGGGCTCGGTGTCGGAGTCCTCCAAGGTCCAAAAATCCCCCTCTCCTAAAAAGAACCCAGGGACCGCCTAGGATATTTGGGGCGAGCTCCCCTCCCCGGTCACCTGCGGGATGGGGGGAGCGATGCTCCCGGGACCGAGAGCTGCGGACACAGAGAGCGATGGACGCACGTGGAGTCTCCTCTTCCTGCTTCCCTTTCTGCTCCTTCTCTGCCCCTCCTCTTCCTCCCGCTCCTCCTCCTCGGTCCCTCCTCCTCCTCTTCCTCCCCGCTTCTCCTCCTTTATCCCTCCTCTTCCTCCCGCTCCTGCTCCTCCATCCCTCCTCCCCCTTCTCTCCTCCTGCCCCTCCTCCTCCTGTTATTTGTGGCTCCCATCCCGGCTCTGTCTGACATCAGCCCTGGGGCCGGCCCGTGCTCAGCAGCAGCAGCATCCTGTGCTCTGTCAGCGCTCCCTGCTCCTTAGGGAAGGCTTTGGGATTTCTCCCAGGCACAGACACTGAAGCTCGCCCCAAGCTGCCCCGGTCCCGTTGCTGTCCCCTCGGCGCTGGGCAGCTGCTGGCCCAGGGCGAGCAGAGACACAAAGGAAGCCAAGTGCAGCCCGGCTGCCCGGGCTGATGCAGACGAGCCCCAGGGCCGAGGTCCTGCAGAGCCCCACGGAGCCCTCGGCTCCTCCCTGGGAACGGGTTGTGCTGCGGCTGCCACAGCGGCCACAGCGAGTCCTGGAGCTGCCCCGGCGCCACTGCAGCAGGACCCAGGTTCCACCTCCTGTGCCAGGCCCTGCCCAGGGGCCAGTGGATCCATGGGCTCCGTGCCCAGGGGGCAGACAAGAACAATGCATTGGATGCAGCCCCCGAGGACCTCGAGCAAATTGTGCAGCAACATCCAGAGCTCGACCTGACCTTTGCAAAGCTGCAGCCGGCAGAGTTCTGTGGCGCAGGAGAGCCGCCACGGGAAGAGGAGACCTCCGAGAAGCTGCAGGAGAAACATCCTGAGCCTCAGAGGCCGTCACGGCCGGAATCTCTGCTGGGGAAAGTTCTTCCTCTCCGGGAAGAGATCCCGGTAGGAGGCAAAAGCCAAGTTATTGGCTGGTGACAAGATTCCCGTGCAAGGAGGGCAGAGGAGGGACTGCGGGCAGTAACTGGAACCCCGAGAAGGAGGGAGGGCTGGGGAAGGTGTTTTTTAGGATTTGGCTTAGTTCTCCTTCTCCTAGTGTGATTGGTTTGGAAATAAATTGCATTAATTTCCCCAGCTTGGGTGTCCTGTGCGCCTGCCAGTGAGCAGTGAGTGCCCTGTCCCTGCCCCGATCCCAGCCCACGAGCCTTTCCTTCTGTGTTCTGTGTACTGCGCCTGTGAGGAGAGCGACAGAGCGGCTTTGGTGGCCCCGGGCACCCGGGCAGGGCCAGCCCAGCGCAGCGATGGCTGCAGGGCGGGTCCGGCTGCGCGGGCAGGCGGCTCCAGAAGCACCAACTGCGCCCCACGGGACAGGAGCAGGAGGCAGCGGGGCTGGGGGAATCTCCTTCCTCCGAGCTGGCAGCGACAGGCGGCAGAGACTGGAGAAAGGGAAACGGGAGAGCAGGGACAAGGCTGCAGCTGTGGAGAGCCGCAGGGATGCTGGGGCAGCCAGGAATTTTGTTTTCCAAATCTCTGGGGTGAAAGGAAGCGCTGTGAAATCCGTCATGGAAAAGAAAGGAGAAACAGCGATTGATGGAAATGGACACCAGTTTGGACTCAGTTTATCCCTCTGGATTGCAAAAGCTGACAGACCCCGAGCGCCGACGGACACCTGTCACCGAGGCCACGCCGCAAGGGCTCGGAGCTGCGGCTGGCGGGGCTGGAAGCTCCATCCAGCAGCTCCGCTGCCGCCCCCAAACCTCGGGCTGAAGCGTGGGGTCTGGGACACAGCCCCGTGCTGGGGGCAGAGCCGCTGCTGGGGCCATCGCTGTGTCCAGGGCATCCTTTGTGCCCCCCGTGCAGCTCCAGGCTCCCGAGGGCTCCCCGAGGCTTTCTGGGGCTGACCCTCCTGCCCAAATCTGTCGGGTTTAGTGCCCGAGCATGGCAGCCCCGTGCCCTGTGGCAGCAGCCAGTGCCGGGACACAGCCCCGGGAGCTGCGCTAATGCCCGGCCGTGACCACGAGGGACTGCGGGGAGGGGACTTCATCAGGATCCCCCCGCAGCCCTGGCTGCGCATGGAAAGGTTCTTTAGTGCATGGGAGCGATTTTCCGGGGGTTCTGGGCTGAGCGGAGCTGCTCGGGAACAAACCCCGGAACCACCCCCTGGTGCCCGAGGGCTGAGCGGAGCTGCTCGGGAACACCCCGCTCACCCTCTCCAGACAGGAAAGGGTGAGGCTCCGGAACATCTGCAGTACATCGATGACATCATTGTGTGGGGGAACACCACAGCAGAAGTGTTTGGGAAAGGAGAGAAAATCATCCAGATTCTCCTGGAAGCCGGTTTTGCCATCAAGAAGAGCAAAGTCAAGGGACCTGCTCGAGAGATCCAGTTCCTGGGAGTGAAATGGCAAGATGGACGGCGTCAGATTCCCACTGAGGTTATCAATAAGATCACTGCTATGTCTCCACCGACCAACAAGAAGGAAACACAAGCTTTCCTAGGCGCCATAGGCTTTTGGAGAATGCACATTCCTGAATACAGCCAGATCGTGAGTCCTCTCTACCTGGTCACCCGCAAGAAGAACAATTTCCACTGGGGCCCTGAACAGCAGCAAGCCTTCACCCAGATCAAGCAGGAAATCACTCATGCAGTAGCCCTTGGCCCAGTCAGGACAGGACCCGAGGTGAAGAACGTGCTCTACTCTGCAGCCGGGAACAATGGTCTGTCCTGGAGCCTTTGGCAGAAGGTGCCTGGTGAGACTCGTGGCCGACCACTGGGATTCTGGAGCCGGAGCTACAGGGGGTCCGAAGCCAATTACACTCCCACAGAGAAGGAGATCTTGGCCGCCTATGAAGGAGTCCAAGCTGCCTCAGAAGTAATTGGCACAGAGGCACAACTCCTCCTGGCACCCCGACTACTGGTGCTGGGGTGGATGTTCAAGGGAAAGGTTCCTTCCACCCATCATGCTACTGATGCAACTTGGAGCAAATGGATTGCCCTCATCACTCAGCGCGCCCGAATTGGAAACCCAAATCGCCCTGGGATCTTGGAAATAATTACAAACTGGCCAGAAGGTGAAACTTTTGGGTTATCTTCTGAAGAAGAGGAAGAGCAAGTAACTCGTGCAGAAGAAGCCCCGCCATATAATGAGCTGCCGGAGAGTGAAAGACAATATGCCCTCTTCACTGATGGTTCCTGTCGAATTGTAGGAGCTAGCCGGAAATGGAAAGCTGCAGTATGGAGTCCCACACGGCAAGTTGCACAAGCTACAGAGGGAGAAGGTGGATCGAGCCAGTTTGCTGAACTCAAAGCTGTCCAATTAGCTCTGGACATAGCTGAAAGAGAGAAGTGGCCAAAGCTCTACCTCTACACTGACTCATGGATGGTAGCCAGTGCTCTGTGGGGTTGGTTGGAAAGGTGGAAGAAGGCTAACTGGCAATGTAGAGGAAAACCAATCTGGGCTGCTGATGAGTGGAAAGGCATTGCCACTCGGGTAGAGAACCTACCCGTGAGAGTCCGCCATGTGGATGCTCATGTTCCCAAGAGCCGGGCTAATGAAGAACATCAGAACAACAAACAGGTAGGTCAGGCTGCAAAAATAGAGGTGTCCCAGATAGACTTAGATTGGAAACACAAGGGAGAGTTGTTCCTAGCTCGATGGGCCCATGATACCTCAGGTCATCAGGGCAGAGATGCCACCTACAAGTGGGCACGAGACCGAGGGGTGGATCTAACCATGGACAGTATCTCCCAGGTGATCCATGATTGTGAGACGTGCGCTGCAATCAAGCAGGCCAAGCGAGTGAAACCCCTGTGGTATGGTGGGCGGTGGTCCAAATACAAGTATGGGGAGGCCTGGAAGATCGATTACATCACACTGCCTCAAACACGCCAAGGCAAGCGTTATGTGCTCACAATGGTAGAGGCCACCACTGGATGGCTGGAGACCCACCCTGTGCCTCATGCTACAGCCCGGAACACCATCTTGGGCCTTGAAAAGCAAGTCCTGTGGAGACATGGTACCCCTGAGAGAATTGAATCTGACAATGGGACTCATTTCAAGAACAGCCTTATAAACACCTGGGCCAGGGAACATGGCATTGAATGGGTGTACCACATCCCTTACCATGCACCAGCGGCTGGGAAGGTTGAGAGGTGTAATGGATTGCTTAAAACCACCTTGAAAGCATTGGGTGGGGGAACTTTCAAAAACTGGGAACAGCATCTAGCAAAAGCCACCTGGTTAGTTAACACCCGAGGCTCTACCAACAGAGCAGGCCCTGCTCAATCTGAGCTGCTACAAACAACAGATGGGGATAAGGTTCCAGTGGTGCACATGAGAGGTATGCTTGGAAAAACTGTTTGGGTCAATTCTGCCTCGAGCAAAGATCAACCTATCCGTGGGGTTGTCTTCGCTCAGGGACCAGGTTGCACCTGGTGGGTAATGCAGAAGGATGGAAAGACCCGATGTGTACCGCAAGGGGACCTTGTTTTAGGGTGAACTGCCCACAGCATTGTACTTGTATCATATCTGCATGTACATATGTATATAATTATGGTAATGCATGTGTGTATATGGTTAAAAAAGTTAAGTTTGATGTAACATGTTAGTATGGGAAAAATTCGGGGTGGATAATGTTGGGGTTTAGGATTTTAGCCTGTTTTTTCTGTTAAAGAATTTTACCCATACTAGTTGCTAGGGGACAAACCGCAGGATACTTAAAGAAACAAAAGACCTGGCCACAGAGGCGGGGTGGGACTGGCCACCCTTTTGTCACCTGGGGGGTTGGGACACCCGGGGGGCTGCCTGGGTGCTCAGCGTTTAGTCTGGGAGCTGCCTGCCTTCGGTGTGGATGTCTCGGTCACCACTGCGGGTTTCTGCTTCTTTGGCTGTTTTGCTTTCTGCGGGCAAACCCCGGGATTCCTAAGCCCGCTCTTCTCCTTGTCCCGTCTGGAAACGGAGCTCCTATGCTCTACCGACTGAGAGACCTGCCGGGTTTCCCTGCCACAGCTCCGCAGTTTGATACCTCTCACTGCCACCCGGGATCTGCGCTCGCCCCTGCCGTTCCAGCCTGCTGTTCCTGAGGATCCAGCCAGACGCCCAGGGGTTTTGTGAGGCTTTCCACCCATCCCTTCCCGGGACCCTGCGCCGCCATTCCCGGTGCTGCCCGAGCTTGCTGTGGAGCGCCCCCTGCAGCCGCGGGGGAACCATCGCACCCGCCCTGCTCACCGGGAGCCGCCCCGGAGGAACGGCACCCAGGGGAAAGTGCCCGAGGCCGGCGCTGGGTTTGGGCGGCTGTTTGCTGTGACTGCCACAGCTATTGCTGTTTGTTTGTGTTGTTATACATATATATTTATTAGTAAAGAACTGTTATTCCTATCCCTCATATCTTTGCCTGAAAGCCCCTTACTTTCAAATCTATAATAATTCGGAGGGAAGGGGGTTGCATTTTCCATTTCAGGGGAGGCTCCTGCCTTTCCTGTCTGACACCTGTCTTTCAAACCAAGACATGAGGTCATACTGGAAGTGCCTGGGTCTTTACTAGGGGTAACTGGAAGCAACTGCAACCATGGTGGAGGCAACTGGGACCACACTGAGGGCGACTGGGATCATACTGGGAGTGACTGGGAGCATGCTGGGGGCAGTTTGGGTCATGCTGGGCAAAACTTGGAGATACCATGGGCAACTGGAACCCCACTGAAGATGACTGGGCGTGACTGTGGGCAACTGGAACCATGCTGGAAGCAGGGGATGCCCATGGAGAAGAGGAAGCCCAAGGCCCAGTGCCCCAAGGGCGGCACCAGCTGAGGGCCGGGCCAGGAGGGAGAGGCCGCTGCTGGGACGGCGCCGGGGCTCCCCAGCACTGGGCCAAGGCAGCGCCTCCATCCCACGCCGCCTCCTCCTCCTGCTCCTGCTGCTGCTCCTGGTGCAGGCGCAGCTGCAGCAGCGGCAGCCTCAGGGCAGCCAGGGCCGGGCCTTGTCCCTCCATAGGCACAGGGCCAGGCCGGCATGGCCCCGTAGGCCCCGCAGCTCCAGCAGCAGCTCTGCCATGGCGGCCTGGCCCGGGGGCCCTGGTGGGGACAAGGCCACAGTGGGGCAGCTGCTGTCCTGGCCGGCCCTTGCAGCTGGGCAGCCCAGCCAGCGCCACAGCCCCAGCCAGCCCTGCCCGGCGCTCGGCAGCACCAGGGGCACTGCCCAGCCCCGCGCCCACCCCACAGCAGGAGGCCGAGGCGGCCTCTGTGTCCAGCAGCAGCCACACACAGAGCCTGCGGCCAGAGGCACATTCAGCCGCTCCTCAGCGTGCCCAGCGGGGCACACAGACGCAGCCCTGGCACAAGAGGAGCCACATTCAGCTGCTCCTGAGGCAGCACAGCGCGCCTGCCCCTGGCCTCCTCCAGGCCTGCACAGCTCCCTCTTTGCCGGCACAAAATCCCCTCGGGCAGCTTCCCTGGAGCCCTCTGGGGCTGCTGGACATTTTTGTCATCCTGAAATTGGAGGTCAAGACTCTGGCAGATTCCTTGGAACAATGTCAGGTAGATCACAGAAGATCCAATATCCACCAAAAGAGAAAAATCACCTCAGGTACCTCAGGTACCTGTCTTGGAGCAGTCTGGGGCTGCTACCTGGGATCACAAGTGCCTAAACATGAGAGGAAAAGACTGTGTCAGGTGCCAGGAGGAGTCTCCAGGGGACCCTGGTGTAGAGAAATGCTTCCAAATGAGCAAAAACATCTTGGGAAGCTTCCCTGGAGGAATCGGGGGCTGCTTCCTGGGATCTCAGCTGCCTTGAGCAGCTGTGAAAAGGCTCCAGGAGATGCCTGGAGGAGTGTTGGGTGCAGCCAGGAGCTGTCGTGGTTTTAAGCCCAGCTGGAGATTCAAACACGGTGCAGCCGCTCACTCAATCCCCCTCTCTTCCCCCAACCCCCACCCCGGCAGGATGGGAAGGAGAATCAAAGTGAAACTTCTGTTGAGATAGCAGTTTAGGAACTGAAGATAAAGTAAAATTCAGTAAAAATGTAAAGATAATGCTAATAACAACCCCAATAACGATAACAATAAAAAGGGGAAACCCCCAAGTGATTCCCAGTGCAATTGCTCAGCACATTCTGACTGATGGCAGCCCCCCTTCCCCAGCCCAGATCGGCCCTTCTGGGTAACTCCCCCCAGCTTGGAGCTGGGAGGGACATTCTGTGCTGTGGAAAACCTCTTTGGCCACTTGGGTCCCCTGGCCCAGCTGTGCTCCTTCGCAGTTTCCTTTGGGAACCTCCCAGTGGCAGAGCAGGAGACAAGGAAAAACGTCCTTGAGTCAGGAGAAACCTGACTTAGCAAAACCCAAACCACTGCTGTGTTACCAACACCGTTCTCATTCCAAATCCAAACCGCAGCACTGGAACAGTTCCTGAGGAGAAATTAACTCCATCCCAGCTGAAACCAGGCCAGGCTGGAAAATCCCTGCGAGACCATCGAGTCCAACCTGTGCCTGATCCCACCTTGTCAGACCTGGAGTGCCACGTCCAGGTGTTCCCTGGACCCCTCCAGGGCTGGGGACCCAACCCCATTACCTGCTCCATCCTAATGTTTAACAACCCTTTTCTATGGAAAAATTCCTCCTGATGTCCCACCTGACCCACCCCTGGCACCCTCAGGAGTTCTCCAGCCCCTTCTCCAGCGCCATTCCCAGCTCTGGACACACTCCAGTCCCTCCATGTCCTTGTGCAGGGCACAGCACTGGCTCCAGGATTCCAGGTGGGGCCTCACCTGTGCCAGGTACAGGGAGACAATCCCTGGCCTGATCCTGCTGGACACACGATTCCTGATGTAAGCCAGGTGCCACTGACCAGCTGGACACACCTGGACACATGGAGACACACATGGACACACCCGGGCACACCTGGGCTGGCATCCAGCCACTGTCCCCAGCACCTCCAGGTCCTTTCCCAACTTCCCAGCTGCTCTTCCCACAGCCTGGAATGTTCCATGGGGTTGTTGTGACCCTGACACTTGGCCCTGTTGACCCTGACACCCTCCTGGGCCCATCCCACGCCATCAGTCCCATGGATCTCATGGCTCCAGCCTGTCCCGATCCCTCTGCAGAGCTTCCTGCCCTCCAGCACATCCACATCCCCCCCAACTTGGGCTCATCCCTCAATTTACTGAGGGGCCCTCAATCCCCTCGTCCAGATCATCAAAAGAGGCGTGGAACAGGATCATCCCAGGGGATTCCAGACATCCCATGGAGCCAAATCTCAGGCTCTTGGCTGTTCCATCTCTGGGTGTCCTGGAGACTGCGCATGTCCCAGTAGATCTGATTTTCTCCCTGACCCCAAACTTTCCTGTTCTGGATTCTATTCCCTGGTAAATGGGTACCTCTGCTGATTCCCATGGCTGTGTGGGGTGTGGTGATCCCGGCTGGATTCCCAGTGCCCCCCAAATCTGTTCCATGCCTCCCCTCCACACCTGGATGGGGATAAATTACAAAGAAAGGCTCCTAAGTTGGGATAAGGGCAGGGAGAGATCCCTTATGGATTCCAGGCAAAAGGGACTTGACTGGGGGATCCTAATTGGATTTATCCACTGTCAGAATCAGAGCTGTGAAAATGAGAACAAAAATAAATCCTAAAGCACCTTTTCCCAACCCCTCCCTCCTTCCCGAGTCCCACTTTATTCCCAATTCTCTCCCTCTTCCCTCCCAGCAGCACAGGGAGACAGGAATGGGGGTCAGGGTCCTCCTTGGGAAGAGGAGTCGGATCCTTCACTCCTCCATGGCGGGTCCCAGGCATGGGGTCAGTCCTTCAGGAATTGCTCCAGTGTGGGACCCCATGTGATCATAAATGCTACCAGGAACCTGCTCCAGGTAGGCTCCTCTCTCCAGGGTTCCACAGGTCCTGTCAGGAGCCTGCTCCAGCGCAGGCTTCCCACGGGGTCACGGCTTCCTTTGGGAACCCATCTGCTCCAGTGTGGGATCGTGCAGGGCTTGCAGGTGGATCTCTGTCCCATCACGGGCCCCAGCCAGGGGAACCACTTGGACATTGCCAGGGTGGGTGGAACCCAGCGTCCACTGGGACACAGTGCAGCCCAAAGAACCCAAAAGACCCTGGGGAGCCAACGGAACCTCATGGAACCAAAGCTCCATTGTGACACATCGGGGCCTCGTGGAACCCAGGAGACCCTTGTGACACAAAGGAAACTCATGGAACCAGAATTCCATTGTTCCACAGCAGGTCCTCATGGAGCCCAAAAGTCCACAGTGAGGTATTGAAAGGCAATGGAGCAGAGGCTGCAATGGGAAACAGCGGAGCCTCATGGGATAAAGAGAGTGTAGGGAGCTTATGGAACCTCATGGAACCCAGGCTCTAACGTGACACGGTGCGGGTTCATGGAGCCCAAGGGACCGTAGTGACGTATTGGAATCTCATGGAACCGCAGCTCAAATGTCTCAGCAAGGCCTCATGGAATGGGGGAGACCCTAGTAAGTCTATGGAACCTCATGGAACCTCATGGAAGCAAGGCTCCAAAGTGACCCAGTGGTGCATCATGGAACACAGGGGACAACAGTGAGGTTCTGGAATCTCTCTGCAGCTCAAATGTCTCATAACAAGGCCTCATGGAACGCAGGGGGCCGTGGTGGTGCTACGGAACCTCCTGGAACCAAGGGTCCAGTGTGACAAAGTGGGATGTAATTGACCATTGGGACACAATGGATCTTCATGGAACCCAGGACTGAATGTGAAACACCTGTGCATTATGTAACCCAAGAGACCAGAGTGAGGTTATGGATCATCATGGAACCATGGCTCCAAAATGACACAGCATGGTGTCATGGAACCCAAGAGACCATAGTGAGGTATTTGAACCTAATGGAACCCAGTCTCCAGTGTGACACAGCAGGGCCTCATGGAACAGAGGAGCCCATTGTGACTCTATGGAATTTCATTGAAAGAAGTGTCAGTCATGAGACAGCTGGGCCTCATTGAACCCAGCTGCCACTGGAACCTTGCCAGAGCTCATGGAACCCAGTCTCCAGTGTGACACAGCAGGGCCTCATGGAACGCAGGAGACTCTTGTGAAAGAATGGACTATCATGGAAGCAAGTGTCAATTGTAAACACAGCGGGGCCCCATGGAACCCAGGTGCCACTTGGACATTGCCCCTGTTCCTGGATTCCAGTGTCCATTGTTCCAAAGCACAGCCGCATGGATCCCAGGAGACCATTGTGTCACAAGCAACCTCATGGAACCGAGTGTCAGCTGTGATGCAGTCATGGAATGCAGGTGCCACTGGGATGTTTCCATGGCTCATGGGAGCAAGGGGCCCTTGTGACACAGTGGGGCCTCATGGAACCCAGGAGACCATTGTGTCACAAGTAGCCTCATGGAACCGAGTGTCAGCTGTGATGCAGAGGGGTCTCATGGAACCCAAGAGACCAAAGTGAGGTTCTGGAACCTCATGGAACCAAGGCTCCAGTCTGACACAGCAGGGCCTCACTGAATTTTGAGGCCATGGAATATCTTGGACCCAAGGCTCTGATGTGACACAGCGGGGCCTCATGGGGCACAGAGGACCACAAGGAGGATATGGAACCTCATAAATGCGAGGCTGAAATGTGAAACAGCGGCTCCTCCTTAAATGCAGGAGACTATTGTGAGCTTACGGAACCCAATGGAACCAAGGCTCCACTGGGACACAGAGGAGCCTCATGGAACCAAGAGACCATAGTGAGGTTTTGGAACTTCATGGAACCAAGGATGCAGTGTGTCACAGAAGGGCCTCATGGAACCCAGGAGATGCTGTCAGGTTATGGAAACTCATGGAATCAAGATGCAGTGTGACACAGTGGGGCCTCATGGGGCACAGGCGACCACATGGATGCTATGGAATCTCATGGAACCAAAATGCTAAAGTGGCACATCAGGAAATTATGGAATCCAAAACCATAGTGAAGGTAAGGAAATTCATGGAACCAGAGCTCTAATGTGACTCAGAGAAGCCTCATTGAACCAAAGATACCATAGTGAGGCTATGGAACCTCATGGAACCAAGGCTCCAGTGTGACACAGCGGGGCCTCATGGAGCTCAGGAGACCATGGTGAGGTATTGGAACCTGGTGAAAGCAAGGCTCTGATGTGATACAGCTGGGCCTCACGGAACACAGACACCACTGTCAGTGGATGGACTCATGGAACCAAGGCTCAAATGCGAGAAGGGCGCGCCCCATTGAACCCCAGAGACCCTGGTGAGGTGATGGAACCTCACTGAACTGCAGCTCCAGTGTGTCACACAGGGGCCTCATGGAACCCAGGAGAGCCTTGGGAGGTGATGGTGATGCCTTAGGTTTTAGAGACATCCATGCCATGGGTTCAGGCCTTGCCTGGAGCTTTACTGAGGATCCGCATCCAACTGAGGCGCAGGGATAACATCAGTCCCTATGAAATACTGTATGGCAGGCCATAGCAAATTCCACATGTTCCAGGTGAGATTCACATGAGGGGGAAACTTGATGTCCAGAGATATCTCATGGCTTTGGGTTCCACTGTGCAGAAGCTCCAGAATTACATCGTGTTATCCACACCCATAGGACTGGACACCCCTGCACATCCCTTCCAGCCTGGAGACTGGCTCTGTGTTAAGTGCTGGGACAGTGACCCTCTACAGGCCAAGGGGAGAGGACCATTCCAGATTTTGCTGACCACCCTCACCGCAGTCAAAGTGGCTGGCAAAGGGCCCTGGATTCACTACTCCAGAGTTAAGAAGGCTTCTGCTTTTGAAACAACTGAGAAAACAGAGCCTGATACAAAGGAAGATTATGTCGTTTAAATGATTCTTTTCCTGTGCTTATTATCTACACAGATGGTAACCCTAACTCAGGTTTGGAACCAAAATTTGCATATGATTCTCATCCAAGTGTGTCCAAAGACATTGATTTGGATACAGAACTAACAATTGACATGTAAATCTAAGTGGAAAGACCAGCAAAATTTGCTTACAATTTGAGAACTAACTCAGATCCTACATTAGATAGTATTCAAAGATAACACACTGAGCTCTGGTTATATCTTCCACATCCTGATTTCATGGTTACCAAACTGGCCCTGGATTAAAGAATTGTTCATAATAATTGTAATTATATTTCTTGTTTATATACACTATTGTTAAATGTATAATGCTGTTAGATACATATTATTAGTAGATATTATGAATATTTAGAATAGAGTCTTGACAAGGTAGAGGCCTTGTCAAGACTCTAATGAGGGGGAATGATGCCTTAGGTTGTAACTTTCATATTTTTCAAATCCTGTACTGCCTGGTGTGTAACTCTGAAGTTTCTTGTAGCCTGTTAACTTCTGCTCTCTCATGCTAGGCAGACATAACAAAGCCTCTCCAGACCTGCTCTCCAAGGACACTCAAACCGTCCTAGGCCCAAAAAGTATAAACCAAAAGCCTCTAAAGGGGGGGGGACAAGCTTGGGGAAATGACATCATTAACTGAAGCTTTAATTGGAGATTTAACCCTGATATGGAAATGAACCAAACTTCTAAAAGTGTGAAGAACTTGTGACCCACAGTCCATCTTGGGGTCCATTTTGGCAGTAGCCTCTGGACTCCCCAGGGTACCTTAGAAGGCCCTTCAAAGAAATACCTGCCTTTACTCGCTTATTCTTGTCTAATCTCTGTTTTTTAGGGGGCCACTTCAGGCATCAATGATTGCACAAAAATCTATCAGAGACTCAGTGTGGGAAGGAAAATCCAAAGTACCTTCAAAACCTTGAGTATTTCAGAGCATTAATGAGCCCCACTGAGTGTCAATGCAAAGCTCTCAAGGGACTCATTAAAGGAGATAACTGGAGGTCAGGATTGCACAAACTTCTCAGAGTCAGTGTGGAAAGTACTTTAAAAAAACTGCAGTACCCTGAAGCATTAATGAGCCCCAGTGAGTGTTGTTACTGACAAAGAATCTCCAGGGACTCATTAGGGCACATAATTGGAGGCCAGGATTGCAGGAAGCTCTCAGAGAGTCCCAGGCAAAAGCCAAAGCCAAAGTGCTTGCAAAAAGCTGCAGTCCCTGGGAGCATTGAGGAGCCCCCCAGGGCCATTCCTGAGCAAGGCTCCCCAGGGACTCCTTGCAGCAGACCCCTGAGGCCACTGGCATGTGGGGGGGATGCTGAGGGCAGCACAAGGGGGTGACAGTGCCCAGCCTTGCTGGGGCTGTGCCAGGAGGCCCCAGGGCCTCAGGACAAGGTGTCTCCTCACAGCCCTTGCTGGCACAGATGCTGCTGTGCCCCAGGGCACCAAGACTTGGCTTCTCTTTGTCCCCACCTGGCATCCCTGCCTCCAGTTCTCTGCTCTGACTGCAGCCTGGGGACACTTTCTCAGTCCTGTCCCTCACTGGGACCCATTAAAACTTCAAGAAACTTTGGAGTTCCATTCTGACTTGAATTCCTGAGAGGTTTCTGCAAGTGCCTGTGAGGGCCTGATGTTGAGGGCCTCAGCAGCAAGGCCCGAGAGGGTCATGAAAGTGCTTGTGCTGTGTCTGTGCTGCTGAGCTGGGCCGGGCTCCTGGCACAGAGGCAGCTCCTGGCAAGCGGCAGCGCTGCAGAGAGACAGCTCTGGCCAGGAGCAGCTCCTGTGCACAGCCCAGCAGGGCTGGGGCACTGCCCGGGCATGGCAGGGGCACGAGCATGGCACAGACAGAGCTCAGAGGCGCTCAGCACTGGCAGGGGCTGTTTGATGGCTCAGTGGGGGCTGTGTCATAGCGGCGCTTCTGTGGCTGGGTCATAGAGCCACAGAGCAGCTGTGATGGCAGAAAGGGGCTGTGTGACATCACAGAGTGGGTTGCGCGAGGCCATCGAGCATCATGGGGGGACTGTGTGACATCACAGAGCAGGCTGTGACATCATGGGGTGGCTGTATGACATCATAGAGCAAGCAGTGATGTCACAAGGTGGGCTGTAATATCACAGGGTGGCTGTGTTACCTCACAGAGGTTCTGTGTGACATGCTGAGTGAATTCCGTCATCACAGAGCAGGCTGTGACCTCACAGGCTGGTTGTGTGACATCATAGAACAGGTTGTGAAGTCACAAAGGGGGCAGTGACATCACAGTGTGGGCTGTGAGGCCACAGAGCAGACTCTGCCGTCATAGATCAGTGCTCTGTGGCATCACAGAGCAGCTGTGTGATGTCACAGAGAAGGCTGTGATGTGACAGAGTGTGTTGTGACATCACAGGGTGGCTTTGCGACATCATTGAGCAGGTTGTGACATCAGAGAGCTGCCTGTGACATCACAGAGAAGGCTGTGACATCCCTTGTGGCTGCATGACATCACAAAGGTAGCCGTGACATCATAGAGCTGGCTGTGACATCACAGAGCAAGCTGTGACATCACAGTGGGCGGTGTGACATCACAGGGCGCTGTGACATCACAGATGGCTGTGTGACATCAGAGATGGATGTGTGACATCACAGAGTGGGCTGTGACATCACAGATGGCTGTGTGGCACCACAGAGTGGGCTTTGCGATATCTCAGATGGATGTGTGACATCACAGAGTGGGGTTGGACATCACCGAGTGGGCTGTGACATCACAGGGGGTTGTGTGGCATCAGAGAATGGGCTGTGTGACATCACAGATGGACGTGTGACATCACAGAGTGGGCAGTGACAGCACAGAATGGGCTGTGACATCACTGATGGCTGTGACATCACTGATGGCTGTGTGACATTGCAGAGTGGGCTGTGTGTGACATCACAGAGCCAGCTGTGACATCACAGGGGTCTGTGTGACATCACAGATGGATGTGTGAAATTACAGAGTTGGCTGCAACATCACAGATGGCTGTGTGACATCACAGAGTGGGCTGTGACATCACAGATTGTGAGTGACATCAGAGGGGGCTGTGAGGCGCGCCCGGCCTCCCACTTATTCTACACCTCTCATGTCTCTTCACAGCGCCAGACTAGAGTCCAGCTCAACAGGGTCTTCTTTCCCCGCTGATTCCGCCAAGCCCGTTCCCTTGGCTGTGGTTTCGCTGGATAGTCGGTAGGGACAGTGGGAATCTCGTTCATCCATTCATGCGCGTCACTAATTAGATGACGAAGCACTTGGCTACTTTATATAAACATATAAATTAATATATGTTTCTTTTCCGGGTTAAGTAGAGGTGGCCCATCCACGTGGTTGAATTCGAATTTGATGCCCAAATATGGGTGAGACACGGTATGAAGGATGAACCCCTCCCGCCCAAAACCGATTCCTCCATCCAGCTGTAACCCAGAGGGAAGGGGCCTTCATTTATTAGTTTCTACGTACAATCGAGCTTTACTAGTAAAAATATGTACAATATCTACAGAAGGGAAGAGCACTCTGGATGCTAGGGCTCGGGCAAGCCTCCCCCGCCTCGGTTTGGAGAGGCCCAGGGCTTCTAGCAACTCGGAGTTCCTCTCGTACCATTTCCCCCGCACTCCTAGGGGAAACCCCACTAACTCAATGACTGCTGTGTTCGTAAGATCTTGAATTTGTGGGAGAAGGCCTTGATATTTCTTGGCCTTCTCCGCAGCAGCGTCCTTTAGTGACAAGTTGTGATGCTCGTATCTGACTGTCACGTCCACTACGAATGCCTCATCTTCCTTAACAAAGATCAAATCTGGTTTATAAAGTTCATTCTGTTCATCCCTCATGTGTGGCTCCTGGAAAACTGTCCAACCCTCCCTTTTAGCTTCACAGCTAAGGGTCTCGCAGATGGAATTATGCCGCTTAATTCTGGCATCTTGCGTAATTGGGCAGTTTCCGATGACATGGGCAGCTGTCTCACAATCAGCGCCGCAGTGCCTGCAAGATGTACTGCACACGTCACGTCTACCCCTTGCTAGAAACTCTCGAGTGGGGTAGACGCTCGCTCTTAACTGCAGTGTGGTTATGAGTTTTCTATGAGGAATGTTCCGGTAATGCACTAGCCATCCGTTACTGATGTTATCATTCTCAAAGTTTTCAATCCCATGGCCTTGGGCAACCAGGTGTTTCCACTTATTGAACTCTACTTTCTGCCAGTTACACGGCCTTGGAAAGTGAATTCTGGAACGAGGAGCCTCCCACTCAGTCAGACTTTCGCCTTCCAGCACCACCTCAAGCATAAGGATAGGCTCCCAAATTGCCGGGATGGACTCTTTCACTCCTCCCGCTCTAACCCATAATTTCTCATACACCTTTTCAAGATGTTCCTCCTTCAAGAATGACACCAGAGCCCCATCCGAAGACTGCGCCAGCTCGTGCAATCTTCGCTCCTGCACGCTTGGTATCAGCACCGCCAATTTAATGAGTCCTAGCCCTCCGTCCTTAAAACTCGAATACAAGATGGCATCACACGTAGTTGCTGGAAGGTGAAGCCGCTCCTTGACCGTCTTCCTAATAGAAAGGTCAAGGGATTCGAGGAGTCCCAATGATGTTTTGGTATGGTTGGCCAGATATATCAGTCACGGGATGGTGTATGTCCTGAGTATATCTACCTTCTGAAGAGGCTTCAGGGGTGCGTCACCAATCCGTTCGAGCCATCCTTCTAGTTTTACAGACAAGCCTGGGTCAGCAAAGCCTGTCCAGGGGTCTATCTGGGTGCCGAGATATTTCTCTGAGCTGCCTGGGTCGATCATGTTCAGGGGAATACCCTTAATCCGCCAAACAGGACAGTCATTGATGGTATATGCGTCCTTAGTCGGCTTGATGTAAAAGCCGTGGCACTTCTCCCCTTGAGTTCTCAGGCCAGTACAATCACAAAAGGCCTCGCGAATCCTGATGTCACGATTCATGCCTTCCCAGGAATCACTCAGCAGCACTAAATCATCAGCGAAGGCCATCGCCGTTAATTTGAACCCTCCGTGATTGACCCCCATTCCATCTGTTTCAAGTTTGCACAGTAAGGGGTCAAGCACAAGATTGAATAACAATGGTGACATTGGGTCGCCTTGCAAGACACCGGAGCGGATGTTAATTGGGTCTGTTTTCCCATTCTTAGTGACGATGTACGTCGTTACACAGGCTGCTTGTGTGACATCATAGAACAGGTTGTGAAGTCACAAAGGGGGCTGTGACATCACAGTGTGGGCTGTGAGACCACAGAGCAGACTCTGCCATCATAGATAAGCGCTCTGTGACATCACAGAGCAGCTGTGTGATGTCACAGAGAAGGCAGTGACATGACAGAGTGAGTTGTGACATCACAGGGTGGCTTTGTGGCATCATTGAGTGGGTTGTGACATCACAGAGCTGCCTGGGACATCACAGAGAAGGCTATGACATCCCTTGTGGCTGCATGACATCACAAAGGTAGCTGTGACATCATAGAGCGGGCTGTGACACCACAGAGCTGGCTGTGACATCACGGGGTGCTGTGACATCACAGAATGGGCTGTGTGACATCACAGATGGCTATGTGAAATCACAGGGGGCTGTATGACATGACAGAGTGGGCTGTGACATCACAGTGTGGGCTGTGACATCACAGAAGGCTTTGTGACACCACAGCTGGATGTGTGACATCACAGATTGGGCTGTCACATCACAGATGGCTGTGTGACATCACAGAGTGGGCTGTGACATCACAGGGGTCTGTGTGACATCACAGATAGCAGCGTGACACCACAGAGTGGGCTGTGACATCACAGATGGCTGTGTGACGTCACAGAGTGGGCTGTTATATCACAGGGGCCTGTGCGACATCACAGAGCCAGCTGTGACATCACAGATTGCTCTGTGACATCACAGATGGCTGTGTGAACGCACAGAGTGGGCTGTGACATCACAGATGGCTGTGTGACATCACAGAGTGGGCTGTGACATCACAGTGAGGGCTGTGACATCACAACTGGCTGTGTGACATCACAGGGTGCTGTGAGACATCACAGAGTGGGCTGTGACATCACAGAGCCAGCTGTGACATCACAGATGGCTGTGTGACATCACAGAGTGGGCTGTGACATCACAGATGGCTGTGTGACATCACAGGGTGCTGTGACATCATAGAGTGGGCTGTGACATCACAGGGGCCTGTGTGAAATCACAGATGGATGTGTCACATCACAGATTGATGTGTGACATCACAGAGTGGGCTGTGACATCACAGAGTGGGCTGTGACATCACAGAAGGCGTTGAGACATCACGGGGGCTGTGTGGCATAACAGAGTGTGCTGTGAAGTCACGGATTGCTGTGTGACATCACAGAGCCAGCTGTGACATCACAGGGGGCTGCGTGATATCACAGAGTGGGCTGTGACATCACACATGGCTGTGTGACATCACAGAGTGGGGTGTGACATCACAGATGGCTGTGTGACGTCACAGGGGCTGTGTGAGGTCACTCTGTCCCACTCCCCCCCTCAGAGTTCCCCCCAGAGGACTCCAAGGCTGCTCGTGCACAGCGGGGTCACCCCAGGTCCCCCCCGCCCCCGGCGCCGCAGCCTCCCCCAGAGGATGTTCCACGAGATCGACCCCCAGAGCCTGACTCGGGGCTGGGGTCCGGGGCCGTGGGGGTGGCACAGGGGGACAGGGACCCCCCGGCAGCGTCCCCGTGTCCCCCAGGGCGAGAGCCTGGGCCAGGGCTCCTCCGCCCCGTTACGAACAAGGGGCTGAGAGCGCTTCAAAAATCCCCGGCAGGGGAGCAGCAAAAATCAGATTTAATATTAAGCGACAGCACCACAAAGTTCCTTGGCAGGAGTCTCTCTACTCCTGCCTGCACAGTTCAGGCACACCAAGGAAACAAAGCAACAACAAACCCAAACAAAATCCAGGCAATCAAACCAGAACTGAGCCGTGAACTATCCCTCTGTGTGTGTGTGTGCTTAGGTGTGTGTGACAAAAGGACAGTGAGGGCAAGGATCAAAGGAGTGCAGCCTAAAAGCTTCACAGAGCTCAAACGGAACAGGACTTAACTTCCACCTTAACCTTAACTGACACCTTAAACTTCACCATTTAGCAAAAGAACAGCACTTAACAGTATTTCCCCTAACTCATAACCTGTGACTTCACAATTTAACAGAGGAATAGCACTTAACAGTATTTAACTTAGCTTATAACTTACATTAAACTTAACTTAGCAAGAGACAGCACTTAGCAGCATTTAGCTGAGCTTACACCTTGGGACTTAACCTTGCTTACAGGCCGGACTGACTCACATACCCAAGGCACTGAACCACCTCAGAGAGCAGCATTTGTGCCACGTTTGCCAGAGCACAGGCACACGTGTGTGCACACAGACAGAAAGAGTCAGTGCCAGGGCCCTGTGGGAAATTCCCCTGGAGGGCAGGGAAATGCTCCCTGCGGGCACTTTTGCATCTCCCCAGCAGGCGAAGGGCTGAGCCTGGAGGAGTGGGGGGATCAGCCCAGGGTCCCTCGTTGTTCGGGGATCCCCTGAGCACAGCAAACAGGAGAGTTCCCAGCTCGGAGAGGCCCCACTCAGAGGGAGGACACTGGCCCAGGAGAGGTCCAAGGGGCTCCCTTTGGGCCACTGTTTACAGGGCCCCGAGAGAGGGGCTTCAGTCCCAGCAGTGTTTCATCCTGGCCACACTTCGCATCAACAGCTTTCCTTGCAAGTGTGAGAACAGGGATGTTGTACCACTGAGGGAGGAAAAACAGTTCCCAAGGCTGCCCCCAAAGGAACCAGGAGCTCGCTGGGCAGCAGCAGTGCCTGGGAGCAGACAGAGTTTCTGATGAGCTCAGAGCAGCTGAGCCCAGGGGCTGCTGGCCAAGGCCGAGGCTGAACGAGCATTTCTCAGATCACAGGCGGGCTGAGAAGGGGAGGGGGAAATGCACCACCACAGGGCCCCATGGAACCAAGGGGCCACTGTGACACTACGGGGCCCCATGGAATCATGGAGACCCTTGTGACACTTTGGGGCGTTGTGGAACCAAGGGGCCATCGTGACACTGTGAGCACCATAGAAGCAAGGAGACAATTTTGACACTCTGGGCCTCATGGAACTAAGGAGACCACTGTGACACTACAGGGGCTCATGGATCCAAGGTCCCATTGTGATACTGCAGAACCAAGGACACCTTTGTGACGCTGCAGGGCCCCACAGAACCAAGGGAACATGGAACAGCTCTGGCTGGCTTGGGCTCCTGGGGCCGCCTGACAGCTCCGGCTGAGCTTGGCATGTCCAGGGCTGCTTCTCATCCGCCCCTGCAGCACTGGGGCTCTGTGCTTTCCTTCCTGTGGAACAGAACTGTCCTCCTCCAGGGGCCCACGGCCAGAATTGGGATTCCCCCTCCAACATTCCCTAATGTGAGAGACTGGAGGAGATTGTTGGCTCAAAACCTTTGGTGTGCAGGGGGGAGGAAGGGGCAGGTCCAGCCATGCCCTGCCCTGTAACCCCAGCACTGCAGTGCCCTGTAACCCCAATCCCCCTAGAGCCTCTATCCCAGCCCAGCAGTGCCTGCCAGTCCCTGGCACACCAAAGGCAATGCTCCACACCCACCTCTGGAGCCCCTAGCCCAGCTCCTGAGTGACCAAATGACCGAAGTCCCACCTGGGGGAAGGGCCGGGAAGACCAAGGAGTATTTAAGGCTGAACACAAGGCAAGAACGCATCTTGACCCTACCTCCTCTTGGAATTTCTATCTGAACACGGCTGGAATCCAGGAGCTGGTAGCTGTGTGTGTGCTTCTCTATATCTTTTTTGTCTTTCTCTCTTTCTTCTTCTTCTAATTCCATTTTCTGGCAAATTTTGAGGAACTTAAAATTGAACGGGCTTAGAGTTTGCAAAGTTGAATGGGCCAAGTTAAGGCTTTGAGAAGTGCTTTTTGTTGATTGAATGTCGTACTAAACCTTTTGCCAAAGTTTCTGTGATTTTCTGAAGTTTCCAGTAAAGGCTGTTTTGTTGTTTTGACCTCTTGAGGATACCCTGTCGGTATTTCTCCAGTGCATCCAGCTCAGAGGACACAAACAATTGTAATTCCTTCTAAATGTCTCGCTGAGAGAGTTGTTTGGGGGATGGGGGTCAGGGCTTGGCTGTGCTGCTTGGCACAGCCCAGGCAGGGCTTTCACAGCCACATTCCACATCCATTTCCCACCTGGAGCCGGGGGTGCCTCTGAGTTCTGCTTCCCCAGCCCCAGAGATGCCCTCCTTGTCTGCCCATTCCCCCCACGCTCTCTTGGCAGGGATGGCCTCACTGGGGGCTGCTGACATCCTCAGCAACTCGGAGGCTGCTGCTGAATTTTACCTCTCCAGAGGCTTCTTCAGCCTTCAGCTCTTCAGTTCAGGAATTCGGTTTTGAATTAACATTCAAAACACCTGAACAAGCCAAGCTGAGGGGAGTAATTTGATTTAAGTTTTCAAATCTTTTGTGGTTAATTAGGCCAATTTCAGAAGGGTCTTCGAAGTGAATATATTATATTTTAAAAGAGTGAAAAAAGATTTTTTAGGTCCTGTTTAGGTGTTTCTGCTGTTAATTCCCTGATATGTGCAATCTCCAATTGACACTGAATCCAAGTACCTCCTACTGCAGTCTGAATAGATCTGAATATCAAGACCCTTTATGGCTGACAATCAATCACACTTTGTCCCTATCCCCACCCCACCATTTCCCTCATCCAACCCCTGGGACTCAGAGCAGCCTTGTGCAAATCTGAGCTTCCTCCAGCCCAGGCTGCACCTGCAGCTTTCAGCTCCTTGGCTCCAGCTCCCAGCTGCTTTCCTTGGAGAAGGAGCTGCCCAAGACACAGAGGGATGTTCATTTCTTCTCAGCCAACAAAACCAAGGGAAGGCACAGCTCCATAAAGAGCAGAAGTGATTCCTCTGTGGGATATGAAATCCACTTTCCACAG
Organism: Monarcha castaneiventris obscurior; assembly: GCA_026261815.1. Taxonomy (NCBI): domain Eukaryota; kingdom Metazoa; phylum Chordata; class Aves; order Passeriformes; family Monarchidae; genus Monarcha; species Monarcha castaneiventris. The sequence goes on along the minus strand of JAMPIT010000423.1, from coordinate 931,827 downwards.
CAGACAGTCTCAGACCCATGGAAAACACCCTCTGTGCCCAGCACAGATCCCAAGGTCCCCCCAAACCCTCCCTGCCCCGATTCTGTCCAGATTTGCCCTTTGCACACACGAGTCACACGCTGAAGTCACGAGCTCCCTCCAGCCCCAGAGGGAGGAAAAGAGAGAAAGTGGATGAAGAGCTCTCTTGAGCAGAGCCAAGGTCCAAGCGCCACTGGAGTGGGAGCCACAACTCATTGGGTTCGTGTCCTTTGGGGCTCAGGGACTGGGGAGACTCAGAGACACAGAAAGGTTTCTTGCCAACAAACACAAGCTGAACATGACACAGTTTAATAACCATCACAGCTCTTCCCTCAGCTCCCTGTGATGTCCCAGCAGCATCTGACATGTCCAGCATCCACAAGGGATTTCTCTACAGGAACCACTTTAGACAAAGACATAAGAAAAGGCAATTCTAGGAGAGACATAAACACAATTAAGATGTTGACTAACCCGATACTTATGTAAACTTCTAAAAGACTGAAGCTCAAAGCATGAAACCAGTCAATTGAGAGGTATTTGAATGACCAGAAAGCATCTGGAGGAGGAAATCTGGGAGCAAGAGGAAGGACCTAGATCCAGCTGGTGTAGTGAAGAGATGTCCTTAGACACAGCCTTTTAAACAGGAGATCTGGAAACACCTGATGGAAGAGGGAGAGGATATAATAGACAGAATATTGGTGACAAAAGCAGAGGGGAAGATCAGTATTTCTTCTACTGCCATCAGTAGAAAAATCCAGTAGATCCAGGAAATTCCTGTTCCTGGTGGGAAAACTTTGCCATTTCTTAAAGGTACTCCAATGAGCCAGTTAATGAAGATGTGCTTGTGTATTGTGAAATGTACAAGTATTAAAACCTGTGCCCCTTCCAGGCAGACATCAGCTGTCTGCCCATGAACAGGCAGTGCCATTTGTAGGGCCCTGGTGCCCTGAGGTGCCGACCTGGGATTGGATCTCTCAGAGAGGAGCTGTGGGAGATCAGAGCACCTTGCAAGCTGCAGGCCCCCAACAGCCCCGCAGGGCTCCTGTGCCATAAACATCTGCTCTGCTCCAGCCTGAAGCAGGGACCAGCATCGTCCTGGGATCATCAGAGAACTGAGGTGTTTGCTGGAATTCAATCCCCCTTCCCACCCCAGAGCAGCCCCTGCATTTCCCTCCTCCAGCCTTGGTCTCCAGCACAGCCACTGGGGCTCTTTGGGCTCCTGACTTTTCCTGCAGCCACCGAGGGCAGCTGAGCTCTGCCTTTGCCACAGCCAGCCCTGCCCAGCCCAGGCAATGCACAGAAGTTCCTTGTCTGTCCCTGGCCTTGCCGTCAGCCCCGGCAGTGGCTCCGTGGCCCCTCTGTGCCCCGCTGCCCCAGCCATGGTGCCACAGCCCCTGTGCAGGCCCAGCCCAGGACAGGAGCCCTGCGGGTGGGAACAGCCCCTGGGCCATGGTGCCCACAGCAGCCTTGGAGCTTGGTAACACAACGTCGGGCCTACTTAAATAGGAGGGAATGAATCGGGACTTTTTTTTAAAAACAACAGCATCACAAGGGGAAAACCAGATTGAGTACAGACTTGATCAATCACCACATGGAGCCACTGACAGAGGGAAGCAGGCAGTCAGTGGCTCTAAAAATCATCCAGTTGCCAGTTTCCTCAGGGCATCCTTGAGCTCCTGGTTCCTCAGGCTGTAGATGAGGGGGTTCAGGGTGGAAAGCACCACCGAGTACAGAAGTGACACCACCAGATCCAGGGATGGGGATGAGATGGAGAGGGGCTTCAGGTAGGAAAAAAAGCCAGTGCTGAGGAACAGGGAGAGCACAGCCAGGTGAGGGAGGCACGTGGAAAAGGCCTTGTGCCGTCCCTGCTCAGAGGGGATCCTCAGCACAACCCTGAAGATCTGCACATAGGACAAAACAATGAAAATAAAACAGCCAAAATACAGAAAAGAACTTAGCGTGACAAGCCCAAGTTCCCTGAGGCTGGATTTGGAGCAGGAGAGCTTGAGGATGTGTGGAATTTCACAGAAGAACTGGCCCAGGGCATTGCCCTGGCACAGAGGCAGGGAAAATGTATTGGCCGTGTGCAGCAGAGCATAGAGAAACCCAGTGGCCCAGGCAGCTGCTGCCATGTGGGCACAAGCTCTGCTGCCCAGGAGGGTCCCGTAGTGCAGGGGTTTGCAGATGGACACGTAGCGGTCGTAGCACATGATGGTCAGGAGGGAATACTCTGTTGTAGAGCAAAAAACAAAAAAAAATACTTGGGCAGCACATGCTGAGTAGGAGATGTGCCTGGTGCCCCAGAGGGAATTGTGCATGGCTTTGGGGACAGTGGTGCAGATGCAGCCCAGGTCGCTGAGGGCCAGGTTGAGCAGGAAGAAGAACATGGGGGTGTGCAGGTGCTGGCTGCAGGCTACGGCGCTGATGATGAGGCCATTGCCCAGGAGGGCAGCCAGGGAGATGCCCAGCAAGAGGCAGAAGTGCAGGAGCTGCAGCTGCCGCGTGTCTGCCAATGCCAGCAGGAGGAAGTGGCTGATGGAGCTGCTGTTGGACATTTGCTGGCTCTGGGCACAGGCACCTGGTCATGGAGAAAGGACAGGGACAAGTCAGCACAGGCTGCTTGGAGCCAAACCTGGGCCATTCCCTGCAGACTGTCCCGCTGGCACTCACCCACCCTTGTTCCTGCTCTGGGAAAACCTTCACCCAGCTCCCTGCCTGAGCTCCAGCTCTGCTGTCTGAGGGTGCCAGGAGCAGCTAGGCCTGTGCGTGGGGGCTCTCGAGGAGCCATCCCTGCCCCGCTGCCCTGGGTTTGTGGCCGTGTGGCAGAGGGACAAGGCTGGACAGTCAGGATTTGTCAGTGGAATCGCTCCTCATGCAGACAGGCTTGGTACCATCTGCACTGAAACTTCCAAAGGAAATAGATGGCAGGAGCTGGTTTTAGGAAATGTTTTCCTACCCACACATCATTCCTGGTTCTCTGAGGTCACAAATCCCCAGCAATTCTGCTGCACTCCCAGTTTGCCACTGAGACAGGTGAGAGTCAAAGGATTCCCTGAGGCTCAGGGCAAGGTGAGGGGCTGGATGGGCTCGTTTCCAACTGCCCTGGGCTTGCCCCTTTGACTGCAATCAGAGCACAATCCCACTGCCGGGTCACCCTGGTGTGAGAGACAGGCGGACGGAAGATCACGCGATGTGACGGAAAGCAGGGACAGCATGGAATCTCCCTCCCCCTCATCCTCTGATAAGTATCACTTTAGGAATGTAGTCTTCCTAACCCCAGTAGTTTTCCACTCCTTACCCTAGCTATCCCACAATCCCCCTTTCCTGACTAGAGAAGCCCCCAGACTATTTAATCCCAGGAGATAAGATAATAAACGCCATTTGACCATCCACCACATTGGTGTCTGTGTGTCTGTGGACCGAGTGGCATCGGGGTAGGCCGAGCTGCCGTGCTGACATCTTTGAACCAGGTCGCCATGCCTTCATAGCAGAGGGCAGTATTTATGGTGCCGAAACCCGAGGAAAAAAGGAGGAAAAAGGAAGAAGAAGAAAAAGAAGAAAAAGCTCAGGTAGCGGGGGTCACCTGGACAAAATCAGCGGCCGGAGCAGCGAAGCTGACTTCAGGCGGGGGAGACATTCCCAAGAGGACCCACGATCACCATGGAAGCTGTGGCAAAGGTCGTGAGTTCACTCTACAAGCAATGGGGAATTAGATGTAAGCTCAAGGATTTTTATCTTGCTATTGCAAAACTCCTGGAGCTTGGGGCGATTGAACGCCCCGTAGAAATTTTGCACCCGGAAATGTGGGAGAAATGTACTAACGTTCTAGCGGAGTATACTAAATCCTCAGGAAGCGGTAGAAGTCTCAAAGCGTGGGGGAAAGTAGAAACGGCTTTACGCCAAGCGATAGAACAACAGCAGACCTGGAATGCCGCGCGCGCATGTTTATTAGCTACCCCTAAGCTAGGGGTGGGAGCAGTGACACAAACAGACCCCGAGAACGGTCTATCAGAAAACGGGGGTTTGTGGGGACTGGGCGCGCTTCCCTCTTCCCCAAGCCCAAATCCAAACGCCCCGGGGCCCCCAGAGAACCTCCCGACCCTCCCGCCGAGCCCGCCGGGTCCACCCCCCCCCCCGCGGAAACTTCCCAAATGCCCGTGGTTTCCTCATCCGTCTCTCCGCCACTGGCCAGCGAATCCATGCTGGAAGCGCAGCAATATGCGAGATCTTTTTGGGAAGAATTAACAAACGAAGCGAGGGAAAACGAGAGGACGGCTAGGGAAGGGGCAAGAACGGACGCTCCCCCCCCCCATGCGGCTCAAAATGGCGCTGGCGAGCAAAGAGATGGGCGGGGCCAGGGTTTCACTGGCGGGAATGAACAAAGAGTGGGGGTGTTCCCTGCTGCGCATGCGCGGGAAGAGGGAGCTGCAAGCGCGCGTGCGCGGGAGAGCAGCAGAGGGCGCATGCCCAGTCAAGAGCCGTGCTCAATGCTGCTTCCATTTAAGGGAGAGACCTCCCCTTGCGGGAGGCAGGGCCAGCCCAGGGGGCGGGATCGGCACCGCCCCCAGGGGGAGGAGCAGGGCCAGGGCCGCAGGAAAATGCACGGGATCCCGGAAGTGCTCTGGCAGTCGACTTCCGGCTCTGAGTCCGACAACAGCTCCGCCAGCTCTGAACTATCGGAGTCTGACGGAGATACGGAGCCGGAAGAAGTAGAGCTGACGCAATTTAAAGCGAAAACAAATAAAGCTATAAATTACGCCGGAAAGCAACCACAATACAAATTTAACGACTGGGGAAAAATAAAAATAGCATGCGCAGAATGGGTCCCCTCGTCCACAGTTCATGCCTTCCCTGTGAGAGTCACTGGGCAAGATGGAAACCAGCAACAGGTTTACAACCCAATAAATCCCAAGGACATACAGACAGTTGTCAAAGCAATTTCAGAAAAAGGGATGGACTCTGCCATTGTCTCCACTCTCATAGATGGCCTCTTTTGCAATGATAACCTGCTCCCCTTTGACATTATACAAATAGGTCGCATGATTTTTGATGGGACAGGTATGATAGTTTTTAAACAGGAATGGAAAGACCAATGCACAAACCTTTTAGCCCAGTCTTCTGGGGCGGGGCAACCACTACATGGCTCAAGCCTGTCTAGGCTGACAGGAAGACATGATGAGATGATTACACCTCAGCAGCAAGCCGCACAATTACGGGCTGAGGAAGTCAGGGCCACAACCCGAGCTGCAAGGGAAGCAATAAGAGCTGCTTCCCGTGTGGTTGCAAGACCTTCTCCGTGGTCCACCATAAAGCAAACAGAGAGTGAAAGCTTCACGCAGTTTGTAGACCGCCTACAGGCGGCGGTAGACGCCTCTACCCTGCCTGTGGAGGCAAAAGAGCCCATCGTGGCCGACTGTTTGAGACAGCAAAGCAATACCAGGACCAAGGAAATTCTGCGTTCCGTTCCAGTTGGAGCCAGCCTGGCCGATATGATTAAACACGTAGTTCGAGAGGAACAGCTGACTCCCTTTCAGGCAGTTGTATGTGATCTAACCAATGCAATGGCATGCTTTAAATGTGGCCAGGCAGGCCACGTTGCATCGGGCTGTCCCCAGAAATCACAGCCTCCCCCGGCGGTGCCTCTATCTCAAGCACGCGCGAGAGGGCCCTGTTGGGGCTGCGGGAAGAAGGGACACTTTGCTAAGGAATGCAGGTCCCGATCCCGGGGAAACGGAAGAGGGAGGGGGCGTGTGGGCCGCACTCAGCCTCCTCCCGTTGCGAATGCAAGGCGGCCCATCTATGCCAACCCCCAGTGGGGTGGGGGGCCCTTATTCCCCATGCCCCCGCAGGAGACAGCCAGTCTCGCACTCACACCAACGGTGCAATTGCAGAGTTTCGCAGCACCGCCAGCAGCACATTTGCTTCCACCGCAGCCACAAGCCGCGATTGTGCCACAGGGCCAGCAGGGGGCGCCCCAGGGCAGAGTCCCTGGGTGGCCCTGGCCATGAAAATAGGGAAGGAGCCCCTGGTAGTGTGGGGGACGTGCCGCCTCTATGGCAGTCAGGATCCCCACGCCATAGGGCTTCAGTTTTGGGCAGACACGGGTTCAGACTGTACGGTCATCCCCCAAGCACATTGGCCACAGCACTGGCAATTTAAAGAAGTACCCCCAGTGAATGGTGTGGGAGGACCATCCCGGGCGTGGAAAAGCACTCAATTAGTAGCTATAACACTTCACACAAAAAAGGGACCAGAACAGACAGTGGCAATCTACCCTTACCTTCTACGGAACTCTCCACCTTTGATAGGAAGGGACGTCCTCGCTCTGCTGGGAGTTAGGATGACAAATTTATCATGAGGGCCACTGCAATTCATCCACCGCTGCCAATTAAATAGACTTGGAAATCATCAAAAATCATATACGTGGAGCAGTGGCTTTTGTCAGAGCCTCCAATGGCAGCTTTGCTACAACTAGTTGACCGTGAGCTACAAAAGGGTCACATAGAACCCTCTGTCAGCCCGTGGAACACCCCTGTATTTGTAATCCCCAAAAAGTCTGGAGAAAGTTGCCGCCTCATCCACAACCTGAGAGAAGTGAACAAGACAGTACGACCCGTGGGTCCAGTCCAGACACTGCTGCCCATGAACTCAGCCATCCCAGAAGGACAGCCATGCGCAGTGCTGGACATCAAAGACTGTTTCTTTTCAATACCCTTGCACCCTGAGGACAAGGAACGTTTCGCTTTTTCTGTTGTGTCCTCAAATGGCAATAGACCCAATCTTCGCTTTCAGTGGAAGGTGTTACCACAAGGTTTCGTAGATAGCCCAACCATATGCCAGATCACCGTGGACAAGGCACTGATGCCAGTCCGACATTCCTATCCTGCTGCAACCATCATCCAATACATGGACGACATCCTCGTCGCTGCACCATCAGCAAGCCAAGCAGATTACTTAGTGTCCATAATCACGGAAACTCTCCAGGTAAACGGCTTTGAGATCGCGAGCGCAAAGATCAAGAAAGGACCCTGCGTGACCTTCCTGGGAGTGGGAATCACGAGCTCCTATGTGACACCCCCCAAGGTGAAGGTCCGCCGAGACATCAAGACGCTCCATGACATGCAGCGCCTTGTGGGATCTCTGCAGTGGCTCCGCAACATCGTCCTGATCCCTCCTGAGGTGATGGACCCTTTATATGACCTTCTGAAAGGAAAACACCCCTGGGAGCACAAACAACTAACGCCACAAGCAGCGAGCTCCCTTGATTTCATCGAACATCAGATGTCCACTGGCACCCTTGCCAGGTGGAACCCAAGCATGTCGCTTGATTTATACTTCCACTTCACACCGAAGGGAGGAGTGGGTGCACTGGCTCAAGGACCTTCAGATAAGTCCTGGCCGATCCAATGAGTGGTCCTTGGAAAACCGGCTCGTGCATTCTCCCCAAGAATCGAATGCATCGCTAACCTCATCATGAAGGGCAGAAAACTTGCCTTGAGACACCTGGGAACTGAGCCAACAAGGATCCACCTTCCCTTCCGCAAGCAGTCAACCACAGAATCAACCACGATACCGGAGTACCTAGCCCTTGCTCTCACAGGCTTTGGAGGAGAAATCTCCCTACGCCGCCAGATCACCTTGGACTCAGCTACTGACCATTGCGGACATAGACATGCTGTCAAAGGTCACGGACCGACCGCTGCCAGGACGGACGGTCTTCACAGACGCTTCTTCCACAACTTCTACTGCAGCGGCAGTGTGGCAGGCGGGAGAACAGTGGCATTGCATCAAAGCATGTGACCCCACACTGTCAGTGCAACAGCTGGAAGCAGCAGCAGAGGTCTTGGCGTGTGGACTCTTCCAGGAGGAACACCTCAACATCGTAACAGACTCTATATTCGTGGCAAGGCTCTGCCTAGCCATGTCGGGACCAGGTGTGTCAACATCTGCAGCAGCCCTAATGCTGGAAGAAGCGCTCTCCTCGCGACAGGGTACCGTGTCTGTTATTCACGTCAACAGCCACAATCCAATTAAAGGTTATTTCCAGACCGGCAACGACAAGGCAGATGCCGCAGCAAAGGGAGTGTGGACATTGCAAGCAGCTCGTCAATTGCATGAATCACTCCACATCGGAGCCAAAGCGCTGGCGAAGAGATGCGGGATCTCGACAGCGGACGCAAAACATGTAGTGGCCACCTGCCCTCATTGCCAGAAGTCACCCCTATGGTCCAGTGGGATCAACCCAAGAGGTCTCAAGCCCTCAGAGATCTGGCAATCAGACTTCACTTTATGCCAACTGCTGAAGCCTCGAGCATGGCTTGCAGTGACAGTGGACACTTATAGCGGGATAATTGTGGCCACACAGCACCCCAAAACTAACTCTAAAGCCACAATTCAGCACTGGCTGACAGCCATGGCATGGCTTGGCATTTCCAAACAAATTAAAACTGACAATGGTTCCAATTTCATCTCCAAACCAGTGCAAGAATTCGCCTCGAAATGGGACATCACTTTGGTGCAAGGTATCCCGTATAACAGCACCGGGCAGGCCATTGTTGAGCAAGCAAATCAGACCCTGAAAGCCAAGTTAGAAGTACTAGCAAAAGCAAAAGGCTTTGAAAATTCCATTCCCTCAGGGGACCAGGCGCGTATACTAGCAACTGCTTTGCTAGCACTGAATCAATTCTGTAGGGGGGATGAAATAAACAGTCCTGCTCAAAAACATTGGGCCACCCGAGCACTAGAGGAGGGCCCGAAGGTTATAATTAAAAATGAGCTAGGCGAATGGGAACGGGGCTGGAGGTTGGTGCTTACAGGGCGAGGGTACGCAGCTGTCAAAAAGGAAGGCAGAATCAGGTGGTGTCCACTGAAATCAATAAAGCCAGACCTTCAAAAAGAGCAGAATGAGACTAATGAAAACTGTGAGTTTCTGTTTGCAGGACATGCTCGTGGGACGCCCCCATAATGCATATACCCCTGTTCCAGAAGAAAGTGACAGACCTCCAAGCCGTCAAGCAGCACCAAAGAGTTCTGTACTGGCGAGACCCAGACATCAACAGTGTTTTTGTGTGATTTTGCTGTTGGGGCTTGTTGCCAGAGGACAAGCCAGTCCAAACCATTACTCTCATCAGCCATTCAGGTAGGTCATGCAACATCTGTCAAATGACAAGGTGCTCAAAGAAACCACCACACCAAACACCCCATCTTTTGTGATCCGTGTTACTGATCTGTTCCCTGGAAGACCAAGAATAAACCCCTATTCCCCTCATGTTACACATATGCATCTGTCCTATTGGTGCCCAGCCTCAAACCCAGGAAAGAAGTACTGCAATTATCCGGGGTAGGGATATTGTGGATACTGGGGCTGTGAAACCATTGTTACAGATGCCAGACCATCAGGACCTGGGTGGGAGCCTCAAAAGCCCGATGAATTTTTACAATTCACCTGGGCACCCACCGGCTGTAAACAACCTGCTTTCCTCCAAGGAGGATTCCATCAAAACCGTCATAAATTCACTAAATCTCAGAGGTGCACTGACTATAACATGACCGTTTTGCAGCCAAATCACCTTAGTTGGGCCACAGGCAGAACGTGGACAGTAGTCCTTCAAGGGTCAAAGGAGTGGGTGAATGTGCGAATTATCAAGCTTCAGCCACGAGCATCCCGGGCGGTCGGGCCCAACAAAGTTATTAAAGATGTGCTGAAAGGGAAAAACACAACCCACTCCAAAGCCTTGCCCACAAAGGTCACTGATACCCTGATCGGTCATGCAGATGCCTCCCAGATAAGTCGTTTAGCCGGATCTGACCCAGATCCAGTCTTTCGTATGTTAGAAGCCACCTTTCTATCCCTGAACGAATCCAACCCGAACCTAACCGATTCTTGCTGGCTTTGCTATGATGTTAAACCCCCTTTCTATGAAGGAATTGCTTTAGATATCCCCTTCAGTTACTCCACGGCCAACGCCCCTCACCAGTGCAGGTGGGATACTCCCCACAGAGGAATCACCCTGAGTCAAGTCACGGGCAAGGGCAGATGTTTTAGCAATGCGACCTTAGCAAAGAAAGGCAACATCTGCACCAAAGTTGTTAAGCCCAACAGAAAGAATAAGTGGGTGGTTCTGTCTGCATCTGGGATGTGGGTTTGTCAGCGATCTGGAGTGAGTCCTTGTGTGTCTCTTGCCAAATTCAATGATTCTACTGACTTTTGTGTCCAAGTTCTAATTGTTCCTAGGGTCCTGTACCACTCAAACGAAGAGGTGTACTGCCTTTTTGAAAAACCCGGCCGGCTCCACAAAAGAGAATTGATAACAGGTGTAACTATTGCAATGCTGCTCGGCCTGGGAGCAGCCGGAACGGCCACAGGTATTTCAGTTCTTGCGACCCGACACCAAGGACTGTCTCAGCTACAAATGACTATCGATGAGGACTTGCAGAGGATCGAGAAATCCATCTCCTTTCTAGAGAAATCAGTTTCCTCACTCTCAGAAGTGGTCCTGCAGAACAGGCGAGGACTGGACCTCTTGTTCATGCAACAAGGAGGCTTGTGTGCCGCCTTGAAAGAGGAATGCTGCTTTTATGCAGACCACACAGGAGTTGTTAGAGACTCCATGGCAGAACTCTGAGATAGACTGGCTCAGAGACAGAAAGACAGGGAAGCTCAGCAGAGCTGGTTTGAGTCCTGGTTCAATCAGTCACCATGGCTCACCACACTAATTTCCACATTGATAGGTCCATTGGCAATGTTGCTTTTAGCTTTTACCTTTGGACCATGCCTGCTAAACAAACTGGTTTCTTTTATCCAGACCCATCTGGAACGGGCCAACATTCTGTTTTTAGGCCACCAACAAATGCTGTAAACCAAACTGTAAACACTGCCAGTCGCAAGACTTTTCTAACTCGCCTTGCGAAATTTACTCAGGTGTACCAAACCCCTTTTTCCTTGTTAAGTTACTACCTCGTACCTCACTTCAGTGCCTATATCTGTGACTACCTGTGCCGGTTTTGGCCAAAATCTAGCAATATATCCTCTGGGAGAAAATCAGGTTACAACCACCCTTCCCCCCACCAGGTTCGGGAAAGAAATTCCTCGAAGGAAAGTGAAGGAGATAAAACCTATTTATTAACAAACACACAGGAAAGGGATAATAATACTAAATAGTAAAACCCCCCACTATAATGAGAAAACCTGGGAAGAAATTAGAGTCCTCTTGTAGGTGTGGTCTCTCCTTCTCGGAGCTGGCGTGGGGGGTGGCCTTAGGCCCCCTCCGGGCCTGAAGAGAAGTTCTCCCGATGTGTTCTGATGTTGTTGAAACAGTCCAGAGGAGGGAAAAAAAAAGGAAAAAAACCCCACCAAAGTCCTAGGAAACACGCTGGAGAGAAAAAAAAGGAAAAAAAAAACACCAAAAAACTGGCTGAAGAGACAGGCAGGGAGCTCTCCCCGTGCTGCCGCCACTGGAGACCGCAGAGCTGTCCCTATCTCCGTGTCCTTGGGAACTTGCTTTGAAAAGTTCATTTTTTTCCTCCCCTCTTAAGCTCAGTTTAAAGGCACAAAACTAATTTTCTGGTGTAGAGCCGTGATAGGGGATACACATCATAGAGTCACCCCAAGACATTCCATCCCTTATCCCATATCGTTGGCTCAATGCCCAAATTAATATATTTTAACTCTACACACACACATTAATACATATACAGCTATGTACAAACAGTGACAGTGACACTCAGCAAGCAGTGGTGTACAGGTATTTCACATTACAGATGGTTTTTCACCCAACAATCAGATCTCTCTGTGGCACACAGCGTGTTGTTCCATCTCTCTGCATTACCCCCCATGTGCAACCAGGTCCCTGAGCAAAGAAAACCTCACGGATTGGTTTGTCCGCACTCGAGGCAGAATTAACCCAAACAGTCTTTCCTAACAGTCCCCTGACATGCACTACTGGAACCTTATCTCCATCTACTGTAGGCAGGGATTCAGATTGGGCTGGACCAGCTCTATTGGTGGAACTTCGGGTGTTAACTAACCCGGTGGCCTTTGCTAGATGCTGTTCCCAATTTTTGAAAGTTCCCCCACCCAGTGCCTTCAAGGTGGTTTTCAACAATCCATTGCACTTTGCCTGCAGCTGGTGCATGGTAAGGGATGTGGTACACCCACTCAATGCCATGTTCCCTAGCCTAAGTGTTGATAAGGCTGTTCTTGAAATGAGTCTCATTGTCAGATTCAATTCTCTCAGGGGTGCCATGCCTCCACAGGACTTGCTTCTCAAGGCCCAGGATGGTGTTCCGGCCTGTAGCATGAGGCACAGGGTAGGTCTCCAGCCATCCAGTGGTGGCCTCTACCATTGTGAGCACATAACGCTTGCCTTGGCGTGTTTGAGGCAGTGTGATGTAGTCAATCTGCCAGGCCTCCTCATACTTGTATTTGGACCACCGCCCACCATACCACAGGGGTTTCACTCGCTTGGCCTGCTTGATTGCAGCGCACGTCTCACAATCATGGATCACCTGGGAGATACTGTCCATGGTTAGATCCACCCCTCGGTCTCGTGCCCACTTATAGGTGGCATCTCTGCCCTGATGGCCTGAGGCATCATGGGCCCATCGAGCTAGGAACAACTCTCCCTTGTGTTTCCAGTCTAATTCTATCTGTGCCACCTCTATCTTTGCAGCCTGATCTACCTGTTCATTGTTCCGGTGTACCTCATTAGCCCTACTCTTGGGAACATGAGCATCTACGTGGCGGACTTTCACAAGTAGCTTTTTTACTCGGGCAGGGATGTCTTTCCACTCTTCAGCGGCCCAGATTGGTTTTCCTCTGCGCTGCCAATTAGCCTTTTCCCACTTTTCCAGCCATCCCCACAGAGTATTGGCTACCATCCATGAATCAGTGTAGAGGTAGAGTTTTGGCCACTTTTCTCTTTCGGCAATGTCTAGGGCCAGTTGAACAGCTTTGAGTTCAGCAAGTTGGCTTGATCCACCTTCTCCTTCAATAGCTTCTGCGACCTGTCGTGTGGGACTCCATACAGCTGCTTTCCACTTTCATTTCATCCCTACAACGCGACAAGAGCCGTCGGTGAAAAGAGCGTAGCGGGTGTCTTCTGCTGGCAGTTGGTTGTACGGTGGAGCTTCTTCAGCACGTGTCACTTGTTCTTGCTTTTCCTCATCACTGAGACCAAAGTTTTCACCTTCAGGCCAATTTGTGATTATTTCCAAAATCCCAGGGCGATTCAGTTTTCCGATACGGGCGCGCTGAGTGATGAGGGCAATCCATTTGCTCCATGTGGCATTAGTGGCATGGTGAGTAGAGGGAACCTTTGCTTTGAACATCCACCTCAGCACCGGTAGTCGGGGTGCCAGCAAGAGTTGTGCTTCAGTGTTGATTACCTCTGAGGCAGCTTGGATTCCTTCATAAGCTGCCAAGATTTCCTTCTCTGTGGGAGTGTAGTTGGCTTCGGACCCTCTGTAGCTCCGGCTCCAGAATCCCAGTGGTCAGCCTCGAGTCTCACCAGACACCTTCTGCCAAAGGCTCCAGGATAGACCATTGTTCCCGGCTGCAGAGTAGAGCACGTTCTTCACCTCGGGTCCTGTCCTGACTGGGCCAAGGGCTACTGCGTGAGCGATTTCTTGCTTGATCTGGGTGAAGGCTTGCTGCTGTTCAGGGCCCCAATGGAAATTGTTCTTTTTGTGGGTGACCAGGTAGAGAGGACTCACAATCTGGCTGTATTCAGGAATGTGCATTCTCCAAAAACCTATGACACCTAGGAAAGCTTGTGTTTCTTTCTTGTTGGTTGGTGGAGACATTGCTGTGATCTTATTGATGATCTCGGTAGGAATCTGACGCCGTCCATCTTGCCATTTCACTCCCAGGAACTGGATCTCTCGAGCAGGTCCCTTGACTTTGCTCTTCTTGATGGCAAAACCGGCTTCCAGGAGAATCTGGATGATTTTCTCTCCTTTCCCAAACACTTCTGCTGTGGTGTTCCCCCACACAATGATGTCATCAATGTACTGCAAATGTTCTGGAGCCTCACCTTTTTCCAGTGCAGTCTGGATCAGTCCATGGCAGATGGTGGGACTGTGCTTCCACCCCTGGGGCAGTCGGTTCCAGGTGTATTGCACACCCCTCCAGGTGAAGGCAAACTGAGGCCTGCACTCTGGTGCCAGAGGGACGGAGAAAAATGCATTAGCAATGTCAATAGTGGCATACCACTTTGCTGCCTTGGACTCTAGCTCGTACTGGAGCTCCAACATATCCGGCACAGCAGCACTCAGTGGTGGAGTCACTTCATTCAAGGCACGATAGTCCACAGTCAATCTCCATTCTCCTTCAGATTTGCACACAGCCCAAATGGGGCTGTTGAAGGGTGAGTGGGTTTTGCTGACCACTCTTTGGCTCTCTAAGTCACGGATCATCTTGTGGATGGGAACCACAGCATCTCGAGTTGTTCGGTACTGTCGGCGATGCACTGTCGAGGAAGCAATTGGTACTCTTTGTTCCTCCTCCTTCAGGAGGCCTACTACAGATGGGTTTTCTGATAGTCCAGGCAAAGTATTCAATTGCTTTATGCCCTCTGCCTCCACAGCAGCTATTCCAAAAGCTCACCTGAGTGAGTCCCTTTGGGTCTCTGAAATACCTGCTTTGGAGGAAATCTATGCCCAAAATGCATGGGGCCTCTGGGCCAGTCACAATGAAATGTTTCTTCCACTCATTTCCAGTTAGGCTCACCTCAGCTTCCACTAGGGTTAAATTTTGTGATCCACCTGTTACACCAGTAATAGAAACAGATTCTACCCCTACATGCTGCGATGGGATTATTGTACACTGCGCACCAGTGTCAACTAAAGCATCATATTTTTGTGGTTCTGATGTACCAGGCCAACGAATCTACACAGTCCAAAAAATACGGTTTTCTTTGGCCTCTACCTGGCTAGAGGCAGGGCCCCTCTAGTTCTGGTTGTCCTTCTTTTCTCGGGTCTATGTCGTAGAGGCTCCTTCAAGGGGATCGGGCATGTCATCATCTTTTTCATAATTTCCGGCAGATTGGCTACAGGTAACTTGAGCTACCTTTTTTAGTAGACCTTCCTTTCTGAAACTTGCGCTCCTTCAATTCACGCACTCGTGCAGCCAGAGCAGAAGTGGATTGTATACCTCACTTCCTCATGTCTTCCCTATTGTCACACAGGAATTTCCACAGCTCACTTCACGGGATGTTCCCTCTCTCTAGGGAACGTCCACGCTGGGTATCAGAACCTCTGATCTGTACTGCCAAGGTTTGGAAAAGGCCCTCTTTAACCTCCTTCTTGAATTCCTGGAAATACTTCTCTATCTTATCCATCTTATCATCCAATTTCTGCATACATGTTTCCACAGCTGCGATTTTTGCATGTGTTGGGCCATGCACGGAGTCTGCATATGCTCGGAGCTTCATTGCCGTATCCTGCACGGTCTCATTTGCACCATAATCTGGTTTCATCAGTGCTAAAGCAGAACCATATTCTCGTGGCCCAAGATGTATGAGTTTTCGCCACATGAGTGGACTAACTCTGGCCTGGTCTGGACTTCTCAGTCCTGGGTCATCTGTGAAGACAACCTCTACCACCCCTAGTTCTCTCAGGCATTGGATCCCTTGTTCCATGGTCTTCCACTGGGTTTGTTGCATATAGAGATCATCTCCACACAGATATCTTTCCCTCACACCACTCAAAAGCCGTCTCCAGAGACTGGTGGAGTCAGCCTCCCTTATCATCCTTTGGTCAATAGCTGGATCACGTGACAGGGATCCTAAATGCCTCACTTCAGCACCATCCAGCATTACATCATCACCTGCAGCGTCCCAAATACGGACCATCCAACTTATGATGGATTCACCAGACCATCGGGTATAGTCCTTTTTTAGGCTGTGAAGGTCCTTTATGGACATGGACTCAGTAATGGTCTCTGTGCCTGAGTCTGTTGCTGGCTTTGAGGTTCCTTCCCCTGCATCATCATCATCTTTCACTGGACGATCGGTTTTGGTGGTGTGTTTTTTCCTCGTGACAGGAGCAACTGTCAGTGGCTTGGGCTCTCCCTCTGGTTTGGCTGCAGCCTGAGTGACTGGAGCATCTGCTGATTTATCTTCCTGCCCTTCTGCCTTTATCTGCTGCCTTACAGTACCTAGCAGTGTGCGATAAGCATATGCCAAGGCCTAGCATATTGCGATGACCTTTTCCTCCTTAGGATTGCCATTGAATTTTTCCTTTAGGTATTTCCCCACCTTAGCTGGGTTCTGAATTTGTTCAGGGGGGAAATTCCAAGCTATTGGGTCAGAAAACTCCTTCAGGGCTTGGCCCATATCCTCCCATTCTCCACCCCACTCAGGCTTTTCCACCCCTGGGTCAGCTGTCTCATCAGTCCCCCTGGAAATCTGAGCCCTTATTCTAGACAAGGTTTAAACCACATAGAGGAAGCTTACCAAATACAATACCAGAAAAATAGTCTCTTTAACATCCAGGGGAACCGAACATTCTCAAAAGATAATGTATCAAATTTAAAGGGGAGGGAGATGAAAGGCTGGGAAATCCCATCTCCTCCTCTAACAAACTGAGTGCGATTACTAATAAACCCCCAAAACAGGCTACTGGAACCCGGGCTGGGGTTAGGACTGAGAAACCACCTATCATACACACTTTGAACAGCTACCTGTATCTCTGCTAACTTCATATAAACCATTATCACTAAGCACAGCAAAATAGAAATCCGAATCCGTGCCCCTGCCCTGTAAAAGTTTCTTATCAGCAATAAGATCAGACCAAGTTGTGGATAGGCAAACAGGGACCAAAAAAACACAAGTATATCCAGCCAGAGAGACATCACAAACTCAACCAACATTGTAACCACTTTACCCCAACACACAGCAATTAAATTCGAACCAAAATGTAATCAGTACAGGTTTTCTTATTCACCTTCCTTCAAGCCCCTGTCGTTGGGCGCTACTAAATTTTGTGCCGGTTTTGGCCAAAATCTAGCAATATATCCTCTGGGAGAAAATCAGGTTACAACCACCCTTCCCCCCACCAGGTTCGGGAAAGAAATTCCTCGAAGGAAAGTGAAGGAGATAAAACCTATTTATTAACAAACACACAGGAAAGGGATAATAATACTAAATAGTAAAACCCCCCACTATAATGAGAAAACCTGGGAAGAAATTAGAGTCCTCTTGTAGGTGTGGTCTCTCCTTCTCGGAGCTGGCGTGGGGGGTGGCCTTAGGCCCCCTCCGGGCCTGAAGAGAAGTTCTCCCGATGTGTTCTGATGTTGTTGAAACAGTCCAGAAGAGGGAAAAAAAAGGAAAAAAAAACCCACCAAAGTCCTAGGAAACACGCTGGAGAGAAAAAAAAGGAAAAAAAAAAACCACCAAAAAACTGGCTGAAGGGACAGGCAGGGAGCTCTCCCCGTGCTGCCGCCGCTGGAGACCGCAGAGCTGTCCCTATCTCCGTGTCCTTGGGAACTTGCTTTGAAAAGTTCATTTTTTTCCTCCCCTCTTAAGCTCAGTTTAAAGGCACAAAACTAATTTTCTGGCGTAGAGCCGTGATAGGGGATACACATCATAGAGTCACCCCAAGACACTACCTCATTCATTTATGAAAAAGGGGGGGGGAAGTGTGAGAGACAGGCGGACGGACGATCATGCGATGTGACGGAAAGCAGGGACAGCATGGAATCTCCCTCCCCCTCATCCTCTGATAAGTATCACTTTAGGAATGTAGTCTTCCTAACCCCAGTAGTTTTCCACTCCTTACTAACCCTAGCTATCCCACAATCCCCCTTTCCTGACTAGAGAAACCCCCAGACTATTTAATCCCAGGAGATAAGATAATAAACGCCATTTGACCATCCACCACATTGGTGTCTGTGTGTCTGTGGACCGAGTGGCATCGGGGTAGGCTGAGCTGCCGTGCTGACATCTTTGAACCAGGTCGCCATGCCTTCATAGCAGAGGGCAACACCCTGGGGTAAACCAGACCCTGCCCAGAGCAGAGGGATCCCTGAATGTCTCACCCTCACTAAAGGTCTCTGGGCAAGGTCTCAGCACCCCTCTTCTGCCAGGGACACTCACGGGGCCCTTGGCAAACCCAGCAGCATTTCCTCAGCTGTGGCATCTCTGCACTTCCCTGGGGGACACTCAGGGCACTCCAAGAGGCTCTGGCACAGATTTGCACCCAGGAGGGCAGCTCAGAGCTTGGGAGGACACAGTGAGGAGAGCCCCGGCTGTGCCCATGATGGAATCTCAGGGAGGGAGGCTCAGCTCATTCCCCTTTCCCATGGACTGCTTTGCCCACAGCCCCACAGGGCACAGGGAAGCTTGGACACCCCATTCCCATGGACAGCCCTGCCTGGCAGGAATCCCAAGGGCAGAGCCTGACTCAGCTGCTGCAGAGCCCAGAGCCTCCCTGAGAGCACCAGATAACAGTGACAATATCAGAGGAGTGCAGAAACAAGAGAAGATGTTGTGGTGCTGTGCCTGGGAGGGCAGGGCAGAGACTCAGAATATTCTGGGATTACAATTCCTCTTCTGCTTCCCTCATCCCCCAACCTTCCCACCCTGATCCAAGCAGGAAATTGAAACAGTCTCAGGAGAGCTCCTGATCTTTACAGCAATCCCGGGCTCACCTTCTTTGGGAAGTGTCCTCCGGAGCTGTGGCCAGGCTGGTGTGGAGCTGGGAGCAGCCCTGCCCCAGGCAGCAGATCTCAGCAGCAGCACCTGCCCTGCTCAGGGTGGCTCCTTCCCCCCACAGCTTCTCCCCCAGCGCTGGCAGCAGCTCCCTGGGCCGGCTGAGAGCTGCCCCTGGCAGGCAGCAGAGTCCCTGGGCCAGCACAGCACCCTGGGCTGCAGGACCCTGCTCTGCAGGACAGCCCTGGGCACCCCTGGCTGCAGCCCCCGCTGCTCAGCCCTGCAGCAGAGCCTGGCAACAGGGAGCTGCCTTGTGCTGGGCCTGGGCTGCTGCAGCAGGGAAACCCAGCCCTGCCCTAGGGCCACATCCCCCACACTGCAGCAACCCTGAGAGTCCTCTGGAAAGCTCCTGAAAGCTGTGCCATGGGCCAGCTTCAGGAGATGCCTCCAGGAGCTGCAGCTTCTCTTCCCACAGCCAGACAAGGACTGTTTGCAACACTGGGAGGATTTCTCCTGTGCTGAGCCCGGAGTGAGCTCTTCTCTGTGCTCCCAGCCCAGGCTGAGCTGAAGGCCTGGGTGCCTCTGTGCTGTGCCCGGGCTGGCTGCAGGCAGTGCCCCAGCCCTGCTGGGCTGTGCACAGGAGCTGCTCCTGGCCAGAGCTGTCTCTCTGCAGCGCTGCCGCTTGCCAGGAGCTGCCTCTGTGCCAGGAGCCCGGCCCAGCTCAGCAGCACAGACACAGCACAAGCACTTTCATGACCCTCTCGGGCCTTGCTGCTGAGGCCCTGAACATCAGGCCCTCACAGGCACTTGCAGAAACCTCTCAAGAATTCAAGGCAGAATGGAACTCCAAAGTTTCTTGAAGTTTTAATGGGTCCCAGTGAGGGACAGGACTGAGAAAGTGTCCCCAGGCTCCAGTCAGAGCAGAGAACTGGAGGCAGGGATGCCAGGTGGGGACAAAGAGAAGCCAAGTCTTGGTGCCCTGGGGCACAGCAGCATCTGTGCCAGCAAGGGCTGTGAGGAGACACCTTGTCCTGAGGCCCTGGGGCCTCCTGGACAGCCCCAGCAAGGCTGGGCACTGTCACCCCCTTGTGCTGCCCTCAGCATCCCCCCCACATGCCAGTGGCCTCAGGGATCTGCTGCAAGGAGTCCCTGGGGAGCCTTGCTCAGGAATGGCCCTGGGGGGCTCCTCAATGCTCCCAGGGACTGCAGCTTTTTGCAAGCACTTTGGCTTTGGCTTTTGCCTGGGACTCTCTGAGAGCTTCCTGCAATCCTGGCCTCCAATTATGTGCCCTAATGAGTCCCTGGAGATTCTTTGTCAGTAACAACACTCACTGGGGCCCATTAATGCTTCAGGGTACTGCAGTTTTTTTAAAGTACTTTCCACACTGGCTCTCTGAGAAGTTTGTGCAATCCTGGCCTCCAATTATCGGCTTTAACGAGTCCCTTGAGAGCTTTGCATTGACATTCAGTGGGGCTCATTAATGCTCTGAGATACTCCAGGTTTTGAAGGTACTTTGGATTTTCCTTCCCACACTGAGTCTCTGAGAGGTTTCTGTGCAATCACTGATGCCTTAACTGGCCCCCTAAAACACAGAGATTAGACCAGAATAAGGGAATAAAGGTAGGTATTTATTTGAAGGGCCTTCTAAGGTACCCTGGGGAGTCCAGAGGCTACTGCCAAAATGGACCCCAAGATGGACTGCAGGTCACGAGTTCTTCATACTTTTAGAAGTTTGGTTCATTTGCACATCAGGGTTAATTCTCCAATTAAAGCTTCAGTTAATGATGTCATTTCCCCAAGCTTGCCCCCCCTTTAGAGGCTTTTGGTTTATACTTTTTGGGCCTAGGACGGTCTGAGTGTCCTTGGAGAGCAGGCCTGGAGAGGCTTTGTTATGTCTGCCTAGCATGAGAGAGCAGAAGTTAACAGGCTACAAGAAACTTCAGAGTTCAGCACCAGGCAGTACAGGATTTGAAAAATACGAAAGTTAAAACCTAAAGCTATCATTCCCACTCATTAGAGGCTTGACAAGGTCTCTACCTTTTCGAAACTCTATTCTAAATATTCTTAATATCTACTAATAATATGTGTGTAACAGCAGTATACATCTAAGAATAGTATTTATAAACAAGAATTATAATTACACTTATTATGAACAATTCTTTAATCCAGGGCATTTTGTAACCATAAAATGAGGATGTGGAAGATATAATCAGAGCTCAGTGTGTTATCTTTGAGTGCTATCTAATAATGTAAGATCTCAGTTCTCAAATTGTAAACAAGTTTTGCTGGTCTTTCCACTTTGATGTCAATTGTTAGTTCTGTATCCTAATGAATGTCTTTGGATACATTTTGGACTAGAGTCATACGCAGATTTTGGTTCCAAACCTGAGTTAGGGTTACCATCTGCGTAGATAATAAGCACAGGAAAAGAATCATTTAAACGGCATCATCTTCCTTTGTATCAGGCTCTGTTTTCTCAGTTGTTTCAGGAGCAGAAGCCTTCTTAACTCTGGAGTAGTGAATCCAGGGCCCTTTGCCAGCCACTTTGACTGCGGTGAGGGTGGTCAGCAAAATCTGGAATGGTCCTCTCCCCTTGGCCTGTAGAGGGTCACTGTCCCAGCACTTAACACAGAGCCAGCATCCAGGCTGGAAGGGATGTGCAGGGGTGTCCAGTCCTATGGGTCTGGATAACAAGATGTAATTCTGGAGCTTCTGCACAGTGGAACCCAAAGCCATGAGATATCTCTGGACATCAAGTTTCCCCCTCATGTGAATCTCACCTGGAACATGTGGAATTTGCTATGGCCTGCCATACAGTATTTCATAGGGACTGATGTTATCCCTGCGCCTCGGTTGTATGCGGATCCTCAGTAAAGCTCCAGGCAAGGCCTGAACCCATGGCATGGATGTCTCTAAAACCTAAGGCATCACCATCACCTCCCAAGGCTCTCCTGGGTTCCATGAGGCCCCCATGTGACACACTGGAGCTGCAGTTCAGTGAGGTTCCATCACCTCACCAAGGTCTCTGGGGTTCAATGGGGCGCGCCCTTCTCGCATTTGAGCCTTGGTTCCATGAGTTCCATCCACTGACAGTGGTGTCTGTGTTCTGTGAGGCCCAGCTGTATCACATCAGAGCCTTGCTTTCACCAGGTTCCAATACCTCACCATGGTCTCCTGAGCTCCATGAGGCCCCGCTGTGTCACACTGGAGCCTTGGTTCCATGAGGTTCCAATACCTCACTGTGGTATCTTTGGTTCAATGAGGCTTCTCTGAGTCACATTAGAGCCCTGATTCCATGAATTTCCTTACCTTCACTATGGTTTTGGGTTCCATAATTTCCTGATGTGCCACTTTAGCATTTTGGTTCCATGAGATTCCATAGCATCAATCTGGTCTCCTCTCTTCCATAAGGCCTCACTGTGTCACACTGCAGACTCTATTCCATGAATTTCCATAACCTGGAAATTCCATTCCTGGGTTCCATGAGGCCCTTCTGTGACACACTGCATCCTTGGTTCCATGAAGTTCCAAAACCTCACTATGGGCTCTTGGTTCCCTGAGTGTCCTCTGTGTCCCATTGGAGCCTTGGTTCCACTGGGTTCCATAAGCTCACAATAGTCTCCTGCATTTAATGAGGAGCCGCTGTTTCACATTTCAGCCTCGCATTCATGAGGTTCCATATCCTCCTTGTGGTCGCCTGTGCCCCATGAGGCCCCGCTGTGTCACATTAGAGCCTTGAGTCCAAGATATTCCATGGCCTCAAAATTCAGTGAGGCTCTGCTGTGTCAGACTGGAGCCTTGGTTCCATGAGGTTCGAGAAACTCACTTTGGTCTCCTGGGTTCCATGAGGCCCCACTGTGTCACAAGGGCCCCTTGCTCCCATGAGCCATGGAAACATCCCAGTGGCACCTGGATTCCATGAGACCCCACTGCATCACAGCTGACACTCGGTTCCATGAGGTTGCTTGTGACACAATGGTCTCCTGGGTTCCATGCGGCTGTGCTTTGGAACAATGGACACTGGAATCCAGGAACAGGGGCAATATCCAAGTGGCACCTGGGTTCCATGGGGTCCCACTGTGTTTACAGTTGAAACTTGCTTCCATGATAATCCATTCTTTCACAAGAGTCTCCTGGGTTCCATGAGGCCTTGCTGTGTCACACTGGAGACAGGATTCCATGAGCTCTTGCAAGGTTCCAGTGGCAGCTGGGTTCAATGAGGCCCAGCTGTATCATGACCGACACTTGTTTCAATGAGATTCTACAGAGTCACAGTGGTCTCCTGTGTTCCATGAGGCCCCAGTGTGAGACATTTGACCTGTGATTCCATGAGGTTCCATAACCTCAGTCTGGTCCCTTGGGTTCCATGATGCACTACTGTGTCATACTGAAGCCTGGGTTCCATGAGGTTCCATTGTTTCACTGTGGTCTCCTGTGATCCCTGCTGTGTCACTCTGGACCCTTGGTTCTAAGGAGGTTACGTAGCATCACCGTGAGATGGGAGAGCTGGGAATGAGAGAAAAGCCAGAGAAAAGAAGAAAATCCGATCAAAGAGCCGCCCCGAGGCACTGAAGGAGCTGCACCGAGAGACCAGCGAGGAGCCTGGCGGTGAAAGAGCCGCAGCGGAGGGAGCGGGATGGGAGGTGCGAACGGAATGAAATAAGGAGAACAGAATAAAAAATTATAAAAGAACCACACGGGGGGTGGCAGCTGCTCAGCGACTGAAAGAGCTGCACCGAGGGAGTGTCGGGGCAGCACCGAAAAAGTGTGAAAGAGCCGCAGCGAGGGACGGGCGGGGTGCGGCTCGGATTGACCCCTCCCGGTGCGCGCCGAGCGGCGACCCTGCAGGACCGCGCCGGGGCCGGGCGGCGGCGGCAGCCGGAGCCGGGGAAGTGGCTTGGAGCGGCGGAGACGAGCGCGGTGTTCCCGAGCAGCTCCGCTCAGCCC
This sequence comes from Monarcha castaneiventris obscurior, assembly GCA_026261815.1. Taxonomy (NCBI): domain Eukaryota; kingdom Metazoa; phylum Chordata; class Aves; order Passeriformes; family Monarchidae; genus Monarcha; species Monarcha castaneiventris. The sequence continues at coordinate 908,211 of JAMPIT010000423.1, read as the reverse complement.
TCGGGCACCGGGGGGGGGTTCCGGGGGTTGTTCCCGAGCAGCTCCGCTCAGCCCTCGGGCACTGGGGGGGTTCCAGTGGTTGTTCCTGAGCAGCTCCGCTCAGCCCTCGGGCACCGTGCTCCAGCCCCGGGCACTTTCCAAGCCCGGCCGCCCCCACGGGCCGGGCCCCGTGGCTCCCGCTGCTGCCGCCTCGGCCCCGCGGAGCCCAGAAACCCCGGAAAATCGCTCCCAGGCGCTATAGAACCTTTCCGTGCGCAGCAGGGGCGCGGGGGGATCCTGATGAAGTCCCCTCCCCGCAGTCCCTCGGGGCCACGGCTGGGCATTAGCATAGCTCCCGGGGCTGTGTCCCGGCACCGGCTGCTGCCACAGGGCACGGGGCTGCCATGCTTGGGCACTAAACCCGACAGATTTGGGCAGGAGGGACAGCCCCAGAAACCCTCGGGGAGCCCTCGGGAGGCTGGAGCTGCACGGGGGGCACAAAGGATGCCCTGGGCACAGTGATGGCCCCAGCAGCGGCTCTGCCCCCCAGCACGGGGCTGTGTCCCAGACCCCACGCTCCAGCCCGATGTTTGGGGGCGGCAGCGGAGCTGCTGGATGGAGCTTCCAGCCCCGCCAGCCACAGCTCCGAGCCCTTGCGGCGCGGCGTCGGTGACGGGTGTCCGTCGGTGCTCGGGCTCTGTCAGCTTTTGCAATCCAGAGGGATAAACTGAGTCCAAACTGGTGTCCATTTCCATCAATTGCTGTTTCTCCTTTCTTTTCCATGACGGATTTCACAGCGCTTCCTTTGGCCCCAGAGACTTGGGGACAAAATTCCCGGCTGCCCCGGCATCCCTGCAGCTCTCCACAGCTGCAGCCTTGTCCCTGCTCTCCCGTTTCCCCTTCTCCAGTCTCTGCCGCCTGTCGCTGCCGGCTCGGAGGAAGGAGATTCCCCCGGCCCCGCTGCCTCCTGCTCCTGTCCCGTGGGGCGCAGTTGGTGCTTCTGGAGCCGCCTGCCCGCGCAGCCGGACCCGCCCTGCAGCCGCGCAGCGCTGGAGCGGAGGGAATGAATTGCAGCCATCGCTGCGCTGGGCTGGCCCTGCCTGGGTGCCCGGGGCCACCAAAGCCGCTCTGTCGCTCTCCTCACAGGCGCAGCACACAGAACACAGAAGGAAAGGCTCGTGGGCTGGGATCGGGGCAGGGACAGGGCACTCACTGCTCACTGGCAGGCGCACAGGACACCCAAGCTGGGGAAATTAATGCCATTTATTTCCAAAACAATTACACCAGGAGAAGGAGAACTAAGCCAAATCCTAAAAACACCTTCCCCAGCCCTCCCTCCTTCCCGGGCTCCCAGGCTCCGCCCGCAGTCCCTCCTCTGCCTTCCCTGCACGGGAATCTTGTCACCAGCCATGAACTTGGCTTTTGCCTCCTACCGGGATCTCTTCCCGGAGAGGAAGAACTTTCCCCAGCAGAGATTCCGGCCGTGACGGCCTCTGAGGCTCAGGGTGTTTCTCCTGCAGCTCCTCAGAGGTCTCTGTGATAAATGAGTGAATGATAAATGTTGTCGTTCGCATACAGGATTTTAACATTTATAAGTGATGATGTACTATGTAGAAATAGTGCTACGGTAAAATGTAGTAGAAACGAGATGAAGATAAATTGTAATTTGGAAATAGTTGTCTTATGTTAAGAAATGTATTAATAAACACGTGGTAATAAATGTCTTTTGAGTTGAGAAACTCCAGAGCCAGGAACCAAGACATCTTAGAGAAACAAAGAAGATAAACCGCATGCATGCCAGGAAGTCTGTTTATCTCATCAAAACTCACACCTCCCAAGGAAGCTGCCAGCTCCAAATTAGGCTGGAGACTGGGGAGGCACCAGAGGGCGGTACCTGTCTTCAATTCTGCAGTTATCCAGAGGACTGGAGCGGCGCCGTGCTGGTGGAAGGGGCAGGGACGGGAGAAGGGGGAAAGCTGAGTGAAGTGTAAATTACTTCCTGGGATTAATGAATATGGAACAGTTGAAGAGAGTACTTAAGTCCACAGTAAAATGAATGGGGCGCGCCTCTGGCAATATTGCCAAGCGCCCCAGCCCTGTGATATGCCTTTGTTCTACTAATAAATGTTCAATATTATATTGCTAAAAATTTAACTCCTGAATTAATTTCATTCTTCTACTCTTCCCGTGGCGGCTCTCCTGCGCCACAGAACTCTGCCGGCTGCAGCTTTGCAAAGGTCAGGTCGAGCTCTGGATGTTGCTGCACAATTTGCTCGAGGTCCTCGGGGGCTGCATCCAATGCATTGTTCTTGTCTGCCCCCTGGGCACGGAGCCCATGGATCCGCTGGCCCCTGGGCAGGGCCTGGCACAGGAGGTGGAAGCTGGGTCCTGCTGCAGCGGCGCCGGGGCAGCTCCAGGACTCGCTGTGGCCGCTGTGGCAGCCGCAGCACAACCCGTTCCCAGGGAGGAGCCGAGGGCTCCGTGGGGCTCTGCAGGACCTCGGCCCTGGGGCTCGTCTGCATCAGCCCGGGCAGCCGGGCTGCACTTGGCTTCCTTTGTGTCTCTGCTCGCCCTGGGCCAGCAGCTGCCCAGCGCCGAGGGGACAGCAACGGGAGCGGGGCAGCTTGGGGCGAGCTTCAGTGTCTGTGCCCGGGAGAAATCCCAAAGCCTTCCCTAAGGAGCAGGGAGCGCTGACAGAGCACAGGATGCTGCTGCTGCTGCTGCTGCTGCTGAGCACGGGCCGGCCCCAGGGCTGATGTCAGACAGAGCCGGGATGGGAGCCACAAATAACAGGAGGAAGAGAGGCAGGAGGAGAGAGTGGGGAGGAGGGACAGAGGAGGAGGAAGAGCGAGGGGGGAGGAGGGATGGAGGAGCAGGAGCGGGAGCGGGAGGAAGAGGAGGGATAAAGGAGGAGAAGCAGGGAGGAAGAGGAGGAGGAGGGACCGAGGAGGAGGAGCGGGAGGAAGAGGAGGGGCAGAGAAGGAGCAGAAAGGGAAGCAGCAGAAGGATCTGCCACGTGCGTCCATCGCTCTCTGTGTCCGCAGCTCTCGGCCCCTGGAGCATCGCTCCCCCCATCCCGCAGGTGACTGGGGAGGGGAGCTCGCCCCAAATATCCTGGGCGGTCCCTGGGGTTGTTTGTGGGAGAGGGGGATTTTTGGACCTTGGAGGACTCCGGCACCGAGCCCCAAATATCTTTGTTGTTTATCGGGTGGGGTTTTTTTTAGGGCGGCAGGGGATGTTTGGATCTTGCAGGACTCCAAATGTGAGCCGTAAATGGCCCTTGGGGGATATTAGGGAGTCCCCGGCACGCGGGGTTTTGGGGGGCCCCGGTGGTGGCTGCCGGGAGAAATGGGATGGGGCGGGATGAGGCCCGGGAAGGGTGGGATGTGGATTGGGGTGTGGGATGAAGTGTGGGGGAGGGGGATGGGTGGGCTGGGGCCCGGGATGAGGCAGCCGAAGGCTGGGGATGATGAGGCCGGGGGGACCCCAGTCCTTCGGGGCTTGCGGGGTATCGGCCAGCTGTGAGGGAGTTTTGGGGCAGCCCTAATGCTGAGGGGGGCGGTGCTGGCAGCGGGGGGACGCGTGGCTCCGGCAGCTCTGGGCCCCAGCTGCGCCCCCCGGAGCGGAATTTGGGGAGGGGGAGGTGGGGGCGACCAGGCCGGGCCCCCATGGCCGCGCTGTCCTGGCGGGGCCGAGTGCAGGCAGGAGCCCCGCGGGGCCCGGCCCTGCCCGGGCACGGCTGATGCCGCCCTGCCGCGCTCTGCACTGCTCCGGCCTGGGGCTGCCAGGGCCTTGCGGGCCGGGGCCGCTTTGGGGACCCCCCCAGGGCACAGCGCGGCTGCTTTGGGGCTGTCGGCACCGCCCGGCGCTGGGCATGGGGCGTGTGGGGGCAGCTGGGGCCGTACTGGTGGCACTGGTGCTGCTGGGAGCCCCCCCGGCCGCGGGCGAGGAGCTCTGGGCTGAGAGGAGGGCTGGAAAAGGGGGGACCCGTCGGAAAGAGGGGGAGAGCAGTGAAAAGGGGCTCGGACTCCCCAGACGGAGTGGGAGAGGGGACTGAGAGCCCCAAACCAAGCGCTTGGGGCACTGAGGCTTTGGGGGAAGATGAGAAAGGAGGGGAATGGGGGGCAGGGGGAGGGAAAAGGGAGTGGGATCCTTCAGCTTCTTGGGGTCGGTTGGTGGATGAGGATTGGGGGATAATGGGAAAAGGGTGGAGGAGGGGCGAAAATGGGGGGTGGGACCTCCAGATGAAGTGGGAGGCCTGTGGAGAACCCCAGAGTTGCCCTCATGGCAAGGGACTGATCTCCTGTGGGAAGAGCTTTGGCCGGAGCACGGAGCTGTTCTCCCAGTGCAGGATCCAAGTGAGGGAGGACTCCTGTGTCTGCCCAAGCTTTGCCCAGAGGTCCCATCTCAGAGGAGAGAGACCCTACCTGGGCCAGGAGTGCAGGAAAAGCTTTGGTGGGAGCCCCAACCTCACCAGGCCCCAGGGGATCCACACTGGGGAGCCCCTATGGATGCTCAGACTCTGGGAAGGGCTTCACCGTGAGCCCCCAGCCCCTGGAACACCTGTAGGAGCCACCTGGAGGAGAGTCCCTGCAAGTTCTTGGCTGCAGGAAGAGCCCCAAGGAGCCGAGGTTCTCCCAGAACCAGCACCTGAAGCAGAAGGTGGTGACAACTCTGCATCCTGGGGCCCTGGGAACACTATGGGGTCTCCAGCCTGACCCACCCCAACAAGGGGCTCACAGCAGCCCTCATCCTGCCCCTAAAATTCCTTGGGATCGCCCATCAATCTCTGCATTCCCTACTCTAAAATCTCCAGGCTCATGAGATGAGACCAGAGGGGTGGAAGTCCTCACCCAGGGTGACCACAACCCCCAAATGTTTGATCTCTACCCACCAGTTTTCCCTCTTTTCCCCTATCTGGGTTCACCTCCAGTGGGTGGGCACAGCCAAGAGCCCCACCCCATGTCCATCCTGACCTCTTCCAGCTCCATTCCCACTCGCCCTGTAGGATGCGAGGGATTTGGGGGGAAAGGGGTCCAAGGGTGTTTTTGGTCCTGGGGGGAGGAGGAGAAGGGATGGATGAGGAGGGATGAAGAAGGAGCACGAGGAAAGGAGGAAGGAGGGGGGATTATGCAGGAGGAGGAGGAAGAGCAGGGAGAGGAGGCACCACTAGGTCCCAGCACTCTCTGTATCTGCAGCCCCCCGGCCCCGGGTGCATCGACCCCACCACATCCCACAGGTGCCAGGGGAGGGGGGAGAAGGGCGGGCGGGGAACCAGGGACCTGTTGGACACCGAAGTGGGGAGCGCATAAAGCAGGAACCCCTGGGATTCCCAGGAGCGCTGGCAGCCCGGAGAAAGCGGGAAACCCAGATAGGGGGGAACCCCAATGCACATGGGATCCCCAGGAGCCCAGAGAGGAGGGATGCCCAAAAGCCCAAAGTGGAGTAAAGAGAGAAGGGGAACTCTTGGGAGTTTCTTTGGCTTAATCTTGGAATTTTGGGTGTGAATCAGAATCTTTTGGGTGCTGAATCCTGATATTTTGAGAGTTTTGGGGTTATGTCTTGGAGCTTGAAGTTTTTTTTGGCTTGATCTTGGTGTCCAGGAGGCTTTTACGGACACCAAATGCCCAGTGACTTCTAGAGATGGACTTAGGCAGGAGGAGTCCCCAACCCAACACACTCACAACCTTGCTTTTCTCCCCAAACCAGGATTTCCCATTCCCAACCCTTGGCTGGATGGAGGAGGAGGCTGCGAGGAAGAGGAAGATGCCCTGGGAGCCCCAGGCAGGTGAGGAGGAAGTCAGGGCCCCGTTCCCCCTCTCTCCTGCTCCATCTCCCAGCCCAGCATAGCCCCCGGCTGCAGGACAACCCCGCTGCCGACGCTGTCCTGCCGGGGACGGACTGGGGGGATCTCCTTCCCCTTCCCTGTGGCACGGAGGCAAATCCCATCCTCTCCTTGTCCTTCCTCCCCCAGACAAGGAGCTGAGGACGGAGCCCAGGGAGGACAAATCCCCGCAGCAGAACCTGGTGGAAGAGGCTGTTTTGAGCGGCTCCACGGGGCAGGAATCCAACGGGGAGAAAAAGCCCCTGAGGTCCCTGTGAGGGACAGGCGAACGGAAGATTACGTGGTGTGACGGAAAGCAGGGACAGCATGGAATCTCCCTCCCCCCTTCATCCCACTGATAAGTATCACCTTAGGAATGTAGCTTTACTAACCCCAGTAGTTTTCCACTCCATACTAACCCTAGCCATCCCACAATCCCCCCTTCCTGACCAGAGAAGCCCCTGGACTATATAACCTTAGGAGATAAGATAATAAACGCCATTTGACTATCCACCACATTGGTGTCAGTGTCTTGTGGACCGAGTAGCGTCGGGGTAGGCCACGCTGCCGTGCTGATACCCTTGGAACCAGATCGCCATGCCCTCAGGGGCGACATAAATGGTGCCGAAACCCGGGAAAAGAAGGAGAAAATTAAAAGAAGAAAAACGAAGGAAAATAAAAAGAAGAAAAGCTCGGGCAGCGGGACACATCTGGACAAGATCAGCGGCCGAAGCAAGCGAAGCTGACTTCAGGCGGGGGGGACGCCCCCACAGAGGACCCACGGTCACCATGGAAGCGGTGGCAAAGGTTGTAAGTACACTCTATAAACAGTGGAATATTAAATGCAAACTTAAGGACTTTTATCTTGCTATTGCAAAGCTTCTGGAGCTTGGGGCGATTGCACGCCCTGTAGAAATTTTACACCCCGAGATATGGGAGAAATGTACTAGCGTTCTAGCGGAAGATACAAAATCTTCGGGGAGCGGTAAAAATCTTAAAGCGTGGGGTAAAGTAGAAGCGGCTTTACGCCAGGCGATAGAGGAGCAAGAGACCTGGAAAGCCGCGCGTGCATGTTTACTAGCTACACCTAAACTAGGGGTGGGGGCAGTTACACAAACAGACCCCGAGAACGGTCTATCAGAAAGCGCGGATCTGCGGGGACCGGGCACGCTTCCCCCCTCCCCAACCCCAATCCCGAACGCCCCGGGGCCACCGGAGATCCCTCCGACCCTGCCGCCGAGCCCGCCGGGTCCACCCCCCCCGCGGAAACTCCCCAAGCGCCCGCGGTTTCCTCATCCGTCTCTCCACCGCCAGCCACCGAATCCATGTTGGAAGCGCAGAAATATGCGAAGTCCTTTTGGGAAGACTTGGCAGACGAGGCGAGGGAAACCGAGAGAATGGCTAGGGAGGGGACGGGAGCGGCCGCCCGCCCCCCCCATGTTGTCCAACATGGCGCAGGCGAGCAAAGAGATGGGCGGGGCCAGGGTCTGACCGGCGGGAACGAACAAAGAGTGGAAGTGTTTGCTGTTGCGCAAACGTGGAAAGGGGGAGCTACAAACGCGCTTGCGCGAGAGAGCAGCAGAGGGCGCATGCCCGGTCAAGAGCCGTGCTCAGCGCTGCTCGGGAGGCAGGGCCAGCCCGGGGGGCGGGATCGGCACCACCCCCAGGGGGAGGAGCGGGGGCGGAGCCGCAAGAAAAAGCACAAGTTACCGGAACTTCTATCTGAGTTCACTTCCGGCTCTGAGTCCGATAACAGCTCCACCAGCTCTGAACTATCGGAGTCTGACGGAGACACAGAACCAAAAGTAAAGCAGCCACAATTGAAAGCGAAAACAAATACCGCTATAATTAATACCGGACAACAACTACAATACCAATTTACTGATTGGGGACAAATAAAAATAGCATGTGCAGAGTGGGTTCCTATGTCCACAGTTCATGCCTTCCCGGTGAGAGTTACTGGGCAAGACGGAAATCAACAGCAAGTTTACAGTCCCATTAATCCTAAAGACATACAAACTATAGTCAAAGCGATTTCAGAAAAAGGCATGGACTCTGTCATTGTTTCTACACTCATAGATAGCCTTTTTTGCCATGAAAATTTACTTCCTTTCGATATTATACAGATTGGTCGTATGATTTTTGATGGGGCGGGTATGATAGTCTTTAAACAAGAATGGAGAGACCAATGCACAAACCTTTTAGCCCAGTCATCTGGGGCAGGGCAGCCACTCCATGGCTCAACCCTGTCTAGACTAACAGGTAAAAATGATGACATGATCACACCTCAGCAACAGGCTGCACAATTACGGGCAGAAGAAATTAAAGCCACAACCCGGGCTGCAAGGGAAGCAATAAGAGCGGCTTCCCGTGTGGTTGCCAGACCTTCCCCGTGGTCCACCATAAAGCAAACAGAGAGTGAAAGTTTTACGCAATTCGTGGACCGCCTACAGGCGGCGGTGGAAGCCTCTACGCTGCCTGCAGCGGCAAAAGGCCCAGTGGTCTCAGACTGTTTAAGGCATCAGAGTAATACCAGAACCAAGGAAATTCTGCGTTCCGTTCCAATTGGAGCCAGCCTGGCTGACATGATAAAACACGTAGTTCGTGAAGAGCAGATTACTCCCCTTCACACGGTTGTACGTGATCTCACCAATGCCTTGGCATGTTTTAAATGTGGCCAAGCAGGCCACGTTGCATCAGGCTGTCCCCGGAAATCACAGCCTCCCCCGGCGGTGCCTCCATCTCAAGCACACGCGAGAGGACCCTGTTGGGCCTGCGGGAAGAACGGACACCTTGCTAAGGAATGCAGGTCCCGACCCCGGGGAAACGGGAGAGGGAGGGGGCGGGCCGGCCGCACTCAGCCTCCTCCCGCTGCGAATACAACGCGGCCCATCCATGCCAACCCCCAGTGGGGTGGGGGGCCCTTACTCCCCATGCCCCCGCAGGAGACAGCCAGCCTTGCACCCCCGCAAACGGTGCAATTGCAGAGTTTCGCAACACCGCCAGCAGCACCCTCGCTTCCACTACAGCCACAAGCCGTGATTGTGCCGCAGGGCCAGCAGGGGGCGCCCCAGGGCAGAGTCCCTGGGTGGCCCTGACCATGAACATAGGGAAGGAGCCCCTGATGGTGTGGGGGACATGCCGCCTCTATGGCAGTCAGGATCCCCACACCATAGGGCTTCAGTTTTGGGCAGACACGGGTTCAGACTGCACGGTCATCCCACAAGCGCACTGGCCCCAGCACTGGCATTTCAAAGAAGTCCCCCCAGTGAACGGTGTGGGGGGGCAGACCCAGGCGTGGAGAAGCACCCAGTTGGTGGCTGTAACGCTCCACACGAAAAAGGGACCAGAACAGACAGTAGCAGTCTATCCCTACATTCTGAAAAACTCTCCACCCCTGATAGGAAGGGACGTCCTCGCTCTGTTAAGAGTTAAGATGACAAATTTATGATGAAGGCCACTGCTGTGCACCCTCAGCTGCCGATCAAATTGACTTGGAAATCATCAGAAATTATCTATGTGGAGCAGTGGCCTCTGTCAGAGCCTCGAATGGCAGCTTTGCTGGAAATAGTTAACCGTGAGCTACAAAAGGGTCACATAGAACCCTCTGTCAGCCCTTAGAATACCCCGGTATTTGTAATCCCCAAAAAGTCTGGAGAAAGCTACCGCCTCATCCATGACCTGAGAGAAGTGAACAAGACAGCCAAACCCATGGGCCCGGTTCAAACACTGTTGCCTATGAACTCAGCCATCCCAGAAGGACAGCCATGTGCGGTGCTGGACATCAAAGACTGTTTCTTTTCAATACCCTTGCACCCTGAGGACAAGGAACGTTTCGCTTTTTCTGTCGTGTCTCCAAATGGCAGCAGACCCAACCTTCGCTTTCAGTGGAAAGTGCTGCCACAGGGCTTTGTGCATAGCCCGACCATATGCCAAATCACCGTGGACAAGGCACTAATGCCAGTCCGACATTCCTATCCTGCTGCAACCATCATCCAATACATGGATGACATCCTCGTTGCCGCACCATCCACAAGCCAAGTAGATCACTTGGTGTCCATAATCACAGAAACCCTCCAGGCCAACGGCTTCGAAATCGCAAGTGCAAAGATCAAGAAAGGACCCTGCGTGACCTTCCTGGGAGTGGGGATCACAAATTCCTATGTGACACCCCCCAAGGTGAAGGTCCGCCGAGACATCAAGACACTTCATGACGTGCAGCGCCTCGTGGGGTCTCTGCAGTGGCTCCGCAACATCATCCTGATCCCTCCTGAGGTCATGGATCCCTTATATGACCTCCTGAAAGGAAAGCATCCCTGGGAACCCAAGGAGCTAACGCCACAAGCAGCGAGCTCCCTCGATTTCATCGAACATCAGATGTCCACTGGCACTTTAGCCAGGTGGAACCCGAGCATGCCGCTTGATTTATATGTCCACTTCACACCGAAGGGAGGAGTGGGTGCACTGGCTCAAGGATCTTCTGAGAAGTCCCGACCGATCCAGTGGGTGGTCCTGGGAAAACCGGCTCGTGCTTTCTCCCCAGGAATCGAATGCATCGCTAACCTCATCATGAAAGGCAGAAAACTGGCCTTGAGACACCTGGGAACTGAACCGACGAGAATCCACCTGCCCTTCCGCAAGCAGCCAGTGACAGAATCAACCACGATACCAGAGTACCTAGCCCTTGCTCTCGCAGGTTTTGGAGGGGAGATCTCCTACGCCGCCAGACCACCCTGGACTCAGCTACTGGACATTGTGGACATAGACATGCCACCAAAGGTCACAGACCGCCCACTGCCAGGACCGACGGTCTTCACAGATGCCTCTTCCACAACTTCTACTGCAGCAGTGGTGTGACAGGTGGGAGAACAGTGGCATTGCATCAAGAAATATGATCCTACATTGTCAGTCCAGCAGCTGGAAGCAGCAGCAGTGGTCTTGGCGTGTGGACTTTTCCAGGAGGAACACCTCAACATAGTAACGGACTCTATATTCGTGGCAAGACTCTGCCTAGCCATGTCAGGACCAGGTGTGTCAGCATCTGCAGCAGCCCTAATGCTGGAAGAAGCACTCTCCTCGCGACAGGGCACAGTGTCTGTCATTCACGTCAACAGCCACAATCCAATTAAAGGTTACTTCCAGACCGGCAACGACAAGGCAGATGCCGCAGCAAAGGGAGTGTGGACATTGCAAAAAGCTCGTCAATTGCATGAATCACTCCACATCGGAGCCAAAGCACTGGCGAAGAGATGCGGGATCTCGACAGCGGACGCAAAACATGTAGTAGCCACCTGTCCTCATTGCCAGAAGTCACCCCTATGGTCCAGTGGGGTCAACCCGAGAGGCCTCAAGCCCTCAGAAATCTGGCAGTCGGACTTCACTCTATGCCAACTGCTGAAGCCCCGAGCATGGCTTGCAGTGACAGTGGACACTTACAGCGGAGTGATCGTGGCCACACAGCACCCCAAAACCAACTCTAAAGCCACAATTCAGCACTGGCTGACAGCTATGGCATGGCTTGGCATTCCCAAGCAAATCAAAACTGACAACGGTTCCAACTTCACCTCCAAACCGGTGCAAGAATTTGCCGCGAAATGGGGCATCACCTTGGTGCAAGGCATCCCATATAATAGCACTGGACAGGCTATTGTTGAGCGAGCAAATCAGACTCTGAAAACCAAGCTAGAAGTACTAGCAAAAGCAGAAGGCTTTGAAAACTCCCTCCCCTCAGGGGACCAGGCGCGTATACTAGCAACTGCTTTGCTAGCACTGAATCAGTTCTGTAGGGGGGATGAAATAAACAGTCCCACTCAAAAACATTGGGCCACCCGAGCACTAGAAGAGGGCCCGAAGGTTATAATCAAAAATGAGCTGGGCGAATGGGAACGGGGCTGGAGGTTGGTGCTTACAGGGCGAGGGTACGCAGCTGTCAAAAAGGAGGGCAGAATCAGGTGGTGTCCACTGAAATCAATAAAGCCAGACCTTCAAAAGGAGCAGAATGAGACTAATGAAAATTGTGAGTTTCTGTTTGCAGGACATGCTTGTGGGACGCCCCCGTAATGCGTACACCCCTGTTCCAGAAGAAAGTGACAGACCTCCAAGCCGTCAAGCAGCACCAAAGAGTTCTGTACCGGCGAGACCCAGACGTCAACAATGTTTCTGTGTAATTTTGCTGTTAGGGCTTGTTACCAGAGGACAAGCCAGCTCAAATCATTACTCTCATCAGCCATTCAGGTGAGTCATGCAACACCTGTCAAATGACAAGGTGCTCAAAGAAACCACCACACCAAACACCCCATCTTTTGTGATCCGTGTTACTGATCTGTTCCCTGAAAAGCCAAGAATAAACCCCTATTCCCCTCGTGTTACACATATGCATCTATCCTATTGGTGCCCAGCCTCAAACCCAGGAAAGAAGTACTGCAATTACCCGGGGTGGGGGTATTGTGGATACTGGGGCTGTGAAACCATTGTTACAGATGCCAGACCATCAGGACCTGGGTGGGAGCCTCAAAGACCCGATGAATTTTTACAATTCACCTAGGCACCCACCGGCTGTAAACAACCTGCCATCCTCCAAGAAAAATTCTATCGAAACCGTCATAAATTCACTAAATCTCGGAGGTGCACTGACTATAACATGACCGTTTTGCAGCCAAATCACCCTAGTTGGGCCACAGGCAGGACGTGGACAGTAGTCATTCAAGGGTCAAAAGAGTGGGTGAATGTGAGAATTATTAAGCTTCAGCCACGAGCATCCAGGGCGGTCGGGCCCAACAAAGTTATTAAAGATGTGCTGAAAGGGAAAAACACAACCCACTCCAAAGCCTTGCCCACAAAGGTCACTGATACCCTAATCGGTCATGCAGATGCTTCCCAAATAAGTTTAACCGGATCTGACCCAGATCCAGTTTTTCGTATGTTAGAAGCTACCTTTTTATCCCTGAATGAATCCAACCCGAACCTAACCGATTCCTGCTGGCTTTGCTATGATGTCAAACCTCCTTTTTACGAAGGAGTTGCTTTAGATATCCCCTTCAGTTACTCCACAGCCGACGCACCTCACCAGTGCAGGTGGGATACTCCCCGCAGAGGAATCACCCTGAGTCAGGTCACGGGCAAGGGCAGATGTTTTAGCAATGCGACCTTAGCAAAGAAAGGCAACATCTGCACCAAAGTAGCCAAGCCCAACAGAAAGAATAAGTGGGTGGTTCCGTCTGCATCTGGGATGTGGGTTTGTCAGCGATCTGGAGTGAGTCCTTGTGTATCTCTTGCCAAATTCAATGATTCCACTGACTTCTGTGTTCAAGTTCTAATTGTCCCTAGGGTCCTGTACCACTCAGATGAAGAGGTGTACAACCTTTTTGAAAAACCCGGCCGACTCCACAAAAGAGAACTGATAACAGGTGTCACTATTGCAATGTTGCTCGGCCTGGGAGCAGCTGGAACAGCCACAGGTATCTCAGCTCTTGCGACCCGACACCAAGGACTGTCTCAGCTACAACTGACTATCGATGAGGACCTGCAGAGGATCGAGAAATCCATCTCCTTTCTAGAGAAATCAGTTTCCTCTCTCTCTGAAGTAGTTCTGCAGAACAGGAGAGGACTAGACCTCTTGTTCATGCAACAAGGAGGTTTGTGTGCTGCCTTGAAAGAGGAATGCTGTTTTTACGCCGATCACACAGGAGTTGTCAGAGACTCCATGGCAGAACTTCGAGATAGACTGGCTCAGAGACAGAAAGACAGGGAAGCTCAGCAGAGCTGGTTCGAGTCCTGGTTCAATCAGTCACCATGGCTCACCACACTAATTTCCACATTAGTAGGTCCACTGGCAATGTTGCTTTTAGCTTTTACCTTTGGACCATGCCTGCTAAACAAACTAGTTTCTTTTATCCAGACCCGTCTGGAACGGGCCAACATTCTGTTTTTAGGCCACCAACAAATGCTGTAAACCAAACTGTAAACACTGTCAGTCGCAAGACTTTTCTACCTCGCCTTGCGAAATTTACTCAGGTGCACCAAACCCCTTTTCCCTTGTTAAGCTACTACCTCATACCTCACTTCAGTGCCTATACCTATGACTACCTCATTCATTTTTTAAAGAAAGGGGGGGGAAATGTGAGGGACAGGCGAACGGAAGATTACGTGGTGTGACGGAAAGCAGGGACAGCATGGACTCTCCCTCCCCCCTTTCATCCCACTGATAAGCATCACCTTAGGAATGTAGCTTTACTAACCCCAGTAGTTTTCCACTCCATACTAACCCTAGCCATCCCACAATCCCCCCTTCCTGACCAGAGAAGCCCCTGGACTATATAACCTTAGGAGATAAGATAATAAACGCCATTTGACTATCCACCACATTGGTGTCAGTGTCTTGTGGACCGAGTAGCGTCGGGGTAGGCCACGCTGCCGTGCTGATACCCTTGGAACCAGATCGCCATGCCCTCAGGGGCAACAGGTCCCACAGGAGGAAGGGCTGCAAGCCCAGCCCAGGGTGCTCTGAGGAGGAAAGACCCACCCTGTGCCGGGAAGGCGGCGGGAAATCCAACCAGAGCTCGGACCTGGTGGTTCATGGGCAGCTTCACAATGGGGAGAAGCCCCACACGTGTGGGGAATGTGGGAAGAGCTTCAGGTACAGCTCTGACCTGATCCACCACCAGAGGATCCACACTGGGGAGAGGCCCTATGAGTGTGGGGAATGTGGGAAGAGCTTCAGCAGCAGCTCCCATCTGATCCGCCACCAGAGGATCCACACTGGGGAGAGGCCCTGTGAGTGTGGGGAATGTGGGAAGAGCTTCAGGTACAGCTCTGACCTGATCCGCCACCAGATGATCCCTACTGGGGAGAAGCGCTACGAGTGTGGGGAATGTGGGAAGAGGTTTCACACCAGCTCCCATCTCCTCCAGCACCAGCAGATTCACACAGAGTTGAGGCCCTTCCGCTGCCCCGACTGCAGTAAGGGCTTCAGGCGCAACTCTGACCTCATCACCCACCGGCGCATCCACACTGGGGAGAGGCCCTATGAGTGTGGGGAGTGTGGGAAGTGCTTCAGCCACAACTCCAACCTGATTCATCACCTGAGGATCCACACTGGTGAGAGGCCCTACAAGTGTCCCAAGTGTGGGAAGAGGTTTCATACCAGCTCCCATCTCCTCAAGCACAAGCGGATTCACACAGAGGAGAGGCCCTTCCGCTGCCCTGACTGCAGGAAGGGATTCAGGCGCGACTCCCACCTCGTCACCCACCGGCGCATCCACACTGGGGAGAGGCCCTACGAGTGTTCCTAGTGTGGGAAGAGCTTCTCCAGCAGCTCTAACTTGGCCCAACACCAACGGAGGCACTGGTAAGGGTAGCCCTGTGAGTGCCATGAGTGTGGGAAGAGCTTCATCCTCTGCTCCAACTTCATCTTCCATCAGAGGAGCCACACTGGGAAGAGCCCTGCTGACCCACAGCAGGGGAATGATCACATTCCCTGTGATCCAGGTTGAGAGGGCCCCAGGCTGGTGCTCTCCATGTCCTCCTGGATCCCCGTAGGCACCTGGGTGAAGGCAGGGGCAGGAACATCCATCGGGACTCAGATCAGCATTGGAAATCCATTGTGAAGAGCCCTAAAAAGCTTCACCTGCTCTGTCCAATTGTTTCTTCTGGTGGCATCAAGCAATCCTGAATGATCTTGGAGGTCTTTTCAAACCTAAGTAATTTTCGTGTTAATGCTGTTGAAACAACCAAAATTGGGGTGAAAATTAAGAAATTAAACAAAGTTATCTAAAGCTGCACCGTTTTCCAGGAATTTGGGGGTGAATTTGGGCTTCAGAGGAATATTTGGGAGGATTCAGGTGTGTGGGGCCAGGAAGCCAGGCAGACTGGGGCCACGATGTCACAGTTGTGGTGGCAGAACGTGTCCACCTGAGCCCGTCTGTTCTCCAGGAATTCCGGTTGTCTGTCCCAGTCCATGGCCTGGGTCTGCCCATCTGGGATGTTGTGCCGGTTTTGGCCAAAATCTAGCAATATATCCTCTGGGAGGAAGTCACCCTTCCCCCCACCAGGTTCAGGAAAGAAATTCTTCAAAGGAAAGTGAAGGAGATAAAACCTATTTATTAACAAACACACACAGGAAAGGGATAATACTAAATAGTAAACCCCCCCACTATAACGAGAAAATCAGGGAAGAAATTAGAGTCCTCTTGTAGGTGTGGTCCCTCCTTCTCGGAGCTGGCGTGGGGGGTGGCCTTAGGCCCCCTCCGGGCCTGAAGAGAAGTTCTCCTGATGTGTTCTGATGTTGTTGAAACAGTCCAGAAGAGGAGAAGGGAAAAAAATAAAACCCACCAAAGTCCTAGGAAACAAGCTGGGGAAAAAAAAGGAAGGGAAAAAAAACCCCCAAAAAACTGGCTGAAGAGACAGGCAGGGAGCTCCCTCCACGCTACTGCCGGAGAACGCCAAACCGTCTCTATCTCTGTGTCCTTGGGAACTTGCTTTGAAAAGTTCATTTGTTTCTCCCTCCCCTCTTAAGCTCAGTTTAAAGGCACAAAACTAATTTTTTTTGGCATAGAGCCGTGATATGGGATACACATCATAGAGTCACCCCAAGACATTCCATCCCTTATCCCATATCGTTGGCTCAATGCCCAAATTAATATATTTTAACTCTACACACACACATTAATACATATACAGCTATGTACAAACAGTGACAGTGACACTCAGCAAGCAGTGGTGTACAGGTATTTCACATTACAGATGGTTTTTCACCCAACAATCAGATCTCTCTGTGGCACACAGCGTGTTGTTCCATCTCTCTGCATTACCCCCCATGTGCAACCAGGTCCCTGAGCAAAGAAAACCTCACAGATTGGTTTGTCCGCACTCGAGGCAGAATTAACCCAAACAGTCTTTCTCAACAGTCCCCTGACATGCACTACTGGAACCTTATCTCCATCTACTGTAGGCAGGGATTCGGATTGGGCTGGACCAGCTTTATTGGTGGAACCTCGGGTGTTAACTAACCAGGTGGCCTTTGCTAGATGCTGTTCCCAATTTTTAAATGTTCCCCCAACCCAGTGCCTTCAAGGTGGTTTTCAACAATCCATTGCACCGTTCCACTTTCCCGGCTGCTGGTGCATGGTAAGGGATGTGGTACACCCACTCAATGCCATGTTCCCTAGCCCAGGTGTTGATAAGGCTGTTCTTGAAATGAGTCCCATTGTCAGATTCAATTCTCTCAGGGGTACCATGTCTCCACAGGACTTGCTTTTCAAGGCCCAAGATGGTGTTCCGGGCTGTAGCATGAGGCACAGGGTGGGTCTCCAGCCATCCAGTGGTGGCCTCTACCATTGTGAGCACATAACGCTTGCCTTGGCATGTTTGAGGCAGTGATGTAGTCAATCTGCCAGGCCTCCCCATACGTGTATTTGGACCACTGCCCACCATACCACAGGGGTTTCACTTGCTTGGCCTGCTTGATTGCAGCACATGTCTCATAATCATGGATCACTTGGGAGATGCTGTCCATGGTTAGATCCACCCCTCGGTCTCGTGCCCACTTATAGGTGGCATCTCTGCCCTGATGGCCTGAGGCATCATGGGCCCATCGAGCTAGGAACAACTCTCCCTTGTGTTCTCAATCTAAGTCTACCTCTGCCACCTCTATCTTTGCAGGCTGATCTACCTGTTCATTGTTTCGGTGTTCCTCATTAGCCCTACTCTTGGGGACATGAGCATCTACGCGGCAGACTTTCACAAGTAGCTTTTTTACTCGGGCAGGGATGTCTTTCCACTCTTCAGCAGCCCAGATTGGTTTTCCCCTATGCTGCCAATTAGCTTTTTCCCACTTTTCTAGCCATCCCTACAGAGCATTGGCTACCAACCATGAGTCAGTGTAGAGGTAGAGCTTTGGCCACTTCTCTCTTTCTGCAATGTCTAGGGCCAGTTGAACGGCTTTGAGTTCAGCAAGTTGGCTCGATCCACCTTCTCCTTCAACAGCTTCTGCGACCTGTCGTGTGGGACTCCATACAGCTGCTTTCCACTTTCGTTTCATCCCTGCAATGCGACAAGAATCATCGGCGAAAAGAGCGTAGCGGGTGTCTTCTGCTGGCAGTTGGTTGTACGGTGGAGCTTCTTCAGCACGTGTCACTTGTTCTTGCTCTTCCTCGTCACTGAGACCAAAGTTTTCACCTTCAGGCCAATTTGTGATTATTTCCAAAATCCCAGGGCGATTCAGTTTTCCGATACGGGCGCGCTGAGTGATGAGGGCAATCCATTTGCTCCATGTGGCAGTGGTGGCATGGTGGGTAGAGGGAACCTTTGCTTTGAACATCCACCCCAGCACCGGTAGTCGGGGTGCCAGGAGGAGTTGTGTTTCAGTGCTGACTACCTCTGAGGTGGCTTGGATTCCTTCATAAGCTGCCAAGATTTCCTTCTCTATGGGAGTGTAGTTGGCTTCGAACCCTCTATAGCTCCGGATCCAGAATCCTAGTGGTCGGCCTCGAGTCTCACCAGGCACCTTCTGCCAAAGGCTCCAGGATAGACCATGACTCCTGGCTGCAGAGTAGAGCACGTTCTTCACCTCTGGTCCTGTCCTGACTGGGCCAAGGGCTACTGCATGGGCAATCTCCTGCTTGATCTGGGCAAAGGCTTGTTGCTGTTCAGGGCCCCAATGGAAATTGTTCTTTTTTCGGGTAACCAAGTAGAGAGGACTCACAATCTGGCTGTATTCAGGAATGTGCATTCTCCAAAAACCTATGACACCTAGGAAAGCTTGTGTTTCCTTCTTGTTGGTTGGTGGAGACATTGCTGTGATCTTATTGATGATCTCGGTAGGAATCTGATGCCGTCCATCTTGCCATTTCACTCCCAGGAACTGGATCTCTCGAGCAGGTCCCTTGACTTTGCTCTTCTTGATGGCAAAACCGGCTTCCAGGAGAATCTGGATGATTTTCTCTCCTTTCCCAAACACTTCTGCTGCGGTGTTCCCCCACACAATGATGTCATCAATGTACTGCAGATGTTCTGGAGCCTCACCCTTTTCCAGTGCAGTCTGGATCAGTCCATGGCAGATGGTGGGACTGTGCTTCCACCCCTGGGGCAGTCTGTTCCAGGTGTATTGCACACCCCTCCAGGTGAAGGCAAACTGAGGCCTGCTCTCTGGTGCCAGAGGGACGGAGAAAAATGCATTAGCAATGTCAATAGTGGCATACCACTTTGCTGCCTTGGACTCTAGCTCGTACTGGAGCTCCAACATGTCCGGCACAGCAGCACTCAGTGGTGGAGTCACTTCATTCAAGGCACGATAGTCCACAGTCAATCTCCATTCCCCGTCAGACTTGCGCACAGGCCAGATGGGGCTGTTGAAGGGTGAGTGGGTTTTGCTGACCACTCTTTGGCTCTCTAAGTCACGGATCATCTTGTGGATGGGAACCACAGCATCTCGAGTTGTTCGGTACTGTCGGCGATGCACTGTCGAGGTAGCAATTGGTACTCCTTGTTCCTCCTCCTTCAGGAGGCCTACTACAGATGGGTTTTCTGATAGTCCAGGCAAAGTATTCAATTGCTTTATGCCCTCTGCCTCCACAGCAGCTATTCCAAAAGCTCACCTGAGTCCCTTTGGGTCTCTGAAATACCTGCTTTGGAGGAAATCTATGCCCAAAATGCATGGGGCCTCTGGGCCAGTCACAATGAAATGTTTCTTCCACTCATTTCCAGTTAGGCTCACCTCAGCTTCCACTAGGGTTAAATTTTGTGATCCACCTGTTACACCAGTAATAGAAACAGATTCTACCCCCACATGCTGCGATGGGATTATTGTACACTGCGTACCAGTGTCAACCAAAGCATCGTATTTTTGTGGTTCTGATGTACCAGGCCAACGAATCCACACAGTCCAAAAAATACAGTTTTTCCTGGCCTCTACCTGGCTAGAGGCAGGGCCCCTCTAGTTCTGGTTATCCTTCTTTTCTTGGGCCTGTGTCGCAGAGGCTCCTTCGAGGGGATCGGACATGTCATCTTTTTTTTTCATCATTTCCAGCAGATTGGCTACAGGTAACTTGAGCTACCTTTTTAGTAGACCTTCCTTTCTGAAACTTGCGCTCCTTCAATTCACTCACTCGTGCAGCCAGAGCAGAAGTGGGTTGTCCACCCCACTTCCTCATGTCTTCCCCATTGTCACACAGGAATTTCCACAGCTCACTTCACGGGATGTTCCCTCTCTCTAGGGAATGTCCACGTTGGGTATCAGAACCTCTGATCTGCACTGCCAAGGTTTGGAGAAGGCCCCCTTTAATCTCCTTCTTGAATTCCTGGAAATTCTTCTCCATCTTATCCATCTTATCATCCAATCTCTGCACATATGTTTCCACAGCTGCGATTTTCGCATTTGCTGGGCCATGCACGGAGTCTGCATATGCCCGAAGCTTCATTGCCGTATCCTGCATGGTCTCATTAGCACCATAATCTGGTTTCATCAGTGCTAAAGCAGAACTATATTCTTGTGGCCTAAGCTGTATGAGTTTTCGCCACATGAATGGACTAACTCCGGCCTGGTCTGGACTTCTCAATCCTGGGTCATCTGTGAAGACAACCTCTACCACCCCTAGTTCTCTCAGGCATTGGATCCCTTGTTCCATGGTCTTCCACTGCGTTTGCTGCATATAGAGATCATCTCCACACAGATATCTTTCCCTCACACCGCTCAAGAGTCATCTCCAGGGACTGGCAGAGTCAGCCCCCCTTATCATCCTTTGGTCAATAGCTGGATCACGTGACAGGGATCCTAAATGCCTCACTTCAGCACCATCCAGCATTACATCATCACCTGCAGCATCCCAAATACGGACCATCCATCTTATGATGGATTCACCAGACCATTGAGTGTAGTCCTTTCTTAGGCTGTAAAGGTCCTTTATGGACATGGACTCAGTAATGGTTTCTGTGCCTGAGTCTGTTGCTGGCTTTGAGGTTCCTTCCCCCGTATCATCATCATCTTTCACTGGGCGATCGGTTTTGGTGGTGTGTTTTTTCCTCGTGACAGGAGCAACTGTCAGTGGCTTGGGCTCTCCCTCTGGTTTGGCTGCAGCCTGAGTGACTGGAGTGTCTGCTGATTTATCTTCCTGCCCTTCTGCCTTTATACCTAGCAGTGTGCGATAGGCATACGCCAAGGCCCAGCATATTGCAATGACCTTTTCCTCCTTAGGATTGTCATTGAATCTCTCTTTCAGATATTTCCCCACCTTAGCTGGGTTCTGAATTTGTTCAGGGGGGAAATTCCAAGCTATTGGGTCAGAAAACTCCTTCAGGGCTTGGCCCATATCCTCCCATTCTCCACCCCACTCAGGCTTTTCCACCCCTGGGTCAGCTGTCTCATCAGTCCCCCTGGAAATCTGAGCCCTTATTCTAGACAAGGTTTAAACCACATAGAGGAAGCTTACCAAATACAATACCAGAAAAATAGTCTCTTTAACATCCAGGGGAACCGAACATTCTCAAAAGATAATGTATCAATTTTAAAGGGGAGGGAGATGAAAGGCTGGGAAACCCCATCTCCTCCTCTAACAAACTGAGTGCGATTACTAATAAACCCCCAAAACAGGCTACTGGAACCCGGGCTGGGGTTAGGACTGAGAAACCACCTATCATACACACTTTGAACAGCTGCCTGTATCTCTGTTAACTTCATATAAATCATTATCACGGAGCACAGCAAAATAGAAATCCGGACTTGTGCCCCTGCTCTGTAAAAATTTCTTATCAGCGATAAGATTGGACAGTTTTGGACAGGCAAACAGGGACCAAAAAAACACGAGTATATCCAGCCAGAAAGACATCACAAACTCAACCAACATCGTAACCACTTTACCCCAACACACAGCAATTAAATTCAAACCAAAATGTAATCAGTACAGGGGTTTTTTTCACTTTCCTTCGAGCCCCACATTGGGCACCACTAATTTTTGTGTTGGTTTTGGCCAAAATCTATCAATATATCCTCTGGGAGAAAGTCAGGTCACAACCACCCTTCCCCCCACCAGGTTCGGGAAAGAAATTCCTCGAAGGAAAGTGAAAGAGATAAAAACCTATTTATTAACAAACACACAGGAAAAGGATAATAATACTAAATAGTCAAACCCCTCACTATAACGAGAAAACCTGGAAAGAAATTAGAGTCCTCTTGTAGGTGTGGTCTCTCCTTCTCGGAGCTGCCGTGGGGGGTGGCCTTAGGCCCCCTCCAGGCCTGAAGAGAAGTTCTCCTGATGTGTTCTGATGTTGTTAAAACAGTCCAGAAGAGGGGAAAAAAAAAAAGAAAAAAAAGCCCACCAAAGTCCTAGGAAACACGCCGGAGAAAAAGGGAAGAAAAAAAAACCCAAAAAAAAACTGGCTGAAGAGACAGGCAGGGTGCTCTCTCCCCGTGCAACCGCCACTAGAGAATGCAGAGCCGTCTCTATCTCTGTGTCCTTGGGAACTTGCTTTGAAAAGTTCATTTTTTTTTCCTCCCCTCTTAAGCTCAGTTTAAAGGCACAAAACTAATTTTCTGGTATAGAGCTGTGATAGAGGATACACATCATAGAGTCACCCCAAGACACGGGGGAACACAGAGGAATCTCTATCTCTGTGTCCTTGGGAACTGCTTTGAAAAGTTTGTTTGTTTTTTTTTTTTTTCCTCCCCTCTCAAGCTCAGTTTAAAGGCACAGAAAAAGGCACAAAATTAATTTTTTGGCATAGAGCCGTGATAGGGGATACACATCATAGAGTCACCCCAGGGCACCAAGTGTCACTTGTGACAAAGCAAGGCCTCATGGAACCCAGGAGATCCTGTGAAAGAATGGACTATCATGGAAGCAAGTTTCAATTGTAAACACAGCAGGGCCCCATGGAACCGAGGTGCTACTTGGACATTGCCCCTGTTCCTGGATTCCAGTGTCCATTGTTCCAAAGCGCAGCCTCACGGATCCCAGGAGACCGTTGTGTCACAAGCAGCCTCATGGAACCGAGTGTCAGCTGTGATGCAGTGGGGTCTCCTGGAATCCAGGTGCCACTGGGATGTTTCCATGGCTCATGGGAGCAAGGGGCCCTTGTGACACAGTGGGGCCTCATGGAACCCAAGAGACCAAAGTGAGTTTCTGGAGCCTCATGGAACCAAGGCTCCAGTCTGACACAGCAGAGCCTCACTGAATTTTGAGGCCATGTAATATCTTGGACCCAAGGCTCTAATGTGACACAGTGGGGCCTCATGGGGCACAGGCGACCACAAGGAGGATATGGAACCTCATGAATCTGAGGCTGAAATGTGAAACAGCGGCTCCTCATTAAATGCAGGAGACTATTGTGAGCTTACGGAACCCAATGGAACCAAGGCTCCAATGGGACATAGAGGAGTCTCAGGGAACCAAGAGACCATAGTGAGGTTTTGGAACTTCACGGAAGCAAGGATGCAGTGTGTCACAGAAGGGCCTCATGGAACCCAGGAGATGCTGTCAGGTTATGGAAACTCATGGAATCGAGTCTGCAGTGTGACAGAGTGAGGCCTCATGGAAGACAGGCGACCACATGGATACTATGGAATCTCATGGAAGCAAAATGCTACAGTGGAACATCAGGAAATTATGGAACCCAAAACCATAGTGAAGGTAAGGAAATTCATGGAACCAGGGCTCTAATGTGACTCAGAGAAGCCTCATGGAACCAAAGATACCATAGTGAAGCTATGGAACCTCATGGAACCTAAGTTCCAGTGTGACACAGCGGGGCCTCATGGAGCTCAGGAGACCATGGTGAGGTATTGGAACCTGGTGAACGCAAGGCTCTGAT
Source organism: Monarcha castaneiventris obscurior (assembly GCA_026261815.1). Classification (NCBI taxonomy): domain Eukaryota; kingdom Metazoa; phylum Chordata; class Aves; order Passeriformes; family Monarchidae; genus Monarcha; species Monarcha castaneiventris. The sequence goes on along the minus strand of JAMPIT010000423.1, from coordinate 884,609 downwards.
GTGATACAGCTGGGCCTCACGGAACACAGACACCACTGTCAGTGGACGGACTCATGGAACCAAGGCTCAAATGCGAGAAGGGCGTGCCCCATTGAACCCCAGAGACCCTGGTGAGGTGATGGAACCTCACTGAACTGCAGCTCCAGTGTGTCACACAGGGGCCTCATGGAACCCAGGAGAGCCTTGGGAGGTGATGGTGATGCCTTAGGTTTTAGAGACATCCATGCCATGGGTTCAGGCCTTGCCTGGAGCTTTACTGAGGATCCGCATACAACCGAGGCGCAGGGATAACATCAGTCCCTATGAAATACTGTATGGCAGGCCATAGCAAATTCCACATGTTCCAGGTGAGATTCACATGAGGGGGAAACTTGATGTCCAGAGATATCTCATGGCTTTGGGTTCCACTGTGCAGAAGCTCCAGAATTACATCTTGTTATCCAGACCCATAGGACTGGACACCCCTGCACATCCCTTCCAGCCTGGACGCTGGCTCTGTGTTAAGTGCTGGGACAGTGACCCTCTACAGGCCAAGGGGAGAGGACCATTCCAGATTTTGCTGACCACCCTCACCGCAGTCAAAGTGGCTGGCAAAGGGCCCTGGATTCACTACTCCAGAGCTAAGAAGGCTTCTGCTTTTGAAACAACTGAGAAAACAGAGCCTGATACAAATGAAGATGATGTCGTTTAAATGATTCTTTTCCCGTGCTTATTATCTACAGAGTTGGTCACCCTGACTCAGGTTTGGAACCAAAATTTGCATCTGATTCTAGTCCAAATTGTACCCAAAGACATTCATTTGGATACAGAACTAACAACTGACATGGAAATCAAAGTGGAAAGATCAGCAAAATTTGTTTACCATTTGAGAACTAACTCAGATCTTACATTATTAGATAGCACTGAAAAATAACACACTGAGCTCTGATTACATCTTCCACATCCTGATTTCATGGTTACCAAACTGGCCCTGGATTAAAGAATTGTTCATAATAAGTGTAATTATAATTCTTGTTTATATATACTATTGTTAGATGAATACTGCTGTTAGACACATATTATTAGTAGATATTATGAATATTTAGAACAGAGTCTCAACAAGGTAGAGGCCTTGTCAAGCCTCTAAAGAGGGGGAATAATACCTTAGATTTTAACTTTCATATTTTTCAAATCCTGTACTGCCTGGTGTGTAACTCTGAAGTTTCTTGTAGCCTGTTAACTTCTGCTCTCTCATGCTAGGCAGACATAACAAAGCCTCTCCAGGCCTGCTCTCCAAGGACACTCAGACAGTTCCTAGGCCCAAAAGTGCAAACCAAAAGCCTCTAAAGTGGGGAAAACCTTGGGGAAATCACATCATTATCTGAAGCTTTAATTGGAGAAGTAACCCTGATATGCAACTGTGCCAAACTTCTAGAAGTGTGAAGAACTCGTGACCCACAGTCCATCTTGGGGTCCATTTTGGCAGTAGCCTCTGGACTCCCCAGGGTACCTTAGAAGGCCCTTCAAAGAAATACCTACCTTTATTCCCTTATTCTTGTCTAATCTCTGTGGTTTATAGGGGGCCACATCAGGCATCAGTGATTGCACAAAAACCTCTCAAGAGACTCAGTGTGGGAAGGAAAATCCAAAGTACCTTCAAAACCTTGAGTATCTCAGAGCATTAATGAGCCCCACTGAGTGTCAATGCAAAGCTCTCAAGGGACTCATTAAAGGAGATAACTGGAGGTCAGGATTGCAAAAACTTCTCACAGAGTCAGTGTGGGAAGTACCTTAAAAATCTGCAGTACCCTGAAGCATTAATGAGCCCCAGTGAGTGTTGTTACTGACAAAGAATCTCCAGGGACTCATTAGGGCAGATAATTGGAGGCCAGGATTGCAGGAAGCTCTCAGAGAGTCCCAGGCAAAAGGCAAAGCCAAAGTGCTTGGAAAAAGCTGCAGTCCCTGGGAGCATTGAGGAGCCCCCCAGGGCCATTCCTGAGCAAGGCTCCCCAGGGACTCCTTGCAGCAGATCCACTGAGGCCACTGGGATGTGGGGGGGGACGCTGAGGGTAGCACAAGGGGGTGACAGTGCCCAGCCTTGCTGGGGCTGTGCCAGGAGGCCCCAGGGCCTCAGGACAAGGTGTCTCCTCACAGCCCTTGCTGGCACAGATGCTGCTGTGCCCCAGGGCACCAAGACTTGGCTTCTCTTTGTCCCCACCTGGCATCCCTGCCTCCAGTTCTCTGCTCTGACTGCAGCCTGGGGACACTTTCTCACTCCTGTCCCTCTCTGGGACCCATTAAAACTTCAAGAAACTTTGCAGGTCCATTCTCACTTTGTATTCTTGAGAGGTTTCTGCAAGTCCCTGTGAGGGCCTGATGTTGAGGGCCTCAGCAGCAAGGCCTGCGAGGGTCATGAAAGTGCTTGTGCTGTGTCTGTGCTGCTGAGCTGGGCCGGGCTCCTGGCACAGAGGCAGCTCCTGGCAAGCGGCAGCGCTGCAGAGAGACAGCTCTGGCCAGGAGCAGCTCCTGTGCACAGCCCAGCAGGGCTGGGGCACTGCCTGCAGCCAGCCCGGGCACAGCACAGAGGCACCCAGGCCTTCAGCTCAGCCTGGGCTGGCAAGGGGCTGACAAGTGACTGCGGGAGAATCACTGCCAGCCCCTGGCACAGGAAGCCTCTGGCTGCAGGACAAGGCAGCTGCAGCTCCTGCAGGGATCTCCTGAAGCTGCAACATCCCAATGTCTACGGATTCTGTGAGTACAACTCAGAGCATCTTGAGTGTAGGGGAGGTGAAATGCTCATGAGGCTCTGACGTGCTGAGGGTTTCTGATCACTCATAGAATATTTCCCATAAAAGGATTTTGTTAAAAATGAGGAAATTTCCTGAGAGTTTGTTTTCAGTTTTCTGCTACTGGAGAATGGTGGGGAGGGAGGGTAAATATTAAAGGTATTACAAATTTTTTCAGGTCCCTGGGACATCTGAACTGTTACTTTTAGTGATCAGCAGGTGCACAGGAGATCCCTCATATGCTTTCAGCCACTCCTGTGCCCATGGACAGCACCAGCATCAGCTTGGCTGCACCCATCAGGCTCAGTCTGAGCTGTCCTTTCTCCAAGCTGCAAACAGAACCTGCCCCCAGCCAGTGCCCTGCACACAGGCAGCTTTCTGTAGGGCCCAGGAGAGTGCACAGAGATTTGGGGTCTGTGAGTGCTGGCAGGGAGAGATCAGGCACAGGGAAACAGCTCCTGGGGAAAATCTCCAGGAAGAAGAGATGAGGTCAGGGAATGAGAGACAACAAACCCAGAAATGTGGCAGGGAGAGTTTAGAGATGTCCAGAGGATCCCCTCCAGTGCAGCCCCTCCCTCTGAACAAGCCCCCTCCCTGCTGTCCCCCCCAGCCAAGCCTCTGCCCTCAGGGCCGGGGCTCCAAGGCGTGAAGCCCCTCCTGGGCAGGCAGAGCTGCAGCAGAGCCGTGGGGCAGCTCTGCAGCCCCGGGCCCAGTTCCCTCAGCAGAGCACAGGGCTGGGAGCAGCTGCCCGGCACTGGGGGGCTCTGGCAGGGGGCACGGCTGGCTCAGGGTGACGCTGTCCCCAGTGCCCGGCTGTGGGCAGTGCTGGCAGTGCAGCCAGGCCAGGAGCTCCATCTCCCTTCATCCAGTGCCATCCCTGGCACTCTTGGCTCTCTCCGTGAGGTTTCCTTCCAAGCTGGGAGCTTCCTCCAGGAACCAAATATGTCCTGTAGCATCTTTGTGTTATCTGAAAGACTCATGGGGAAAGGCAGAGTTATGACACAGTAATGAACATGTAAATGGTGTTGGGGTGGTGAAATGAGCCATGTGAGTCCTTGGGTACAAAAGTGGTGCTGGGCTGTGGTGGATCCATCTGCTCCCAGCAGCACCTGGTGATTTTTAGGGAAACATAGGAGGGTGATCATTCTGCATTTGAGAAAAGTGAAACAGAGAAACTCTGAACAGGTCAGAGTGACAGAGCATATCCTCTGAGTCTCCACTCATCATCTGGCCTAGCAAAGCTTGCTCTATTCTCCCAAAGGACAGCAGAAATGCTGAGGGTTTCTGATATCCAAGAATACCAGGAGAGATGGGGGAAGCTTGGAAACCAAAATCACAGTGCTCTTGAACACCAAAGGGTGTCTGTGTGTTCCAGGGGAGGGTGGATGGGAAATTGCTTTGATTGTGGTTACAGACATCTCCTCTAACTCTTCACTGTCTTTTCCTCCATGGCAGAGCCCAATGCCCAGAGCCAGCAAATGTCCAACAGCAGCTCCATCAGCCACTTCCTCCTGCTGGCATTGGCAGACGCGCGGCAGCTGCAGCTCCTGCACTTCTGCCTCTTGCTGGGCATCTCCCTGGCTGCCCTCCTGGGCAATGGCCTCATCATCAGCGCCGTAGCCTGCGGCCAGCACCTGCACACCCCCATGTTCTTCTTCCTGCTCAACCTGGCCCTCACCGACCTGGGCTGCATCTGCACCACTGTGCCCAAAGCCATGCACAATTCCCTCTGGGGCACCACACACATCTCCTACTCAGGATGTGCTGCTCAGGTGTTTTTCTTCATGTTCTTCTTTTCAGCAGAGTATTCCCTCCTGACCATCATGTGCTACGACCGCTACGTGTCCATCTGCAAACCCCTGCACTACGGGACCCTCCTGGGCAGCAGAGCTTGTGCCCACATGGCAGCAGCTGCCTGGGCCAGTGCCTTTCTCAATGCTCTGCTGCACACAGCCAATACATTTTCCCTGCCTCTGTGCCAGGGCAATGCCCTGGGCCAGTTCTTCTGTGAAATCCCACACATCCTCAAGCTCTCCTGCTCACACTCCTACCTCCAGGAACTTGGGGTTCTTACTTTTAGTGCCACTTTAGGACTTGGTTGTTTTGTGTTCATTGTTTTCTCCTATGTGCAGATCTTCAGGGTTGTGCTGAGGATTCCCTCTGAGCAGGGACGGGACAAAGCCTTTTCCACGTGCCTCCCTGTTCCTCAGCACTGCCATATTTTCCAACTTGAAGCCCCCCTCCATCTCGTCCCCATCCCTGGATCTGGCCCTGTCAGTTCTGTACTCGGTGGTGCCTCCAGCTCTGAACCCCCTCATCTACAGCCTGAGGAACCAGGAGCTCAAGGAGACCCTGAGGAAACTCTTGGGAAATCTTTGACTACTGGAGAGTCCATAAGGCATATGAAAAACTCAGATGCTCTTTAGATCATGTGTCTTATTTTTCCTTTGTGCATTATACAGCAAATAGTATTTTCACCTTAATAATATTTTTGTTATCACTTTTCCAGTTTTATCTGACCCCAGACACATCCTGTACATGTGAATCCAGGCTCCCTGTACAAACAAACACATTAAAGAGTCCAGCAGAATTTATTTGTCTCTGTTCCCATCTGTCACATCTCCTCTGGAGCTGCAGCCCCAGCACTTGGGAGGGCTCAAGGGCTCACAGGCTCAGCTGCCACAAAGAGAACTTGTGGACCCTGGGGTGCCCCTGTGGGCCTCAGTGCCCAGAGCCTTTCTGCTCCTTCCCCCTGGGGCTGCTGCTTCCCTGCAGTCCTGGCCATGGAGAGCAGCAGAAGTGGCTGTGTCCAGAGCAGCAGTGCCAGCTCAGGGCCCTGTGGGGAGCAGGGGCTGGGCAGCAGGACAAGCCAGCCCGGCTGGCCAGGACACCTCAGCTGGGGAAAGGGATGTCCAGGGAGAAGAGTGCGGGAGCGTTTCTGTGCCTGCAGGGTGCAATCCAGAGGAAGCTGCTGCTGCTGGCAGCGGCTCTGGCCGGGCCCCTCTGTGCCCTGCCCAGGGCTGCTGTGCTGTGCTGGCCTGGGCAGAGGGGCTGGCACTGAGCGGGCAGAGGCAGCCTGTGCTGGGCATCTCCTGGAGCCGGGACCAGGAGTTCTGCGCTGTCCCTGAGCTCCATTTCCCCTGCCATGGGGAGATCCAGCCCTGGGGCTGCTGTGGAGGCTGACCTCCCTCTCTGCCCCTCGGCAGCTGCTGGGCCCTTCAGAGGGGCTGAGCAGTGGGGGGAGTGCCCCCAGTGCTGGAGCACCCCGGGGCTGGCACTGCCATGGGGCTCACCCAGAACGGGCTGCTGGGCTGGGCTGGGCTGGGGTGAGGGCAGGGGAGTTGGGCAGAGCTGGGCTGGGCTGGGCAGAGCTGGGCTGGGCTGGGCTGGGGTGAGCCCAGGAGATAAAACCCACCCGTATCAGCTGAGCTCTGTGACTCTGCAGGGCCAGGACACGTTCCAGCGGGTGTGTGGTGCTGTGCCAGTCCCCTGGCAGGGATCTCAGACAGGCAGGTGCAGCACTGAGGGGGCTGCTCTGGGCCCTTGCTGGCATGGACAGTCCAAGAAGGTGCCCCAGGGCTTTGATCACCCCTCCAGCCTCTTCCATTGGCCACTTTCAGATCTGGCCACTCACCCCAGTGTTTTGGTCTCTTTGTTCTGTGGTCTTCTTCCTCCTGCTGAGTTCAGCATCGGTGTAGGGGCAGCTTCAGCCCTGCCCCAGGCTCCCTCCTCACCCAGACCTCGGCAGATCCCAGAGCAGGGCTCTCTGTGAACCCTGGCACGGGATGGGGGTGGTGGGACTGGACACTGAGGTCTGGCATGGACACTCTGGTGGGGAACATTTGCCCACCCAAACACACCCCGTGCTGTGCCGTGTCTGCTGAGGGGGGTGTGGGGCCTGTGCTGGGCAGGGGGGCTGTGCTGCCTCAGGCACAAATCCCAGGCATGAGCCACAACACAGTGACCAGGAGGTGGAAGCGAGGACAGGCTGTGGAGGAGGCATTCAGAAATCTGACCTGAGCCTGTGTTCATGTGTTTAGGAAAGCCAAAGTCTGGCTGGAGCTGATGGAGGCTGCAGGCAACATCCAGAGCAATGGGAATTCAGTCACTGTGTTTGCAGTAAATGGCTGCAAAAGGAACATGTCACCCTGCTGCTGAATGGGGGGTGGGGAGGAGAATCTAATTCATAGAATGGCTTAGGCTAAAACCTTAAAGATCATCAGGTTCCAATCTCCTGCCATGGCCAGGGGCACCTTCCACTGGACCAGACTGCTCCATCCAGCCTGGCCTTGAACACCTCCAGAGGTGGGGAGTCTGCAGCCTCTCTGGGTAACCTGTGCAAGGACCTCTCCTCCCTCACTGGGAAGAATTTCTTCCCAATATCCCACCTAAACCTGCCCTCCTTCCCCTCATGGACATTCTCCCTTGTCCTGTCACTCCAGACCTTGTCCAAAGTCCCTCTCCAGCTCTCTCAGAGCCCCTTTAGGCACTGGAAGGGGCTCTCATGTCTCCTTGGAACCCTCTCTCCCCCAGGCTGAACAGCTCCAGCTCTCCCAGCCTGGCTCCAGAGCAGATGTGTTCCAGCCCTGCAAGTGTTCCTTGTGACACTGTGGGACTTGGCGTAACCAAGGGTCCATTGTCACCCTGTGGGACACGAGAGACCATTGTGACACGTTGGGCCCACATGGAATCAAGGAGATCATTGTGACACTGGGACGCCCCATGGAATCAAGGGTCCATTGTCACACTGTGGGGCCTCATGGAATCAAGGGTCCACTGCGACACTCCTGAACCCCCAAGACCCTTGTGACACTGTAAAACCTTATGGAAAAATGGGTCCATTGTGACACTTGGGAGCCAAGGAGAGCATTGTTACGCTGAAAGGCCTCATAAAACCATGGAGACCATTATGACACTCTAGGGCCTTGTGAAACCAAGGAGACCATTGTGGAGCTGCAGGGCCTCATGGGATAAGGGAGACCATCCTGATACTTCAGAGCCTTGAGGAACCAAGTAACCTTTGTGACACTGCAGAACCAAAGGGCCGTTGTGACACTGTGGGGCCTGATGGAATCATGGAGACCATTGTGACACTGCTGGGCCTGATGGAACCAAGAGGCCATTTTGAAACTGTGGAGCTCAATGGAACCAAGGAGACCATTCTGACACTGAAGGGCTTCAGAGAACCAAGGGGCTGCTGTGTCAGTGTGGGGCTCCAAGTAACCAAGAGGCCATGGTGACGCTGCAGCCCATTGTGAAACAATGGAATCCATTGTGGCACTGCAGGGCCCCACGGAAACTTAGAATCGGTAGTGACACTTGGTGGCCTTGTGCAACACAGGGGCCATTGTGACACTGCAGGGCTTGGTGTAAACAAGGGAATCATTGTGTCACTGCTGGGCCCATGGAACCAAGACCACTGTGACAGTACAGGGCCTCATGGAACCAAGGGACCATTGTTTCACTGCTGGGCCCCATCAAACCACGGCAACCATTGTGACACTGCAAGGCCTCATGGAAGCAGGGACACCACTGTGAGACTGTTAACAAAAGTCAGTAAAAACAAAAATCCTCCTTAACACCAATGTAGCACTAAGAATAAGAAGCAGCATTCTTTATTTGGCTGGATGGATGAGGGGATAGCTCCTCCTAAAGCCATGCATGCTGAGGACAGGAAAGTTCCTGTTTATATCCTGTATTTTACAGACGTATTCAGCGATTGTCCCAGAATAAACACATAGATGATAATCATTCCCCCAAAATCATTAACATATTTTCCCTCCCCTTTACACATGTGTTCTTCTGTTCTGGGGGTCTCTTTGTGGTCCCTGGTGGTCCGTGACCCCAAAGTCTCACCTGACTGCCCGGTGAACTGGTAAAAGTTCACAACTGAGGCTGGTCGCTTTCCAGTTCTCCTTCTTACACAGTGGGCAGTGTGCAGTTCCATGGGCCAGTGGGTTTTGAAGAACAAGCATTGTGTCAGCTCAACAGGTGTAGAAAATTTATCATCTGATAACATCCCCCACCTTTGTGAAGCTTGTCTTCTCTTCCTTGCCTTGCATTAGCAATCATGGTTTTTATGCAGCTTAAAGGAAAGTATCATAATTACAATTATTAATATGATCACAATTATATTTTGCAAAAGTGAGGCCAACCAACCAGTCGGAGAAAATTCAAATCCATTAAGTCTTTTATTCAACTCTCTACTTTCTAATCCTGCTCTTCATTCTCTGCTGGATGCAGCAACTGATTTTATCCTCTCTACCCAATCATCCAATCCAGCATCACATTTGGAATGTGCACACAACAAGTGTTGTTGTTTCAGTTCAGGAATCCACATACTCCATGTTCATGTAACAGCAATAGGCCTGAAGCCAATCTGTTCTGTGAGGTCATTTTAGCTGTGGCTTGTGCTTGTTCCTTTATTCCAGCAAACCCCAAAGGAGTGGCATTCACTAAAGTTTCCATTTGCAGAGTCCAATGGTGTGTGGCTGGTCTGTTCCTAAAGGCAGATCTTTGCGGAGCAGAGATGGATTCTAAAATCCATCCTGCTGTAGTTCCCGCACTGGGATGTTTCGAAGTTTCATCCCCTTTACCCTTTCCCCACAGTTGGGCTCCCAGTGGTGACTCCTTGCACGAGGCACGTAATGTTAATATCCCCAGTGTCCCTGGTGCTCCTGATTCTCCCAGGGGCCAATGTGTGCTCCAAATTCCAGCACTTCCCACCCATCCTGTGGCTCCTAAGGATTTGGCCGTGTCCTGCTGACAGTCTGTGTCTCTCCAAGGCTCGTTGTTTGTTGGGTGAGCCCAGGTGTCACTGAAAAAGGCAAAATAATTTCTGCAAACACACCCCAGCCTTAGAGCCTGGGCCACAGCCAGGAGCTGCTGTACCCCAGGATTCCAAACAGCTCAAGTGTCTGTCCCAGTGCAATCCCGCTTTTCCTTTGTCCTGGGATCCTTTGGCCTTGACCTCATTAAATCAGGCTATTTGATACCCACCCATAAGGGGTCCTCTGGGAGGCCTGGGCTCCCTTCCCAGCCCAGACACCACTGAACTGGCTGGAAATATTCCCATTGTCCTGTCTGAGGGCTATTCCATACTGCTGGAATTTGACATCCCCAGGGGGTATCAGTGCAATCTCTCAGCTGAGAAAAATTTCCTGAGGTAATTTCCAGATCTGGTTTTGAGATGTTACAATTCTCAATAGTATTGTTTTTATGTGTCCATGGTAAGGAATATTCTCCTTCCATCCCTGCCCAGTTGGCCTGGGTGCTATTTCCTTCCCATGTGTTCCCAGATTTTTGTCAAATTGCTGAGTGAAGCTCCCCATGGAACTGGATTTTCTGCAGAGAAAATGTGTTGGCAAACAAGCTGTTACAGAGGCTACACTCTGTAATCTGCCAGAATCTTGCACTAATTTGAAAACCACATTCCCCTTCAATGAAGAACATAGTTTCTATTATATTATTATTAATATTATTATATATAATATTATATATTATATATCATATATATTACATATAATAATATAGATAAAATAATATATATAATAATAATAATAATAAAATGCAATTAGTCATTATCTTCATCTACATCTGGTAAATAGTATCACCCCTGAAAATCATATTCTATACCCAAAACAATCAATAGGATTTATGTCTCTAAGTGGCAAAACAGCAATACAAATTACCCCCCAAGAACTAAAAGAAAATAAAAACCTCCAGGGTGTCAGTCAGTTTTCTTCCCCTGTATTTTACGTGTGGCTGCTGGTTTTACCCGCGTGTGATGAACCCAGGGTTTGATTCCTGCCACCCTGAGTGCAGTGTAGGTTACCAGGAGGACTTGGAAAGGTCCTTTCCACTTTTCCTTCAAGGGCTCAGGGTTCCAAGTCTTCACATACACAAAGTCCCCAGGCTGGAAGGGATGAACAGGGCACCCAAAGCCACTGGTCCTGACAGGGTTATAAACAGACAGTCCAGCAAGAGTTTCTGCTAAAGCAATCAAGTATAGATTAAATCTGTTTCTCCCTTTGAATGGGTTTCTCCTGGAACTGATGGTGTTTGGTACCACTGTCCCTACAGGAGTTCATGGGGACTTACTTTGGTTTTTGATTGGCTGAATTCTGACTCACAAAAGAGCCAGAGGAAAGGTCTGTGCCCATTTTAAAGAGGTTTCTTGGCACATTTTACTCATTTGTGGCTTTAAAGTCTGATTCATCCTTTCCACTTTCCCACTCGCCTGTGGTCGCCAAGGGCTCTGTCAGTCCCATTTTATACCCAGGGTTTTGCTCAGCTGTGGCCCCACATCTGCTATAAAATGGGGCCTCTCCCTGAAGACAGCCAAAGTGGCCCCCAAATTTCAGTATGATTTCTTGAAGCATAATTTTTACCACTTCCCTGGATTTATTGGTGTGGCAGGGAAAGGCCTCTGGCCATCTGGAAAATGCATCTGCCAATACCAAAAGGTACCAATCTCCATTTTGTCTGGGTAATGCAGAGAAATTGATTTGCTAATGACCTCCAGGTGAATTTCCCTGTCTAACTGTTCCAGAAGGTGGCCTTTTCCTATTTTTGGGGTTGTTTTTTAAACAAATAGGACATTTCACTGTTATCAATTTTGCAATTTCAGTCATTCCCACACCAAGCACAGAATTTCAGAGATTAGATATGATGTCCTCAATTCCCCAGTGGCTTTTGTTGTGGATTTTTTCCTTTATTTTCCTCATTACAAAAGGTAATCCCTCCATCCCTCTGGATTCTTAGAGGCTTTTAATATATTTGCTAAACTTTGATTTTTGCAGGGCTCCATTTCCCTCTCACTTGGTTTGGGGTGTGTTGGGGTTTTTTGGAGTTCTTCTTCTGTTTTCTTTTTCTCTTAAAAATTTTTCCCCATATTTGTTGCCAGGGGTGACAAATTGCTGGGTGCGTAAGAAAAACAAAAGACCTGGCCACAGGGGGCGGGGGGGTCCAACTGTTTTTTTTTTCACCTGGGGGTTGGCTACAGCCCGGGCTGGCTGCTGCCCTCAGCGTTCAGAGGGAGCTTGGCAGTGCTGGAAGCTTCTGCTTTCGGCTGCCTTCCTTCTTCCAGAGAACCCCCTGGCTTCCCAAGCCTGCCTTTCCCTGCCCCGCTGGGAGCTGGGCCGCTGCCGCTCTGCCCCTGCCGCTGCTCGGAGCCTTCGCTGCTCTGTAGCTCGCACGCTCTGCTGGCTGAGACCTGCTGAGGTTCCTGCTGCAGCTCCGCAGTTTGATCCATCTCGCTGTCACCCGGGATCTGCGCTCGTCTCTGCTGTTCCACCCTGCTGCTCCTGAGGGTCCGGCCGGACACCGGGATCAGCTGCCCAGGGGTTTGTGAAGCTTTTTGTCCATCCCTTCCGGGGACCCCAGGCCGCCATTCCCGGTGCTGCCCGAGCTCGCTGCGGAGCGCCCCCTGCAGCCACGGGGGAACCATCGCACCCGCCCTGCTCACCGGGAGCTGCCAGCGCCCCTGCCGGCCGTGAGCGGAACTGCACCCAGGGGAAAGGGCCTGAGGCCGAGAGAGGCCGCACTGGGTTTGTGCTGCGGTTTGTTTCACTGCCAGAGTTATTGTTGTTTGTTTGTGTTGTTATACATATATATATATTAGTAAAGAACTGTAATTCCTATCCCTCATATCTTTGCCTGAAAGCCACTTAATTTCAAAATTATAATAATTCGGAGGGAAGGGGGTTGCATTTTCCATTTCAGGGGAGGCTCCTGCCTTCCTTCACAGACACTTGCCTTTCAAACCGAGACAAAGGGGCTGCAGAGCTCTCAGGATATCCTGGAGAGAGACCACAGGGGGCTATGGAACTTCTTTTCCTTCTGCTCATCCATCTCTGGGCTGACCCCTCTCTGCCCCCAGGAGCTGCTCTGCCCCTCAGAGGGGCTGGGGCTGTGCATGAGTGCCCAGAGCTCTGCAGGACCCTGTGGTGGGCAATGCTGGGGGGCCAGCCCAGACCGGGCTGGAGAGAGGGCAGGGGAGGTGGGAGGTCTTGGAGGGATCTGTGCTGAGCTGGAAAATTCCGGGGAGAGAAAAGCCTCAGTGAATCTCACACAGGGGTGGGGGCTGGCCCTCAGCAGACATTCTGGCCAGAAGCGTTGTGAGGTCACCCAGCACAGCAGAGACCCCACACAACAGGAATTCCATCCCTGGGGAGGTGAAGGAGTGAGGCAGGAGGGAGAGGCCCCTCCTGGGCTCTGGTTCTGGGGCACCTCTGTTACAGAACCCGACCAGCCCTGGCACACAGGGAGGCCGGCCAGGCCCATGGCCACCCTGGCCTGCACCAGCCCTGCAACCAGGGAAAAGTCTTCCCTCATCTCCAGGCTGAACATCCCCTGTTTCACCCAACACCCCTTGTCTTTCATCCTCTTAACATGCTCCAGCCAAGCTTTCCCTTCCTAAAAACAACAAATTCACCATATCTACATCTCTCCCTTACAAACTGTCCTTGCTGTCACCTCCTGGCAGTGGCTTCATGGCCCCTGTCCGAGCCAGCGCTGTCCCTGCACTGCCCCAGCTCTGCTGCCCCACAGGTGCTGCATCAGGAAGGGCAGAGCCATGGGGGAGGGAAATGTACAGGGACTCCTCCTGGGAGGGGCCTTGGGAGGTTTCCAGGCTGAGCCACAGCAGAGTCCGTGCAGAAGGGGACCCAGGGATGGGCTGTTTGTGTGCTCTGCCATGGCAGGATGAGGTGCAGATCTGCAGAGACACCCAGAAAATGTGGATCCCTGCAGGAGCTGATCTCACACAGTGGCTCCCAGGCCTCTGCTGCTCGCTGTTTGCCCTGGTTTGATGTTCCCTGAGCTGCAGCTGAACCCAGCAGGGCTGGGCTGAGAACCTGGGAGAGAAACAATCAGTGTCCATCTCACCCTGTGTGACCGTGCAGGGCAGGACTCAGCCCAGGGGCTGTGGGGCAGGGCCAGGGCCTGTGGAAGGGGTTGAAAACAGGCAAGTGCCCCAGAGAGGAGGCTGCTCTGTGCCCTTGGTGGCAGGGACAGAGCAGGGAGGGGGCCCAGGACATTTGTCACCCGCAGCCTCTGTCCCCAGCCATTGCCAGCCCTGGCTGCTCAGCCCAGGTTTCAGGGGAGTTTGGCTGTGCCCAGCTCCATCCTCCTGCAGGGCTCAGGGCCTGTTGCCGGCAATGGCCAGCCCTGCCCGGCCTCTCTGCTGGCCCAGAGCCCGGCAGAGCCCGGGGCAGGGCTGTGTGTGCAGCCCCACAGGTGCCCCGGCCTGTGCAGGGGCTGGGAGAGGCTGCCCAGCAGGGAGGCCATGGGGGCACAGAGCCCCAAGGCTGCTGTGGGCACCACGGCCCAGGGGCCGTTCCCACCCGCAGGGCTCCTGTCCTGGGCTGGGCCTGCACAGGGGCTGTGGCACCATGGCTGGGGCAGCGGGGCACAGAGGGGCCACGGAGCCACTGCCGGGGCTGACAGCAAGGCCAGGGACAGACAAGGAATTTCTGTGCATTGCCTGGGCTGGGCAGGGCTGGCTGTGGCAAAAGCAGAGCTCAGCTGCCCTCGGTGGCTGCAGGAAAAGTCAAGAGCCCAAAGAGCCTCAGTGCTGGAGACCAAGGCTGGAGGAGGGAAATGCGGGGCTGCTGTGGGATGGGGAGGGGGATTGAATTCCAGAAGACACTGATGTGGGGCTGAGGGACTCAAGGGCTCCTTGGCCTGAGCCTGTCCTGGAAAGGTCTCTCAGGCCTCTGTGCCCATGAAGGGCTTCAAGGAGGAGCAGAGCTTGTCTTGGCAGGAGCCTCATGGAATCCCCGAGGGACAAACGCCAGTGCCTGCCCAGCCTTCCCAACATCCCTGACCCCAAAGGCCTTCTCCACATCCCTCAGTTCCAGCTCAGTGCCCAGAACACAGCACAGCCCTGTCCAGGTCCTGGGGGTGATTCTGAAGGGAGTCAGCTGTGATTTCTCCCCACAGACCCACCACTGCAATGTCTCTCTGTGCAGCCCACGGCTCTCCTGAGCATTTCCCCTGGAGCCTCCCTGCCCTGGACATTTCTCTCCATGCAGTCCTCAGCACAGCCCAGCAAAGAATTCAGGTGGTTTCCCAGAGGACATTACTCTGGGAGTGAAGTGGCCTCAGGGCACTGTTTGTGCCCCTGGAATGGTGCCAGCCCTGAGTGCTGCTGATGGTGTTTGTGCTCACTCGGGTTCATCTCCCCACACACACTCGATGCTCTGCTGAAGGCTCCTCAGGACAGAGCAAACACGGACTGCTGGCCTGGTCACTCGGTGTCCCTCCCTGCAGGGACAAACAACCTCCCGCAGGTGAGGGCAGAGGCCAGTGCTGGCATTGGTGGTGGCAGGGGCTGGTGTGAGACAATTGCCCTGGGCACCTTCCCAGGCTGTCCCCGGAACAAAGCCACAGCCCAGGCCCTGCTCTGCTGCTCCCTCGGGTCCATCCCAGGAGCTCTGGCTGTGCCAGGACACTGCTGCGTGCCCCCCCTGCACACTCCCCCCTGCCCCTGGGCACTGGGGTTTGCTTTGCCAGGGCATTCCTGGGGCACATTCCTGACAGCAGCTCTGGAGGAGAGCGAAGCCCTCCTGCCCTGCCCTCAGGAGATGCCCTTTGCTGGTGGAGCTGCTGTGCTGGAGCCCGGCTGTGTCCCAGCAGTGCCCATGGGCTGTCCCTGCCTGTGCTCACAGCACGGACACGCAGCAGGACAGTGACCGAGCTGCCAGAGCCCTCAGGCCTCGCACCCACAGAAGGGCTGGGAAGGAGAGTGTGGAGATGGGAAGAGCAGAGGTGGAAAGAGGCAGTGCCATTGTCCCTGGCTGTGCTGCTGTGCTGGGAGTTTCTTCCCTGCAGCTCTGCCCACAGGCACGGCCCTGGCAGAGCCAGAGAAGGGCTGAGGAAAAAGCCTTGGGACACAAAGGTCAGGACAGCCACTTGTTTTTATTCAAATGCACAGGGAACAACCTCCTGAAAGTGTTTGTGTTTCAAAAGAAAGGTAGATGTTAATGGAGAAAGGCTAGGAGTAGTTCTACAGGATTTTACAAAAAACAGTGTAACACTAGAAAAAGAGTATGAAAAGGAACCAATGAAAAAATGGACAAATATGAAAAAAAGGCCAAGATTGTAAAGAGATACATTCTGAAAATTCTGGAGCAGAAAAGAGAGATTTTATTGCTTCTGAAAAGATACAGTGATCATTTTCCTCAGGGCATCCTTGAGCTCCTGGTTCCTCAGGCTGTAGATGAGGGGGTTCAGGGCTGGAGGCACCACCGAGTACAGAACTGACACCCCCAGATCCAGGGATGGGGACGAGATGGAGGGGGGCTTCAGGTGAGCAAACATGGAAGTGCTGATAAACAGAGAGACCACGGCCAGGTGAGGGAGGCACGTGGAAAAGGCTTTGTGCCGTCCCTGCTTAGAGGGAATTCTCAGCACAACACTGAAGATCTGCACATAGGAGAAAACAATGAACACAAAACAACCAAGTCCTAAAGTGGCACTAAAAGTAAGAACCCCAAGTTCCTGGAGGTAGGAGTGTGAGCAGGAGAGCTTGAGGATGTGTGGGATTTCACAGAAGAACTGGCCCAGGGCATTGCCCTGGCACAGAGGCAGGGAAAATGTATTGGCTGTGTGCAGCAGAGCATTGAGAAAGGCACTGGCCCAGGCAGCTGCTGCCATGCGGGCACAAGCTCTGCTGCCCTGGAGGGTGCCATAGTGCAGGGGTTTGCAGATGGACACGTAGCGGTCGTAGCACATGATGGTCAGGAGGGAATACTCTGCTGAAAAGAAGAACATGAAGAAAAACACCTGAGCAGCACATCCTGAGTAGGAGATGTGCGTGGTGCCCCAGAGGGAATTGTGCATGGCTTTGGGCACAGTGGTGCAGATGCAGCCCAGGTCGGTGAGGGCCAGGTTGAGCAGGAAGAAGAACATGGGGGCGTGCAGGTGCTGGCCGCAGGCTACAGCGCTGATGATGAGGCCGTTGCCCAGGAGGGCAGCCAGGGAGATGCCCAGCAAGAGGCAGAAGTGCAGGAGCTGCAGCTGCTGCGTGTCTGCCAATGCCAGCAGGAGGAAGTGGCTGATGGAGCTGCTGTTGGACATTTGCTGGCTCTGGGCACAGGCACCTGGTCATGGAGAAAGGACAGGGACAAGTCAGCACAGGCTGCTTGGAGCCAAACCTGGGCCATTCCCTGCAGACTGTCCCACTGGCACTCACCCACCCTTGTTCCTGCTCTGGGAAAACCTTCACCCAGCTCCCTGCCTGAGCTCCAGCTCTGCTGTCTGAGGGTGCCAGGAGCAGCCAGGCCTGTGCATGGGGCTCTCCAGGAGCCATCCCTGCCCCGCTGCCCTGGGTTTGTGGCCGTGTGGCAGAGGGACAAGGCTGGATAGTCAGGATTTGTCAGCGGAATCACTCCTCATGCACACAGGCTTGGTACCATCTGCACTGACACTTCCAAAGGAAATAGATGGCAGGAGCTGGTTTTAGGAAATGTTTTCCTACCCACACATCATTCCTGGCTCTCTGAGGTCACAAATCCCCAGCATTTCTGCTGCACTCCCAGTTTGCCACTGAGAGAGGTGAGAGGGAAAGGATTCCCTGTGGCTCAGGGCAAGGTGAGGGGCTGGATGGGCTCGTTCCCAACTGCCCTGGGCTTGCCCCTTTGACTGCAATCAGAGCACAATCCCACTCCTGGGTCACCCTGGGATAAACCAGAGCCTGCCCAGAGCAGAGGGATCCCTGAATGTCTCACCCTCTCTAAAGGTCTCTGGGCAAGGTCTCAGCACCCCCCTTCTGCCAGGGACACTCACGGGGCCCTTGGCAAACCCAGCAGCATTTCCTCAGCTGTGGCATCTCTGCACTTCCCCGGGGGACACTCAGGGCACTCCGAGAGGCTCTGGCACCGATTTGCACCCAGGAGGGCAGCTAAGAGCTTGGGAGGACACAGTGAGGAGAGCCCCGGCTGTGCCCATGATGGGATCTCAGGGAGGGAGGCTCAGCTCATTCCCCTTTCCCATGGCCTGCTTTGCCCACAGCCCCACAGGGCACAGGGAAGCTTGGACACCCCATGGACAGCCCTGCCTGGCAGGAATCCCAAGGGCAGAGCCTGACTCAGCTGCTGCAGATCCCAGAGCCTCCCTGAGAGCACCAGATAACAGTGACAATAGCAGAGGAGTGCAGAAACAAGAGAAGATGTTGTGGTGCCGTTCCTGGGAGGGCAGGGCAGAGACTCAGAATATTCTGTGATTCTGGGATTACAATTCCTCTTCTGCTTCCCTCATCCCCCAACCTTCCCATCCTGCTCCAAGCAGGAAATTGAAACAGTCCCAGAAAAGCTCCTGAGCTTTACAGCAATCCCGGGCTCACCTTCTATGGGAATTGTCCTCTGGAGCTGTGGCCAGGCTGGTGTGGAGCTGGGAGCAGCCCTGCCTCAGGCAGCAGATCTCAGCAGCAGCACCTGCCCTGCTCAGGGTGGCTCCTTCCCCCCACAGCTTCTCCCCCAGTGCTGGCAGCAGCTCCCCGGGCCGCCTGAGAGCTGCCCCTGGCAGGCAGCAGAGTCCCTGGGCCAGCACAGCGCCCTGGGCTGCAGGACCCTGCTCTGCAGGACAGCCCTGGGCACCCCTGGCTGCAGCCCCCGCTGCTCAGCCCTGCAGCAGAGCCTGGCAACAGGGAGCTGCCTTGTGCTGGGCCTGGGCTGCTGCAGCAGGGAAACCCAGCCCTGCCCTAGGGCCACATCCCCCACACTGCAGCAACCCTGAGAGTCCTCTGGAAAGCTCCTGAAAGCTGTGCCATGGGCCAGCTTCAGGAGATGCCTCCAGGAGCTGCAGCTTCTCTTCCCACAGCCAGACAAGGACTGTTTGCAACACTGGGAGGATTTCTCCTGTGCTGAGCCCGGAGTGAGCTCTGCTCTGTGCTCCCAGCCCAGGCTGAGCTGAAGGCCTGGGTGCCTCTGTGCTATGCCCGGGCTGGCTGCAGGCAGTGCCCCAGCCCTGCTGGGCTGTGCACAGGAGCTGCTCCTGGCCAGAGCTGTCTCTCTGCAGCACTGCCGCTTGCCAGGAGCTGCCTCTGTGCCAGGAGCCCGGCCCAGCTCAGCAGCACAGACACAGCACAAGCACTTTCATGACCCTCGCGGGCCTTGCTGCTGAGGCCCTCAACATCAGGCCCTCACAGGCACTTGCAGAAACCTCTCAGGAATTCAAGTCAGAATGGAACTGCAAAGTTTCTTGAGGTTTTAATGGGTCTCAGAGAGGGACAGGACTGAGAAAGTGTCCCCGGGCTCCAGTCAGAGCAGAGAACTGGAGGCAGGGATGCCAGGTGGGGACAAAGAGAAGCCAAGTCTTGGTGCCCTGGGGCACAGCAGCGTCTGTGCCAGCAAGGGCTGTGAGGACACACCTTGTGCTGAGGCCCTGGGGCCTCCTGGCACAGCCCCAGCAAGGCTGGGCACTGTCACCCCCTTGTGCTGCCCTCAGCATCCCCCCCACATGCCAGTGGCCTCAGGGATCTGCTGCAAGGAGTCCCTGGGGAGCCTTGCTCAGGAATGGCCCTGGGGGGCTCCTCAATGCTCCCAGGGACTGCAGCTTTTTCCAAGCACTTTGGCTTTGGTTTTGCCTGGGAGTCTCTGAAAGCTTCCTGCAATCCTGGCCTCCAATTCTCTGCCCTAATGAGTCCCTGGAGATTCTTTGTCAGTAACAACACTCAGAGGGACTAATTCATACTTCAGGGTACTGCAGTTTTTTTAAGGTACTTTCCACACTGACTCTCTGAGAAGTTTGTGCAATCCTGGCCTCCAATTATCGGCTTTAACGAGTCCCTTGAGAGCTTTGCATTGACACTCAGTGGGGCTCATTAATGCTCTGAGATACTCAAGGTTTTGAAGGTACTTTGGATTTTCCTTCCCACACTGAGTCTCAGAGATTTTTGTACAATCACGGATGCCTGAAGTGGCCCCGTAAAAATCAGAGATTTGACAAGAATAAGGGAATAAAGGTAGGTATTTCTTTGAAGGGCCTTCTAAGGTACCCTGGGGAGTCCAGAGGCTACTGCCAAAATGGACCCCAAGATGGACTGTGGGTCACAAGTTCTTCACACTTCTAGAAGTTTGGTTCATTTGCATATCAGGGTTAATTATCCAATTAAAGCTTCAGTGAATGATGTAATTTTCCCAAGCTTGCCCCCTCCCTTTTGAGGCTTTTGGTTTATACTTTTTGGGCCTAGGACGGTCTGAGTGTCCTTGGAGAGCAGGCCTGGAGAGGCTTTGTTATGTCTGCCTAGCATGAGAGAGCAGAAGTTAACAGGCTACAAGAAACTTCAGAGTTACACACCAGGAAATACAGGATTTGAAAAATCTGAAAGTTAAATCCTAAGGCATCATTCCCCTCTTTAGAGGCTTGACAAGGCCTCTACCTTGTCAAGACTCTATTCTAAATATTCATAATATCTACTAATAATATGTGTCTAACAGCAGTATACATCTAACAATTGTATACATAAACAAGAATTATAATTACAATTATTATGAACAACTCTTTAATCCAGAGGCAGTTTGGTAACCACGAAATCAGGATGTGGAAGATGTAATCAGAGCTCAGTGTGTTATCTTTGAGTGCTATCTAATAATGTAAGATCTGAGTATGTTCTGAAATTGTAAACAAATTTTGCTGATCTTTCTACTTTGACTTCCATGTCAATTGCTAGTTCTGTATCCAAATGAATGTCTTTGGATACACTTTGGACGAGAATCATATGCAAATTTTGGTTCCAAACCTGAGTCAGGGTTACCAGCTCTGTAGATAATAAGCACAGGAAAAGAATCATTTAAATGACATCATCTTCATTTGTATCAGGCTCTGTTTTCTCAGTTGTTTCAAAAGCAGAAGCCTTCTTAGCTCTGGAGTAGTGAATCCAGGGCCCTTTGCCAGCCACTTTGACTGCGGTGAGGGTGGTCAGCAAAATCTGGAATGGTCCCCTCCCCTTGGCCTGTAGAGGGTCACTGTCCCAGCACTTAACACAGAGCCAGTGTCCAGGGTGGAAGGGATGTGCAGGGGTGTCCAGTCCTATGGGTGTGGATAACACGATGTAATTCTGGAGCTTCTGTACAGTGGAACCCAAAGCCATGAGATATCTCTGGACATCAAGTTTCCCCCTCATGTGAATCTCACCTGGAACATGTGGAATTTGCTATGGCTGCCATACAGTATTTCATAGGGACTGATGTTATCCCTGCGCCTCGGTTGTATGCGGATCCTCAGTAAAGCTCCAGGCAAGGCCTGAACCCATGGCATGGATGTCTCTAAAACCTAAGGCATCACCATCACCTCCCAAGGCTCTCCTGGGTTCCATGAGGCCCCCATGTGACACACTGGAGCTGCAGTTCAGTGAGGTTCCATCACCTCACCAAGGTCTCTGGGGTTCAATGGGGCGCGCCCTTCTCGCATTTGAGCCTTGGTTCCATGAGTTCCATCCACTGACAGTGGTGTCTGTGTTCCGTGAGGCCCAGCTGTATCACATCAGAGCCTTGCTTTCACCAGGTTCCAATACCTCACCATGGTCTCCTGAGCTCCATGAGGCCCCGCTGTGTCACACTGGAGCCTTGGTTCCATGAGGTTCCATAGCCTCACTATGGTATCTTTGGTTCCATGAGGCTTCTCTGAGTCACATTAGAGCTCTGGTTCCATGAATTTCCTTACCTTCACTATGGTTTTGGATTCCATAATTTCCTGATGTGCCACTTTAGCATTTTGGTTCCATGAGATTCCATAGCATCCATGTGGTCGCCTGTGCCCCATGAGGCCCCACTGTGTCACACTGCATCTTGATTCCATGAGTTTCCATAACCTGACAGCATCTCCTGGGTTCCATGAGGCCCTTCTGTGACACACTGCATCCTTGGTTCCATGAAGTTCCAAAACCTCACTATGGTCTCTTGGTTCCATGAGGCTCCTCTGTGTCCCAGTGGAGCCTTGGTTCCATTGGGTTCCGTAAGCTCACAATAGTCTCCTGCATTTAATGAGGAGCCGCTGTTTCACATTTCAGCCTCAGATTCATGAGGTTCCATATCCTCCTTGTGGTCCTCTTTGCCCCATGAGGCCCCGCTGTGTCACATTAGAGCCTTGGGTCCAAGATATTACATGGCCTCAAAATTCAGTGAGGCTCTGCTGTGTCAGACTGGAGCCTTGGTTCCATGAGGTTCGAGAAACTCACTTTGGTCTCCTGGGTTCCATGAGGCCCCACTGTGTCACAAGGGCCCCTTGCTCCCATGAGCCATGGAAACATCCCAGTGGCACCTGGATTCCAGGAGACCTCACTGCATCACAGCTGACACTCGGTTCCATGAGGCTGCTTGTGACACAATGGTCTCCTGGGATCCATGAGGCTGCGCTTTGGAACAATGGACACTGGAATCCAGGAACAGGGGCAATGTCCAAGTGGCACCTGGGTTCCATGGGGCCCCGCTGTGTTTACAATTGAAACTTGCTTCCATGATAGTCCATTCTTTCACAAGAGTGTCCTGGGTTCCATGAGGCCTTGCTTTGTTACAAGTTACACTTGGTGTCCTGGGGTGACTCTATGATGTGTATCCCCTATCATGGCTCTATGCCAAAAAATTAATTTTGTGCCTTTTTCTGTGCCTTTAAACTGAGCTTGAGAGGGGAGGAAAAACAAAACCAAACGAACTTTTCAAAGCAGTTCCCAAGGACACAGCGATAGAGACTCCTCTGTGTTCCCCAGCTGCAGGAGCACAGAGGAAGCATCCTTTGTTTTGCTTTTTCAGCCAGCTTTTCGGGGTTTTTTTCCCTTTTTTCACTCTGGCGTGGTTCCTGGGCCTCTGGGGTTTTTTTTCTCTCTCTTCTGGACTGTTTCAAGAACATCAGAACACATTGGGAGAATTTTCCTTCAGGCCCAGAGGTTGCCTATGGCCTACGGCCTCGCTGACCCAGCTCTGAGGAGGAGAGAGACCACATCTACAGAAGGACTCTGAAATCGTCCCAGGTTTCTCTCCACCGCGAGAGATTTTATTATTTAGCATTATTATCTTTTTCCTGTGTGTTAGTTAAAATAAATGGTTCTTATCTCTTTCACTTTCCTTCGAGGAAAATCTTTTTTTCCCCCAAACCTGGTGGAGGGAGGGGTGGTTGTAACCTGTTGTTCTCTAAGAGGATATATTGCTAGATTTTGGCCAAACCAGCACACTTGGTTTAATGAGATTCCATAGCATCACAATGGTCTCCTGTGTTCCATGAGGCCCCGCTCTGTCACAACGGAGCCTTGGTTCCACGAGATTCCATAGAGTCACAATGGACTCCTGTGTGGAATCAGTCCCCGCTCTGTCACACTGAAGCCTTGGTTCCATTAGGTTCAAATACCTCACTGTGGTCTCTTGGGTTCTATGAGATCACGCTGTGTCATATCAGAGCCTTGGTTCCATGAGGTTCCATAGCCTCACTATGGGATCTTTGGTTCCATGAGGCTTCTCTGAGTCACATTAGAGCCCTGGTTCCACTGGGTTCCAGAACATCACAATGATCTCCTGGGTTCCAAGCGGCCGTGCTGTGTCACATTAGAGCCTCTGTTCCAAGAGATTTCATGGCCTCACTATGGTCTCCTGGGTTACATGAGCCCCACTGTGTCCATTTAGAGCCTTGGTTCCATGCAGTTCCATACCCTCGCTATGGTTTTGGGTTCCATAAGGCCCTCCAATGTGTCACTTTAGCATTTTGGTTCCTTGAGATTCCAAAGCATCAATGTGGTCTCCTGTGTTCCATGAGGCCCCACTGTGTCACACTGGAGCCTTGGTTCCATGCGGTTCCCAAACCTCACTTTGGTCTCTTGGTTCCCTGTCATAGTTTAGCATAGCTGGGAGTTGTAGTTAAAGAAGGCTCCATCAGCTACGGAAGTGATTCTTTGCAAAGAGGTGCTTACAGCTTCCTCCAGACCCAACAGAACCAATCAACTGGCCAGGCTGAATATTGGCAACTTTTTTAAACTATTTAGAGAGCTTGACACGCCTCTGTGATCCACATTTTAAGAAGGAACAAACCCCGGGAAACCCTCTCTTGCTTCCAGTGGCTGAACAGGTAACGGGTGGGGTGTGGCCGGGCTGGGCCGGGTTGGCCAGGGGTGGCTTGGCTGAGATCGCAGCCGCTTCTGCTCACTGGACACCCCCCAGAGGCCAGGCCGGCCCTCACCTCACCCCTAGTGCAGCCAAAATTCATCTGAGGCTGCTGCCTGGCAGGATCATGTGACCAAGAGAGATAAGCAATTCCAGCTGCAAGGCCCAGGTGAGATTAACTCTCTTAGTGCTGCAAGATTCCTCCAGACCAGATGAAGTCTGCAGACATCAATCCTCTCCCCGGTCAGAGGAAAGGGAAAGGTGAAGGCGTGTGAAGGAAACACTATAAAGATGCCCAAGTCAGTGAGGAAGGAAGAGCTGAAACCCCGAGAGAGGAGAATGAGGAGATGCTTCAATCCTAGAAACTGAAATTCTGTTGTAAAGCTATGGTGATGGACTATGATATATCAGAATACCCACTGTAATTTCATGAAAGCATAGGGGGTTGAAGCGTTCAAACTGCAACCATGAGCAAAAGTACTTGTGCTGGAACAAGCAAACGCTGAAGTAGCTGTAACTTGCTGTGAGCAACAGTACCTGTGCTGAAATGAGCAAATGCTGAAGTAGCTGTGATTTGATGAGAAACTTGAACAGAGATCCCACAAAAGAAAAAGACCTCTGTTCCTAGAGATGAAGATACACCCAGAGATAGTGTTCTTACCCCTCTCAGGCACTTTGACAAGTGAAGAGAACTTTTGTTTCTGAACAGCTCATCCTTAAAATGGTACCCCATTAGCTAAAGAAACCCTCGAAGCAGCTGTGGGGAAAGCTGTAAGTTGGGGGAAGGGACTTTCACATGGAAGCAGAGAACCATCCCGGGCAGCTGCCTTGCTGTGACATTGAAGTTACAAGAGACTGTTTCTTGTGGAGATGTCTCCATAGCATGAGCAAAAGAGACTCCTCTCCCTAAGTGAACTGGAAAACAGAAATTATTATATAGGTGGTGAACTGACTAGAAAAATCTCAAGGGTTGTGGTTTTTTTACATTGTCAGTAAAAGGGAGGAGAGGTGGGGGGAAGAGAGGTGTTCTGAAGGTTTAGTCTGACTTTTTTTTCCCCCTCTTTTAAGTCTGGTAATAAACTTCTTTATATTCTTTAAGTTTTGTGCCTGCTTTGCTTTTCCTCCTAATGCTTATTTCCCAGAAAGGACATCAGGGAGGTAATGCATAATCTGACCTAAAACCACTACAACTACTTTTCAGCTTGGTCCAATTGGACAATTTTTCTCAGATTCAGACTTCAGAAAATTATGTAACACAGGACCAACATCAAATTCTGTTAACATGAGAGGCCTACAAATAAGCAAAGACTTCAGACTTGACAAATCCCCCTGGGCCTTATGGGGGGGACGATCATCAGTGATGACCTGTAGTAAGACCTAAGTGTAGTAGAACAGGGACAAGAGTGAACGGAAGCTTTTGTGATGTGATGGAAAGCAGAAAGCAGCGTGTAACTTTTTTTCTTTTTATTTTTTTGTGATATGAATTACTTTAAATAATACAGTCCTTTATAACTTCAGTAGTTTTTTACCTCTTATTAACTTTTATTATCTCACTGTCCCCCCTCCTGACGTAGAGAAACCACCTCGACTATATAACCCCACGAAGTAAAACAATAAAACGCCATTTTAACCATCTGCCATATTAGTGCTGTGTGTCTGTGGCCCGAGCAGCTTGGGGACTAAGCCGAGCTGCCGTGCCGGGTTCTTGAACCAGGTCGCCACTGTCTCACATACCGAGAGGCATTAAATGGTGCCGAAACCCAGGAGGCTGAGTACAACCCGGGATTCGGGGATCGCCTGGACTGAGACGCCAGCGGCTGCACAGCTGAACTAGTGCAGCGAGGGAGACGTCCCTGGACCCGCGGCTACCATGGAAGCCATAGCAAAGGTCGTAAGTCTACTTCATAAACAGTGGGGGATTAAGTGCAAGCTCAAAAATTTTAACCTTGCTATTGCAAGACTTATAGAGCTTAAAACAATTGGTCGTCCTGTAAAAATACTACATTCAAAAATCTGAGAAAAGTGTACAGCCGCATTAGCTGAGGAAACGAAAATCTCAAGGAGCGGCAAAGCCCTTAAGGCGTGGGGGAAAGTAAAACAGGCCCTACGCAAAGCTTTAGAGCAACAACAAATCTGAAGCGCTGCGCGCGTGTGCCTATTAGCCACTCCCAAGCTGGGGGTGGGGGCCACGACGCAGACTGAGACAGAAAGCGGATTCTCTGAGTGCGGGGACTTGCGGGGACCAGGCGCGCCCCCCCCCCCCCCCGAGCTCAACCATCTGCCATATTAGTGCTGTGTGTCTGTGGCCCGAGCAACTTGAGGACTAAGCCGAGCTGCCGTGCCGGGTTCTTGAACCAGGTCGCCACTGCCTCACATACCGAGAGGCATCACCTAAGCCTACTCAAGGCCCATCAACCTATGGATGGACCTGCTCCCATTCCTGGGCTTCCCACTACAGCTGTGCCTGACATGGACAAGGTCCCTGTCAGCAGCCACGAGGCCACCCTGCCCAGACCAGGGCAGTGGGCCACGCACAGGTCAGTGATGGTGAGCTCCCAGCTGCTGCTGTGACACCATCGCCCAGCCTGAGGTATAAAAGGTGGCTGCGCATCAACACAACCTGCAGAGTCGAGGAGACGATCGCAGAGAAGGAGCTCGCCCAAGGCTACTGAAGGAGTTTTGGTGCCTCTGAGGCAGCTCACACACATCTCTCTTCACTCAAGGAAGGACTGGCGTACTTTGTCAGGAGGAGAAAGCCCGGCAGTGCTGCAGCACAGACCCACCAGGCACTCTCCTTCTGTATCCGCAGTGGTGCAGCGGGACGCTGCTAAGAAGTGTCCTCCTGAGCAGGAGCAAGGTGAGAGCCAAGTCTCCTTCCCCACAGCTCCCCATGGCCGGCAGAGGGGCCGTGGCCACGAGCAGCGGCAAGGGGAGGCAGGAGCTGCACACAACCACCCCATGGCAGGGTCCCTCCTCTCGTGGGCCAGCAGGGCCAGCAGGGCTGTGGGCACCGGTGCCTGCCCTGCCCTTAAGCCAGCCCAGCAGGGACAGAGCAGGGCCCTGGGGACACTCCTGCAGGGACACTGCCCCAGCCCCGCAGAGGTGCTCACGCCACTTTCTCTCTCTCCGATGTGTGCGCTGTGCCCCCGGGCAGAGGCGGAGCCGCACAGCAGCAGCAGCAGCAGCCTCTCCGGACAGCCCAGGCCGAACCAGGCCCGATGCCGCTTGTGGAATCAGCGAGCACAAGGCTCGGGCAGCCGGACAGTAAAACCCATAAGGCTGAACCGTGTGCCACTGCTGCGTGCTGAGAGCAGCAGCCCCAGCACCGCCAGTCAGGTGCTGTCAGGGCTGCCCCAGGGCATGGGGCTGGTCACTGGCAGCAGCAGCTTCCCCGGCTGGCAGCAGGGCTCGAAGCGAGGCCACCCAGAGGGAGCCACAGAGCCGCAGACACCCGAGGGCCCGCCGGCAAAACGCCGCAGGATCGGCGATGTGCCAGCCCCCAGCGCTGAGACCAGCAGCCCCAGCACCGCCAGTCAGGCGGCGGCGAGGCTGTCCCAGGGCCCTCAGTCATCCAGGAGACGAGTGGCTCCATACAGACCCCCATGGCTCTTCCCTGGATCTGTGACAGACAACCGCTCCCAGCCCCGGCCCGTTCGGATGAGACGCATCTGGCGGCAAGAGCGGCGGGCAAAAAAGCCCTACAGTCAGCCTGGCAACCAGAGCAGGGCCAGACAAGCACCAGCCCCTGGTGCTCATCCCCTCCACCCCTCAAAGTAAAGTTTTCTGTTCGTTTGAACTGGGAGATCCCCATTCCTTTCTCCAGGCACTTGCATCCTCCTGTGGCTGATCTCCAAGCAGAGGCCCCAGTTCAGTGAGACTCTCCAGCAGCTCTTTGCCCTCAGGGACTCCACCTGCCTCATGGCAGTGCTCAGTGTCAGATGAAGCACTGGCCTGGAGATGCCAGCCCTGCTTCTGCTCTCTTCTCAGCCAGGAAGCATCCAGAAGGAAAAGGACTATGCAAAAGGGCCATGGAGGTGACCTAGGAAATTTGCAAGCACAAATAGGCTCAGACAGCCTTGGTGGGAGGGCACAGCTCTGCTTGCTGCAGGTCCCCAAGAGAGAAAATCATGGATGCAGCAGGATTATTCCCCTCCCAGACCAGCCCAGGCACTGTTCCATCTGCCATTGCTGCCACTGGGGTTCCACGTACCAGCCTGCAGAGTAACTGGCATAGTGCAGCTGATTCTGGGAAGGCAAAACTAAACTCTGCCAGTAAAAATACACTGCACGGGTGGCCCGAGGACAACTCTTGGACTGAGAAGCAGAGTTTCCTTATTTTTGGAGGATTTTACACAAGTGCCAGCTCAGCTTGGAGGAGCAATGGCAGAGAGGCTCAAGGGCGAGGCACCACCTTCTGTCATGGCGGTAGCCCTGACTCCTGCCTCGCTGGGAACACTGGTTTACCTGACAGGCACATTGAGACATCTCTTATTTCACACCCGAACTACTGTGATAAATGAGTGAATGATAAATGTTGTCGTTCGCATATAGGATTTTAACATTTACAAATGATGATGTACTATGTCGAAATAGTGTTACGGTAAAATGTAGTCAAGTAGAAATGAGATTAATGTAAATTGTAACTTCAAAATATTGTAATATGTCAAGAAATGTATTAATAAACACATGGTAATAAATGTCTTTTGAGTTGAGAAACTACAGAGCCAGGAACCAAGACATCTTAGAGAAACAAAGAAGGTAAACCGCATGCATGCCAGGAAGTCTGTTATCTCATCAAAACTCACACCTCCCAAGGAAGCTGTCAGCTCCAAATTAGGCTGGAGGCTGGGGAGGCACCGGAGGGCGGTGCCTGTCTTCAATTCTGCAGTTATCCAGAGGGCTGGAGAGGCGCCGTGCTGGTGGAAGGGGACAGGGACGGGAGAAGGGGGAAAGCTGAGTGAAGTGTAAATTACTTTCTGGGCTTAATGAATATGGAACAGTTGAAGAGAGACTTAAGTCCACAGGAAAATGAATGGAGGGCGCCTCTGGCAATATTGCCAAGCGCCCCAGCGCTGTGATATGTCTTTGTTCTACTAAAAAATGTTCAATATTATAGTGCTAAAAATTTAGCTCCTGAATTCATTTCTTTCTTCTCCTCCTCTTCCCGTGGCTGCTCTCCTGCGCCACAGAACTCTGCCGGCTGCAGCTTTGCAAACATCAGGTGGAGCTCTGGATGTTGCTGCACAGTTTGCTCGAGGTCCTCGGGGGCTGCATCCGATCCATTGTTCTTGTCTGCCCCCTGGGCACGGAGCCCATGGATCCACTGGCCCCTGGGCAGGGCCTGGCACAGGAGGTGGAACCTGGGTCCTGCTGCAGCGGCGCCGGGGCAGCTCCAGGACTCGCTGTGGCCGCTGTGGCAGCCGCAGCACAACCCGTTCCCAGGGAGGAGCCGAGGGCTCCGTGGGGCTCTGCAGGACCTCGGCCCTGGGGCTCGTCTGCATCAGCCCGGGCAGCCGGGCTGCACTTGGCTTCCTTTGTGTCTCTGCTTGCCCTGGGCCAGCAGCTGCCCAGCGCCGAGGGGACAGCAACGGGACCGGGGCAGCTTGGGGCGAGCTTCAGTGTCTGTGCCCGGGAGAAATCCCAAAGCCTTCCCTAAGGAGCAGGGAGCACTGACAGAGCACAGGATGCTGCTGCTGCTGCTGCTGCTGCTGCTGCTGCTGAGCACGGGCCGGCCCCAGGGCTGATGTCAGACAGAGCCGGGATGGGAGCCGCAAATAACAGGAGGAGGAGAAGGAGGGGCAGGAGGAGAGAGTGGGGAGGACGGATGGAGGAGCAGGAGCGGGAGGAAGAGGAGGGATAAAGGAGGAGAAGCGGGGAGAAAGAGGAGGAGGAAGGACAGAGGAAGAGGAGCGGGAGGAAGAGGAGAGGCAGAGAAGGAGCAGAAAGGGAAGCAGCAGAAGGATCTGCCACGTGCGTCCATCGCTCTCTGTGTCCGCAGCTCTCGGCCCCGGGAGCATCGCTCCCCCCATCCCGCAGGTGACCGGGGAGGGGAGCTCGCCCCAAATATCCTGGGCGGTCCCTGGGTTTTTTTTGGGAGGGGGGGATTTTTGCACCTTGGAGGACTCCGGCACTGAGCCCCAAATATCTTTGTTGTTTACCGGGAGGTTTTTTTTAGGGGTGCGGGGGGAGGCGGGTGTTTGGATCTTACAGGACTCCAAATGTGAGTCGCAAATGGCCCTTGGGGGATATTGGGGAGTCCCCGGCACGCGGGGTTTTGGGGGGTCCCAGTGGCGGCTGCCGGGAGAAATGGGATGGGCCGGGATGGGGCCCGGGAAGGGTGGGATGTGGATTGGGGTGTGGGATGAAGTGTGGGGGAGGGGGATGGGTGGGCTGGGGCCCGGGATGAGGCAGCCGAAGGCTGGGGATGCTGAGGCCGGGGGGACCCCAGTCCTTCGGGGCTTGCGGGGTATCGGCCAGCTGTGAGGGAGTTTTGGGGCAGCCCTAATGCTGAGGGGGGCGGTGCTGGCAGCGGGGGGACGCGTGGCTCTGGCAGCTCTGGGCCCCAGCTGCGCCCCCCGGAGCGGAATTTGGGGAGGGGGAGGTGGGGGCGGCCAGGCCGGGCCCCCATGGCCGCGCTGTCCCGGTGGGGCCGAGTGCGGGCGGGAGCCCCGCGGGGCCCGGCCCTGCCCGGGCACGGCTGATGCCGCCCTGCCGCGCTCCGCACTGCTCCGGCCTGGGGCTGCCAGGGCCTTGCGGGCCGGGGCCGCTTTGGGGACCCCCCCAGGGCACAGCGCGGCTGCTTTGGGGCTGTCGGCACCGCCCGGCGCTGGGCATGGGGCGTGTGGGGGCAGCTGGGGCCGTACTGGTGGCACTGGTGCTGCTGGGAGCCCCCCCGGCCCGGGGTGAGCGGTGAGAAGGGGGCAGGGGCTGGGACCCCAGACTGAGCGAAGTGGGGGTTGAGCTGGGAGGGTCTGTGGATTGGGGGAACGCAGAGAAAGGGGAGGAGAGGGGAGGGAAAGGTGGAGTTGGTATGGAAGAAGGGAGGTTCCACGGGGGTCCAGCCCTGTCCCCCAGCACCTGAGCCCTGGAGCGATTCCCTGGGGCTCTCAGGGATGGAGGGATCTGCACTGGGAGGGTCTCTGAGCCCCCTGTCCATCCCTGGGGCTGATCGGGGGGCTCCCCCCACCCAGCAGCCGGTGCTGCGGCAGCCGTGGGGCAGAGGGGGTGGGAAAGGGGGGACCGGGGTGGGAGTGGAGGAAGAGCGGGAGGAAGAGGAGGGAGAGAGGAGGAGGAGGAGCTGGAGAACCACGAGGTTCCACCGCCCACCTGCTGTGTCCGCAGCACCCCCAGCCTGCAGGTGAGCGGGGAAGGGGAGCTCACCCCAAATCTTTTGGGGGTTCACCAGGAGGGGTCTTTTTTGGAGGGGTGTTTGGAGCTCGCAGGTTGTGGAATCGAGCACTAAATATCCTTGCATGTCCCTGGGAGAGATTTTTTGGGCCAGAGGGGATATCTGGATCTTGCAGGACTCCAAAGCTGAACCATCATTGCCCCGTGGGGGGTCCTTGGGGGTCCATGTGAGGGTCATCCGGTACTGGCGGGGTGGGACATTGGATTTGGGGATCCCCAGGAGAGGTGGGGCTGGAACACAGGACCTCTGGAGTGGGGAGACCAGAGAGGGATGATACCAGAGCTGGGGGACCCCCAAAGCCTGGAGGGGTGGGGGAGCCTGGAGATGAGGCAGGGCTGGGACCCCTCGGCCCTGAAAGGGGCGGTGAGGAGAGGGGGGAGCCCCAAGTGCCTGGAGTGGAGGGAGACTGAAGAGGGGGACCCTGGGACCCCTGGGAGCCAAAGCAGAATCAGGAAGAAAGGGACCTGTGGGACCCCCAAAACCCCCCAGCATCCCTAAGCAGGACCACAGAGAGGGGGGATCCCCAGGACCCACGGGACCCCCAGCAGCCCTGACAAGGGGGATGCCCAGAGCCCCAAAGTGAGGAGACTGGAAACGGGGAGCTTCTGGAGACTTTTTTTGACTCACTCTCAATTTTTTTCTTGGTTTGATGGAAACCAGGTGCTTGGTGCCTTCTAGAGATGGACTTAGGCAGGAGGAATCCCAAACCCAACACACTCACAACCTTGCTTTTCTCCCCAAACCAGGATTTCCCATTCCCAGCCCTTGGCTGGATGGAGGAGGAGACTGTGAGGAAGAGGAAGATGCCCCAGGACACCCAGGCAGGTGAGGAGGAAGTCAGTGCCCCTTTCCCCCTCTCTCCTGCTCCATCTCCCAGCCCAGCATCGCCCCTGGTTGCAGGACAACCCTGCTGCCGACGCCGTCCTGCCGGGGACGGACTGGGGGGATCTCCTTCCCCTTCCCTGTGGCACGGAGGCAAATCCCATCCTCTCCTTGTCCTTCCTGCCCCAGACAAGGAGCTAAGGATGGAGCCCAGGGAGGACAAATCCCCGCAGCAGAACCTGGTGGAAGAGGCCGTTTTGAGCGGCTCCACGGTGCAGGAATCCAACGGGGAGGAAAAGCCCCAGAGATCCCACAGGAGGAGGGGCTGCAAAAGCAGCCCAGGGTGCTCTGAGGAGGAAGGACCCACCCTGAGTCGGGAAGGCTGCCAGAGCTTCAGCTGGGTCTCCAACCTGGTGATCCAGCAGCAGCTTCACACCAGGGAGCAGCCCTACAAGTGTGGGGAATGTGGGAAGAGCTTCAGCCACACATCCAACCTCTTCATCCACCTCTGTGTGCAGATGAGGGAGAGGCACAACGAGTGCCTGGAACGTGGGAGGATCTTCAGATGGAGCTCCAGCCTCATCAAGCACCAGCGCCTGCACTCTGGGGAACGGCCCTATGAGTGTGGGGAATGTGGGAAGAGCTTCAGCCAGAGCTCAGCACTAGTCAAGCACCAGAGGATCCACACTGGTGAGAGGCCCTACGAGTGTCCCGAGTGTGGGAAGAGGTTTCAGACCAGCTCCCATCTCCTCTGGCACCAGCGGATTCACACAGAGGAGAGGCCCTTCCGCTGCCCCGACTGCAGGAAGGGTTTCAAGCAAAACTCCACCCTCGTCAGGCACCGGTGCATCCACACTGGGGAGAGGCCCTACGAGTGTCCCCAGTGTGGGAAGAGCTTCTCACAGAGCTCTAAATTGACCAGACACCAACAGAGGCACCGGTAAGGGCAGCCCTGAGAGTGCCCCGAGTGCAGGAAGAGCTTCATTCTCTGCTCCAACTTCATCCCCCATCAGAGGACCCACATTGGGAAGAGCCCTGCTGACCCACATTCCCTATGATCCAGGCTGGGAACACCCCAGGCTCGTGCTCTCCACGTCCTCCTGGATCCCCGTAGGCACCTGGGTGAAGGCAGGGGCAGGAACATCCATTGGGACTCAGATCAACATTGGAAATCCATTGGGAAGAGCCAATTTTTAAACTTTACACTCAAAAGAATTTCATCTATTCTGTCCAATTGTTTTTTCTGGTGGCATCAACCATCGCTGGATGATCTTGGAGGTCTTTTCAAACCTAAGTAATTTTTGTGTTAATGCTGTTGAAACAACCAAAATTGGGGTAGAAATAAATTCAACGATGTCATCTAAAGGTACACTGTTTTCCTCGAATTTGGGGGTGAATTTGGGCTTCAGAGGAATATTTGGGGGGATTCAGGTGTGTGTGGGGCCAGGAAGCCAGGCAGATTGGGGCCACGATGTCACAGTTGTGGTGGCAGAACGTGTCCACCTGAGCCCGTCTGTTCTCCAGGAATTCCGGTTGTCTGTCCCAGTCCCTGGCCTGGGTCTGCCCATCCGGGGTGTCCCCCCCCAAAGTGCCCAAATCGCTGCTGAATTTCCCGAGCTGCTCCTGGCTATGGATGTTCCTGTCCACCAACCTGTCCTGGTCAGTGCCACGTGGGGTGGGAGAGGATATGGGGGATTCTGGGGGCACTGGGAGAGGCTTTTGTGGCTCTTGGGGGCATTTGGGGTGCTGGGAGGGGCTTTTGGGGCAGTCTGTGAGGGAGTTTTGGGGTGCTGGCAGGGCTGTTTGGCTTGCAGAGAATTTGGGTGGGTCTTGGGTGAGATGGGAAGGGGATTTGGTGGCTCTTGGGGCCATTTATATTGCAGGGAGTGGTTGGGGGTGTCCTGGCCGGGAGCTGTGGGGTGGTTTGAGGGGTCTGGGAGTGGCTGTGGGGCTGGGAGGGGGTTCTAGGGCAGCTCTGACCCCCCAGACCATCAAAGCTGCCACCAGACCCCACCCCCAAGATGCTGCCGGGGGTCGGGGGCTCCATGTTGGGGTTCATCCTCCTGGCACTGCAGTGAAGGTGAGGGGGGTCCCCAGGGGCCGTATGTGTCCCCCCCAGAGCGTGTGTGATCCCCCATGCCGGTGTCACCCCCTTTTCCCTGCCCACAGGGCTCCTGCCCCAGCCCCTGCTGCCCCCGGGAGGGAATTTGGGGAGGGGGCAGAGGGGGGGCGCAGCCCCCGCCCGGGGATGACCCCGGCCCAGCGCCCTTGGTTCAGCACCGAGCTGGGTTTGGGGCCGCAGCAGGAAGAGGCCGATGGGAAGCAGACCCTGCAGGGGCCACAGGGCTTGGGCTCAGGGCAAGGTCCTGCCCTGCACACCTGGCTCAGGTGTGAGGCTGCCCCGGGAAGGGAGCGGGACATTCCCATGCCCACGGATCAGGGCTGGGAGCAGCGCTGGGAGCAGGGACATGGAAATACTGGGAGCCACTGGGACCGCAATGAGGGGTGAATGATCCCCCCCAGCACCTTTCCAGGCCGCCCTGCAAGCTGAGAAATGCTCGCTCGGCCTCGGCCTTGGCCAGCAGCCCCCGGGCTCAGCTGCTCTGAGCTCAGCCGCTGCCGCTCCCGCAGCCCGCCCAGGGCCGCCCTGCCCGTGCCGGGGCTGTGCTGGAATTCTCTGCTGCTGCTGGGCCCCTCAGGGGGTCTGGCCGAGCAGGAAAGGTGACCCTGAGCCAGGAGCTTTCCTTGGCCGGCTCTCACTTTGGGACTCGAGGTGAGCCCAGGGCCACAGCAAGGCCTGAGGAGAGGTTCCACGCTCCCATTTGGATGGAGGGATTGAGCAGGTGCCTCCAATAAACTCAGTGCCAACCCCAATGTCTCATTGCCAGCCCCAAATGGCCTTGATCCGTCAGCCCCAAGCCCCGCCCGTGGGAAGTCAGGAAGCACAGAAGGGGAATTGGTGTCCAGGAGGGATGGGATGGGATGGGATGGGGATGGGATGGGATGGGATGGGATGGGATGGGATGGGATGGGATGGGATGGGATGGGATGGGATGGGATGGGATGGGATGGGATGGGATGGGAAGGATGGGGATGGCATCGTGGGGCTGGGATGAAGTTTGGGAGGGATGGGGTGGTTTGGGCACTTGGAGTGGGGCACTCCAGGGAGGGAAAGCAGGAGCCACTTTTGGGGAGGCTCCTGCTGCTTTTTGACAATTGTGTGGACTCTAAGTGGCTTCTGGGAGGTTGCAGTGAATTTGGGGAAGGTGCCGTAAACCCCCCACAATTTGGGGGGCTGAGGTGAAGTGCCCACATTTTGGGAGGGTGAGGGAAGCCCAAGTGGGAGGGGATCCTGCTGCTTTGCACCCCTTCAGTGGGGTGAGAAGTGGGGAGGGGAAGGAAGGATTCCAGGAAGGAGGGATTCCAGGAAGCAAGGGAGGGAGGGAGGGAGGAAGGGAGGAGGAAGGGAGGAAGGGAGGGAGGAAAGGAAGGAAGGGAGGAAGGGAGGAAGGGAGGGAGGAAGGGAGGGAGGGAAGGAAGGAAGGAAGGAAGGAAGGAAGGAAGGAAGGAAGGAAGGAAGGAAGGAAGGAAGGAAGGAAGAAGGAAGGAAGGAAGGAAGGAAGGAAGGAAGGAAGGAAGGAAGGAAGGAAGGAAGGAAGGAAGGAAGGAAGGAAGGAAGGAAGGAAGGAAGGAAGGAAGGAAGGAAGGAAGGAAGGAAGGAAGGAAGGAAGGAAGGAAGGAAGGAAGGAAGGAAGGAAGGAAGGAGTAGCTCGAGGAAGGAATGATTCGAGGAAGGATTCCAGGGAGGAAAGATTCCAGGAAGAAAAGATTCCAGGAAGAAAGGAATAATTCCAGGAAGGATTCCAGGAAGGAAGGATCCTGGGATGGATTCCAGGAATACTTTCAGTAAGGATGGATTCCAGGAAAAATTCCAGGAAGGAAGGAAGGATTCCAGGAAGGAAGGATTCCAGGAGGGATTCCAGGAAAAATTCCAGGAAGGAAGGATTCAAGGGAGGATTGCAGGAAACATTCCAGGAAGGATTCCAAAAAGGATTCCAGGAAAGAAAGTTTCCAGAAAAAAGGAAGGATTCCAAGAAGGATTCCAGGAATAATTCCAGGAAGGAAGGAGTCCAGGAAGAATTCAGGAAGGGAGGAAGGATTCCAGGATACATTCCAGGAAAGAAGGATTCCAGGACAGATTCCAGGAAAAATTCCCGGAAGGAAGGATTCAAGGGAGGATTGCAGGATGCATTCCAGGAAGGATTCCAGGAAGGATTCTGGGATACATTCCAGCAAGGAAGGATTCCAGGAATAATTCCAGTAAGGACAGAAGGATTCCATGAAAAATTCCAGGAAGAAAGGATTCCAGAAAGGATTCAGGGATACATTCCAGGAAGGATTCCAGGCAGGAAGGAAAGAAGGATACCAGGAGGGATTCCAGGAAGGAAGGATTCCAGGAAAAATACCAGGAAGGAAGGATTCTGGTATGGATTCCAGGAAGGATTCCAGGAAGGAAGGAAGAATTCCAGGAAGGATTCCAGGAAGAAAGGATTCCAGGAAGCATTCTGAGATGCATTCCAAGAAGGATTCCAGGAATAATTTCAGGAAGGAATTATTCCAGGAATGATTCCATGAAGGAAGGAAGGATGGAAGGAAGGATTCAAGGAAGGATTCCAGGAAAGACAGATTCCAGGAAGAAAGGATGGATTCCAGGAAGGATTCCAGTACCGTTCCCGCCCGGCTCCGTGGGTCCCGCGTGCCCCCACAGGTACCCAGGCAGGTTCAGGATTACAGTCAGTAGCAAGGAGTCGGGAAGGATATTTGCTCGCATTCCGGCAGGAGCATTTATTGCACCTTCACTGTCGAAGGCAGCAGGGGCAAACACCAGAACAATGGCAAGCTCAGGGTTTTTCCCGGGGCCGGGGAAAAGGCGGGATCAGGGAGCGGGGACCAACAGGAGAACTCTGGGGCAGTGACGAGGGGTAGGGGCCGGCAGCCAGCCAGGGAATTAGAGCTGGGGTACATCAGCACAAGCGAGCAGGAGCCCTGGGAGAGGCCCCTTTCCCTCCCTAGAACCGATCAGCTTTTGGCACCAGAGACTGTCTTAGCAAGAGCTCTCTCTGTCCCCTGCACCACCGGTCAGTCGGCCACTGCACTTTACTCTCTCTCTTTATTCTCTCTCTCTTAATTCTCTCTTTATTTATTCTGACTTTATTTTCTCTGGCTTTATTTTCTCTCGCTTTACTCTCTCTGTCTTTCTTCTCTCTGTCTTTATTCCATCTCTCTTGATTCTCTCTCTCTTTGCTCTCTTTATTCTTTCTGTCTTTATTTTTTCTCTCTTTACTGTCTTTATGCTGTCTTTACTCTCTCTCTCTTTATTCTCTGTCTCTTTACTCTCTTTATTCTCTCTCACTTTGTCTCTCTTTACTTCTCTCCCTTTACACTCTCTCTACTCTCTCTTTATTCTCTCTCTCTCTTTACTCTGTTTTCTCTCTCTTTACTCTCTCTCTCTTTCCCCTCTCTCTCTTTCCTGTCTCTGTCCCTCCCCGCAGCCGAGCGGGGCTGGCGGGAGTTGCGCTCCCCTCAGAGCCCCTGAGGGCGGCAGCAATGGCGGCGCAGCTCCCTCAGCGCCGCCCCGGCCCCGGCGAGCGGGGATCCCTCGGCAGCGCCCTTGTGGCAGCAGGGACCGAGCCCCGGCCCCGGGCTCTGTCCCCGTGGCGCCGCAGAGCCGAGGGGGACACGGGCAGGGCGCTCGGCGCCATCGCCCCCAGCCCCGCAGCCCCTCTGGAAGCCGGCCCGGGGCTCGCCCCCGCCTCCTCCAAGGCCCTGCTGGGCTCGAGCAGCTGCTCAGCGCTGGCTGCGGATCCTGTGCTCGCCTGAGCGGGGTTTGTTTGCAGCCCGGGCTGCTGAGGATCACTCGGGAAATGGCACTGCCAGGGCACTTTGTAAAGGGATCGGCCCGCTGCTTCTTTGTGCTGTGCCTCACGCCGCTGTTTTGTTCCACTTTCAGAGCCGGTCCATGTCTGTATAAAAGAATCCCCTGAAATGTCAGCTTTCAATAGAATGTCCTAGACTGACCTTTCCTGTGCTGGTGAGATCTTTTCAAACCCAGCCTCCTGCCTGAGCTCTCTGCTGTTGTAGTTCCATGGACAGAGGTTGTTGTCTCTTACCCCTTCCCATGGGCAGGCCGGTGTCCAGCCATCCCCAGGACAGCAGGGCCCCACCCCACGTCCCTGGCACCTGGGAAGACAAAATCCATCCCTCCAAATGTCCCCCCTTGCTCCTTCTTCCCAGGCATTTGGCCCTGGCAGTGGGGTTTGTGCTGGTTGCTGCAGGAAAAAGGAGACCCCTGTGTCACTGCGGGGCCATTGGAACTAAGGGGCCTTTGTGACACAGCAGGGCCTCGTGGAACCTTGGAGCCCAAAGGTGTGAAACATTCCTTGCAGGGTTCTGCCTTGGGAAAGGGGAACCTCCTGGGTGGCAGCTGGGACTTGGCACACACTTGAGGAGGGTGTCTGTTTTCAATGGGGAAACTCAGGAGTTTTAGATTGCTTCAAACAAAAAAGAAAGGGGCAGGGAAAAAATCCCTCTTTGGCTGAGTGCAGCCAGTTCTCCAAGCACAGCAGGTCCCAGGTGAGTGAGGAGAGACAGGATGGGGTTGGGAATGTGGAGCAAGGTTGTCCACACTGGGTCAGACCTCAAGGCACAGTTTCTGTGACCAGGCCAGACCTCCTGAGGAGAGGGCCTGGATCAATATCAGTCACAGAATGTTGCAGTCACCACTTCTCTAAAGAGAACAGCAATAAAATACACCCTTTAAAACAGGAATGCACATTGCTTAGAAGCTCTTTGAAATATTTCTCCATAACTATAGAAAAAAACTTCCTAATGAACTGCACCAGAGCAGAGGGAAATCAAGGCAGAGCCAGGGTTTGTCAGGACTTGTTTGATCCTAATGAGTCCCGTGGTGCATTTGGGGCTGAGCCCTTGAAGCTCAGGGCCTGAGAGGAGATGGCACAAACCTTTCCAGGAGTCAAAGGCAGGGGAAACACCCAAAGTGTCTCTAGGCATTGATGGGTCCAACGGAGGTCCATGCCTAACACAGGCTCCTCATGGACTCCTTGGAGGAGAGAATTGGAGGCCAGGATTGCACAAAAACCTCTCAGAGACTCAGTGTGGGAAGGAAAATCCAAAGTACCTTCAAAACCTTGAGTATCTCAGAACATTAATGAGCCCCACTGAGTGTCAATGCAAAGCTCTCAAGGGACTCGTTAAAGCTGATAATTGGAGGCCATGACTGGAAAAAACCTCTCATAGAGTTGGTATCAAAAAGGAAGCACCAAGTACTTTAAAAAAACTTTAGTACCCTGAAGCATTAATGAGCCCCAGTGAGTGTTGTTACTGACAAAGAATCTCCAGGGACTCGTTAGGGCAGATAATTGGAGGTCAGGATTGCAGGAAGCTCTCAGAGAGTCCCAGGCAAAAGGCAAAGCCAAAGTGCTTGGAAAAAGCTGCAGTCCCTGGGAGCATTGAGGAGCCCCCCAGGGCCATTCCTGAGCAAGGCTCCCCAGGGACTCCTTGCAGCAGATCCCTGAGGCCACTGGCATGTGGGGGGGATGCTGAGGGCAGCACAAGGGGGTGACAGTGCCCAGCCTTGCTGGGGCTGTGCCAGGAGGCCCCAGGGCCTCAGGACAAGGTGTCTCCTCACAGCCCTTGCTGGCACAGATGCTGCTGTGCCCCAGGGCACCAAGACTTGGCTTCTCTTTGTCCCCACCTGGCATCCCTGCCTCCAGTTCTCTGCTCTGACTGCAGCCTGGGGACACTTTCTCAGTCCTCTCCCTCACTGGGACCCATTAAAACTTCAAGAAACTTTGGAGTTCGATTCTGCCTTGAATTCTTGAGAGGTTTCTGCAAGTCCCTGTGAGGGCCTGATGTTCAGGGCCTCAGCAGCAATGCCCGAGAGGGTCATGAAAGTGCTTGTGCTGTGTCTGTGCTGCTGAGCTGGGCCGGGCTCCTGGCACAGAGGCAGCTCCTGGCAAGCGGCAGCGCTGCAGAGAGACAGCTCTGGCCAGGAGCAGCTCCTGTGCACAGCCCAGCAGGGCTGGGGCACTGCCTGCAGCCAGCCCGGGCACAGCACAGAGGCACCCAGGCCTTCAGCTCAGCCTGGGCTGGCAAGGGGCTGACAAGTGACTGCGGGAGAATCACTGCCAGCCCCTGGCACAGGAAGCCTCTGGCTGCAGGACAAGGCAGCTGCAGCTCCTGCAGGGATCTCCTGAAGCTGCAACATCCCAATGTCTACGGATTCTGTGAGTACAACTCAGAGCATCTTGAGTGTAGGGGAGGTGAAATGCTCGTGAAGCTCTGACATGCTGAGGGTTTCTGATCACTCATAGAATATTTCCAATACAAGGATTTTTTAAAAAATGAGGAAATTTCCTGAGAGTTTGTTTTCAGATTTTTACTATTGGAGAATGGTGGGGAGGGAGGAAAAAAAAGAAATATTGATGCAAATATTATGATTTTTGTCAGGTCCCTGGGACATCCAAGCCCTTACTTTTAGTGATCAGCAGGTGCACAGGAGATCCCTCATGTGCTTTCAGCCACTCCTGTGCCCATGGACAGCACCAGCATCAGCTTGGCTGCACCCATCAGGCTCAGTCTGAGCTGTCCTTTGCCCAAGCTGCAAACAGAACCTGCCCCCAGCCAGTGCCCTGCACACAGGCAGGTTTCTGTAGGGCCAAGGAGAGTGCACAGAGATTTGGGGTCTGTGAGTGCTGGCAGGGAGAGATCAGGCACAGGGAAACAGCTCCAGGGGGAAAATCTCCAGGAAGCAGAGATGAGGTCAGGGAATGAGAGACAACAAACCCAGCAATGTTGTGTCAGGCACAGTTTAGAGATGTCCAGAGGATCCCCTCCAGTGCAGCCCCTCCCTCTGAACAAGCCCCCTCCCTGCTGTCCCCCCCAGCCAAGCCTCTGCCCTCAGGGCCGGGGCTCCAAGGCGTGAAGCCCCTCCTGGGCAGGCAGAGCTGCAGCAGAGCCGTGGGGCAGCTCTGCAGCCCCGGGCCCAGTTCCCTCTGCCGAGCACAGGGCTGGGAGCAGCTGCCCAGCAGTGGGGGGCTCTGGCAGGGGGCACGGCTGGCTCAGGGTGACGCTGTCCCCAGTGCCCAGCTGTGGGCAGTGCTGGCAGTGCAGCCAGGCCAGGAGCTCCATCTCCCTTCATCCAGTGCCATCCCTGGCACTCTTGGCTCTCTCCCCGAGGTTTCCTTCCATGCTGGGAGTTTCCCTCTAGGAACCAAATCTGTCCTGTAGCATCTTTGTGTTATCTGAAAGCCCCACAGAGAAGAGCAGAGATGCTACA
Organism: Monarcha castaneiventris obscurior; assembly: GCA_026261815.1. Taxonomy (NCBI): domain Eukaryota; kingdom Metazoa; phylum Chordata; class Aves; order Passeriformes; family Monarchidae; genus Monarcha; species Monarcha castaneiventris. The sequence continues at coordinate 843,167 of JAMPIT010000423.1, read as the reverse complement.
AGTGTGAAAATGCTGTTGGGGTGGTGAAATGAGCCAAGGGTGTCCTCGGCTATGAATGTGGTGCTGAGACCTTGAGAGAGGGACGGACATTTCGGGCTCTGTGGTGGATCCATCTGCTCCCAGCAGCACCTGGTGATCTTTACGGGAAACATGGGAGGGTGAACATTCTGCATTTGAGAAAAGTGAAACAGAGAAACTCTGAAAAGGTCAGAATGACAGAGCATCTCCCCTGAGTCTCCACTCATCATCTTGCTTCGTGAAACTTGCTCTCTGCTCCTCGAGTGAAGCAGAAATGCTGAGGATTTCTGATATCCAAGAATACCAGGAGAGATATGGGGATCTTGAAAACAAAAATCTCAGAGCTCTTAAACACAAAGGAGTGTCTGTGTGTTCCAGGGGAGGGTGGAAGGGAAATGGCTTTGATTGTGGTTACAGACATCTCCTCTAACTCTTCACTGTCTTTTTCTCCATGGCAGAACCCAGTGCCCAGAGCCAGCAAATGTCCAACAGCAGCTCCATCAGCCACTTCCTCCTGCTGGCATTGGCAGACACGCGGCAGCTGCAGCTCCTGCACTTCTGCCTCTTGCTGGGCATCTCCCTGGCTGCCCTCCTGGGCAACGGCCTCATCATCAGCGCCGTAGCCTGCGGCCAGCACCTGCACACCCCCATGTTCTTCTTCCTGCTCAACCTGGCCCTCAGCGACCTGGGCTGCATCTGCACCACTGTGCCCAAAGCCATGCACAATTCCCTCTGGGGCACCAGGCACATCTCCTACACAGGATGTGCTGCTCAGCTCTTTTTCTTTCTGGTCTTCAACTCAGCCGAATTTTCCCTCCTGACCATCATGTGCTACGACCGCTATGTGTCCATCTGCAAACCCCTGCACTACGGGACCCTCCTGGGCAGCAGAGCTTGTGCCCACGTGGCAGCAGCTGCCTGGGCCAGTGCCTTTCTCAATGCTCTGCTGCACACAGCCAATACGTTTTCCCTGCCTCTGTGCCACGGCAATGCCCTGGGCCAGTTCTTCTGTGAAATCGTGTCACAGTGTCGGACACGAACATGCAGATTCAAACAGCAGGTTAGGCAGCAGGTCAGACCACTGAGCAGAGCAAAAGGGGCCCTGCCCACCTTTATTATCACACCTTTATACCTCTTCTAAAACAATCATACATTGGTAGATGAGGTTAACACCTCTAGCATTTTACAGGATAGGAACACAGTCTATCACCTTTCTCCGCCTTGGAGAAAGGAATGATCAACAATGTAAAAGTTCAGTAAACATTCTTAGCCGGTTAGAAAAACAAGAGCTATGTTTATAGAAAATGCATGAGAACTTCTACAAAAGTAAAAACATGGAACACTGTGAAAACCAGGGCGACAAAATCCCACACATCCTCAAGCTCTCCTGCTCACACTCCTACCTCAGGGAACTTGGGCTCATCGCAATTAGTGCCACTTTAGGACTTGGTTGTTTTGTGTTCATTGTTTTCTCCTATGTGCAGATCTTCAGGGTTGTGCTGAGGATCCCCTCTGAGCAGGGACGGCACAAAGCCTTTTCCACGTGCCTCCCTCACCTGGCCGTGGTCTCCCTGTTTGTCAGCACTGCCATATTTTCCAACTTGAAGCCCCCCTCCATCTCCTCCCCATCCCTGGACCTGGCCCTGTCAGTTCTGTACTCGGTGGTGCCTCCAGCCCTCAACCCCCTCATCTACAGCCTGAGGAACCAAGAGCTCAAGGAGACCCTGAGGAAACTGTGGCCTTCTTTGACTACTGGAGAATCCATAGGGAATATGAAAAACTCAGATGCTCTTAGATCATGTGTCTTATTTTTCCTTTGTGCATTATACAGCAAATAGTATTTTCACCTTAATAATATTTATGTTATCACTCTACCAATTGTATCTGACCCCAGACACATCCTGTACATGTGGATCCAGGCCCTCTGTGCAAACATACACATTGAAGAGTTTAGCAGAATTTATTTGTCTCTGTTGCCATCTGTCACATCTCCTCTGGAGCTGCAGCCCCAGCACTTGGGAGGGCTCAAGGGCTCACAGGCTCAGCTGCCACACAGAGAACTTGTGGACCCTGGGGTGCCCCTGTGGGCCTCAGTGCCCAGAGCCTTTCTGCTCCTTCCCCCTGGGGCTGCTGCTTCCCTGCAGTCCTGGCCATGGAGAGCAGCAGAAGTGGCTGTGTCCAGAGCAGCAGTGCCAGCTCAGGGCCCTGTGGGGAGCAGGGGCTGGGCAGCAGGACAAGGCAGCCCGGCCGGCCAGGACACCTCAGCTGGGGAAAGGGATGTCCAGGGAGAAGAGCGCGGGAGCGTTTCTGTGCCTGCAGGGTGCAATCCAGAGGAAGCTGCTGCTGCTGGCAGCAGCTCTGGCCGGGCCCCTCTGTCCCCTGCCCAAGGCTGCTGTGCTGTGCTGGCCTGGGCAGAGGGGCTGGCACTGAGCGGGCAGAGGCAGCCTGTGCTGGGCATCTCCTGGAGCCGGGACCAGGAGTTCTGCGCTGTCCCTGAGCTCCATTTCCCCTGCCATGGGGAGATCCAGCCCTGGGGCTGCTGTGGAGGCTGACCTCCCTCTCTGCCCCTCGGCAGCTGCTGGGCCCTTCAGAGGGGCTGAGCAGTGGGGGGAGTGCCCCCAGTGCTGGAGCACCCCGGGGCTGGCACTGCCATGGGGCTCACCCAGAACGGGCTGCTGGGCTGGGCTGGGCTGGGGTGAGGGCAGGGGAGGTGGGCAGAGCTGGGCTGGGCAGCGGCTGGGCTGGGCTGGGGAGGAGGGCAGAGCTGGGCTGGGCTGGGCTGGGGTGAGCCCAGGAGATAAAACCCACCCGTATCAGCTGAGCTGTGTGACTCTGCAGGGCCAGGACTCGTTCCAGCGGGTGTGTGGTGCTGTGCCAGTCCCCTGGCAGGGATCTCACACAGGCAGGTGCAGCACTGAGGGGGCCGCTCTGGGCCCTTGCTGGCATGGGCAGTCCAAGAAGGTGCCCCAGGGCTTTGATCACCCCTCCAGCCTCTTCCATTGGCCGCTTTCAGATCTGGCCACTCACCCCAGTTTTTTGGTCTCTTTGTTCTGTGGTCTTCTTCCTCCTGCTGAGTTCAGCATTGGTGTAGGTGCAGCGTCAGCCCTGCCCCAGGCTCCCTCCTCACCCAGACCTTGGCAGGCCCCAGAGCAGGGCTCTCTGCGAACCCTGGCACAGGATGGGGTGGTGGGACTGGACACTGAGGTCTGGCATGGACACTCTGGTGGGGAACATTTGCCCACCCAAACACACCTCATGCTGTGCCGTGTCTGCTGAGGGGGGTGTGGGGCCTGTGCTGGGCAGGGGGGCTGTGCTGCCTCAGGCACAAATCCCAGGCATGAGCCACAACACAGTGACCAGGAGGTGGAAGCGAGGACAGGCTGTGGAGGAGGCATTCAGAAATCTGACCTGAGCGTGTGTTCATGTGTTTACGAAAGCCAAAGTCTGGCTGGAACTGATGGAGGCTGCAGGCAACATCCAGAGCAATGGGAATTCAGTCACTGTGTTTGCAGTAAATGGCTGCAAATCACCTTGCTTCTGAATGGGGGGTGGGGAGGAGAATGTAAATCATAGAATGGCTTGGGCTGGAACCTTAAAGATCATCAGGTTCCAATCTCCTGCCATGGCCAGGGGCACCTTCCACTGGACCAGACTGCTCCATCCAGCCTGGCCTTGAACACCTCCAGAGGTGGGGAGTCTGCAGCCTCTCTGGGTAACCTCTGCCAGGACCTCTCCACCTCACTGGGAAGAATTTCTTCCCAATATCCCACCTAAACCTGCCCTCCTTCCCCTCATGGCCATTCCCCCTTGTCCTGTCACTCCAGACCTTGTCCAAAGTCCCTCTCCAGCTCTCCCAGAGCCCCCTTAGGCACTGGAAGGGGCTCTCATGTCTCCTTGGAACCCTCTCTCCCCCAGGCTGAACAGCTCCAGCTCTCCCAGCCTGGCTCCAGAGCAGAGGTGTTCCAGCCCTGCAAGTGTCCCTTGTGACACTGCAGGACTTGGTGTCCATTGTCACCCTGTGGGACATAAGAGACCATTGTGACACGATGGGCCCACGTGGAATCAAGGAGACCATTGTGACACTGTGGGGCCCCATGGAACCATGGAGACCATTGTGACACTGTGGGGCCTCATGGAATCAAGCATCCACTGTGACACTGTGGGGCCCCATGAAATCAAGGGAACATTGTGACACTCCCGAACCAACAAGTCCCTTGTCACACTGTAAAACCTAATGGAAAAATGGGCCCATTGTGACACTTGGGAGCCAAGGAGAGCGTTGTTACACTGAAAGGCCTCAAAAAACCATGGAGACCATTATGACACTCTAGGGCCTTGTGAAACCAAGGAGACCATTGTGGAGCTGCAGGGCCTCATGGGATAAGGGAGACCATTCTGATACTTCAGAGCCTTGAGGAACCAAGTAACCTTTGTGACACTGCAGAACCAAGGGAACCATTCTGACACTGAAGGGCTTCACAGAACCAAGGGGCTGCTGTGTCACTGTGGGGCTCCAAGGAACCAAGAGGCCATGGTGACGCTGCAGCCCATTGTGAAACAATGGAATCCATTGCGGCACTGCAGGGCCCCATGGAACTTTAGAATCAATAGTGACACTTGGTGGCCTTGGGCAACACAGGGGCCATTGTGACACTGCAGGGCTTCGTGTAACCAAGGGAATCATTGTGGCACTGCTGGGCCCCATGGAACCAAGACCACTGTGACACTGCAAGGCCTCATGGAGGCAGGGACACCACTGTGAGACTGTTAACAGAAGTCAGTAAAAACAAAAAAACCCTCCTTAACACCAATGTAGCACTAAGAATAAGAAGCAGCATTCTTTATTTGGCTGGATGGATGGGGGGATAACTCCTCCTAAAGCCATGCATGCTGAGGACAGGAAAGTTCCTGTTTATATCCTGTGTTTTACAGACATATTCAGCAGTTGTCCCAGAATAAACACACAGATGATAATCATTTCCCCAAAATCATTAACATATTTTCCCTCCCCTTTACACATGTGTTCTTCTGTTCTGGGGGTCTCTTTGGTGGTCCCTGGTGGTCAGTGACTCCAAAGTCCCACCTGACTGCCCGGTGAACTGGTAAAAGTTCACAACTGAGGCCGGTCGCTTTCCAGTTCTCCTTCTTACACAGTGGGCAGTGTGCACTACCATGGGCCAGTGGGTTCTGAAGAACAAGCATTGTGTCAGCTCAACAGGTTGTCACGATCCGCTTAAGACAAGCGGGGTTCGTGATGGTTCGTTAACCGAATCTCAAAGTGCAAAAGAAACACAAACGGGGAAAATATTAATTTTAATCAGCACAAGAAACTTTATTGCGTACCAACGCTGTGTAATTGCGATAGAGAGGGGAGAGAGAGAAGGAAAGAAAGAGGGGGAGGGGAGGGTTATAGCTACCAACGGCTGGCGGAGTCCTCGTGGTCTTCCGTCTTCTTCCGTGGGGAGATCTCGACTGGGGTCTTCTTAGAGAGTCTTTTTGTACCCTTTTCGGGAGCGAGGGGCAAGTGGCCAAACAGGTGCGAGAACAATGCCCACTGGTTTAATGGCACAGAACAGGTAGCGGGCAGCATGTCCAGCGCTGTCCCTGCCGCTGTCACAGCAGGACCAACACGGCTCACTGCAAACAGGTGCACCACCGGCACGTTGTGCTTGGTTAGCTCTCCACCTCGGGCAGGCCCAGGCTCAGTGTCTCGCTCTCTGTAGATGATCGTGAGACAGATGAAGGGTCTTCAGACCGTCTCTTACACCACCCCGTGGCTTACGATCGTCGTCAGGAACGCTCGAGGTCTTCTGTTGAGGTCTTCAGGACTCGCCAACGTTGGCAGCAAAACCCAGGAGGCAGGGATAAGGGAAAGGAAAGAAGGGGAGAATGAGGGATACAAGGGAAAAAATCAACAATGTTAATCAAGGCACGCAATCAATTTTTCATTTGAATACGTGTAGTTCGTCTAGTGTCAATAGCTTTAGGAGTGCCCCTGGTGAATGGGACATCCACTAAATTGTATACATTCATTACAGATGCCAAGCGTGTTGTTTCATGATTCTCCAATTCAAGATAAACAAAACAGCAGACAAGATAAAGCCAATCAAAGTTAAAATCAAGAGAACAATGATAGGATGACACAACTTATTCAGCACACCTGTAGCAGTGGGGGACCACCCAAAAAGGGTGTCCCACCAACGGGATTCAGCGTCCTTCTTTACCCTTTCTAAGACACGATGTATTTCTTGTACATCGTGGTGAACAGTTATCCAATTAGATCTTGGTGAAGCAGCAATTGCTTTACCAAAGTGAGATTCATTAGGCAGAAGTTGATCAGTTAGTGTGTAATTGGATTGCAAAAGGTAATGAGAAGTAACTGGAGCTAAATAGGAAAAGTCACATCCTCCAATTTTGGTAAAGTTACATACACAAAAACTCGAGTGATTTTTAGTATTAACTTCTAATTGGCCTACAAATATTCTATCACAAGCAGTTCTTAAACATGCACAACCATTACCTACGTACACAAGCACTGTCTCAGAATTCTCATTAGGATGAATTTCAAAATGACAGATATTTTGCTCTGTGTCTAAGCAAATGTCTTGAGCTCTGATTGCATTACTTTCACAGATGAACCCTTGTTGCTCTTGAACAATGCAAGCTTCCAAGTTAACAGTTTGCCATTTTTCATTAATTTGACGGGCCCATTCCCTATGCTCAGAAGGATAGAGAATAGCTCCATCATGATTCAGCCCTAATGCAATGATAGGGAATATTGAATACACTGAAGCATTGCGTATGGTCAGTACGAAGGCAGTAGCTGTGTTTGTGGTGGGATTGTAGGTGAAATTCACTAAGTTCCACCACAATTAAAAATCAAATTATTTTCCGAATTTCAGTGGGAAAAGTGCCTTCTTCACCTTCTCTTATGATTGAGGCAGCAACTGACTACATCCACAATTGGGCTTGGGCGCAGCTAAGAGCCAAAAAAATGTTGTTCACCTTTTCCCAATTTGGAAATATGTTTGATAACAACCACTGGTGTGTTGACAGCAGTGGTTGTTGTGATTTGGTCAAATTTCTGGTTGTGGCAGCCAATTTATTCATCAGAATTCATCAGAATCAATGCTATTCAAAACTCTTAATTTTGTTCCCACAACACCGGTTATGTCTCTTTGCGTTCGTTTCTTAAACGAATTTCGTTTCTGTAACCAGGTTGTCCACCCTTTGAAAGAAGTTTGCAGGAAAGGTGAGCAAGCTGGCTGAATTTCTGAGACATTGTTTTGCATCAGTAATTTAATTATGTAGTGTCCAATTTAAAAAATTCTCAGGCTTAGCATAACCGGTGCTTGGGTGGTAGGTGCTACAACATCATCATGGTTTATGTGGTCCTCATGTCCCACGGAGTTCTTCTGTGAAAAGCAAACACAACAGAATCTGCCGCCGAGAGGCAGAGAATTAATATGATGGTATTCAATTTCTTGAAACACAGCATAGGAATCGATGTAGATACAGACAAGAGAAGTATTAAAACACTCCAAAGAGCTATCAGCTTACCAGCTTGGGTGCTGCCTTCCCCCCCGTAATAATTTGCTTACCAGAGGAAGTGTGGAGGGCTACAGCCTTGTATTTCCACACCATTCCTTCTTGTTTGGCAGAAGCATCGGTAAACCAAGAATTTGCTGATTGTTCGGGCGAAAAAGGAGGGGCTACTTTGATGACTGAGGCAGGTTCGTCTTGGCTGCTACCCAAGCCTTCAGTTTCTTGTATTGCCAGATTTTTTACAGCTCCTTCAGTTATTGAAAAAGTATGACAATGATGTTCAATTTGAGCATACCACTTTCTTACTGAGACCCTCTGGGCCACCCCATCAGGTGGGGAAGTATCGGTAAATCCCCATTCCACCTGAAAAGGATCTGTAGGGTGAATAGGACCCAGGGCTTGAGGAGCTGTTGCTTCAAAAATCAACAATTGCAATGCTTCTTGAGAAGCAGTCCATTCCCATTTTACCCCTTTTCTCAGCAAGTTATAAAAAGGTCCTAAAGCATGTTGGAGATCTTTCCTGGATTCAGGCATTTTAATCTGATCTAAAGAGGTTAGGGTATTTGGTTCATTGCCCGAATGTTGAGGGAGAGGTTGGTTTGGCTCACTGCCCAGGTTCAGAGGCAGGAGGGGTGCACTAGGTTGAACAGGTGGATTTGGTAGAATCAAATCCTCTGCAACCTCACTCCGTGTCCAAACTTCGCGATTACTGGCAGGTAAATTCAGTTGTGAACCTGGTGGCTGGGAGGGTGTTGAATATGGAGTAGACCCGGGATCAGTAGATCCAGTTTGGTTGCTTGGGTTTCCAAGGAATTTATCCGGCTTTTCTATGGGACCTACAGCCGCTATGGTTTTCTGGAGGAGAATTGCTGTAGGTTTAAGTGATTCAGGAGGGCCTTGAATTAAAGGGGTTATTATTTCAGGCCTCACAGGTAATTGCATCAGGGATTCAAATTCAGGAGTTAATTTCTTTTCATGTATCATTTGCAAGCAAGCGGCTTTGTGGACGCTTTCTAGAAGTTGGTCGGGAGTACCAATTATAGCTAGAGGGTTTCCCCTTTTTAGAGGGTTGAGTCCCTCAGCCCAGAAAGCTGCATGCTCAGTTAGGGACCACGTGTTATGTTTGTCTCCCGTTGTTAAGAAAACTCCATGTCCCCAGTATCCACTGGCCTCTTGTTCAGTCAATTGAATTTGGTCTCCCCCGGTAAGGGACACTTGGAACACATATTCCGTTTCAGATTCATGGGGGAGCAGTCCGTACTCCTTTTTTAATTTGGCCAATTCAGTAGTAGTGAATGGTGTTTGTTTAGTGGTGATATGCAGTTCAGAGTCCTCATCATTGGCATAAAAGTATTCAGTTTTAGTTAAGGGTCTCATATGAGGACAACAATTTTCTGCACAATTTTTCACAAACAGTAGTTCTTTTTGGGGGTAAATTTGGCTAATTTGTGGGGTTTCTTTTTCTTCTGTTTCTTTTGGTGAGTCAGAATCTCTTAAGGCAGCCTGCAGCAAATTAATCTCATTCATTTTCTCATCCAGTTGTTTCTGCAGGATTTCTACTAAGTTTTGAAGGGAATCTATTATTGCTTTTTCTTCATTGCGGTGCTTAAGGCGGTGATCTATAGCTGCCTTAAGACATGCTCCTAGGACAGAGCAAATTATGGACTTTTTTTGGCCAAATTTGAATATTGCCTCATGTTGTAAAGAACATATTCTATCAGTTACACTTTCTAGGTTGAACCAGTTATTTTGTGCCCATTCCTCCCCTCCTGGAGAAGGTTTGGCATTGTGTTTTGCTAGTAGAGCATAAAATGCAGCTGTATTTTTTGCACCAGAGTTAGAAATCATTTTTGTGAAGGGACAAAAACCACTACAGGGAGTTAAAACTTGATTACACACTGCACCACCCAGCACTGGGATGTGTTTCCCTTCGCTTCCCTGAGTGGGTGAAGAGGCCAAAATCTGCCTGGGAGGTTCTACTTAGTTACCAACAGTTCCCTCTTCGCTACACCAAGCAGACCAAAAACTCCTACACACTCTCTTTAGAAAAAACAACAGAACAGTCCCCCTTTTGCACTAGGAGATAATTTTGTGGATTTCCGAAGACAGAGCCCTCAATCGAGTTTGGGGTGCCAACTTTTGGGAATGTACAATTTGCGGGAAATTCGAGTCACCCCCCTTGCTTTCTAGACACTGCTCACCCTTTCGGGTGTCGGGCTAGGTGCGGCTGGAGCGAAACGTCCTTCCCCTGTTACAGATTGCACAGAACCCTGCAGCCCCTTCTGTCTGTTAGGAATCCTGTCCGTGACGCCAATTAATGTCACGATCTGCTTAGGACAAGCGGGGTTCGTGATGGTTCGTTAACCGAATCTCAAAGTGCAAAAGAAACACAAACGGGGAAAATATTAATTTTAATCAGCACAAGAAACTTTATTGCGTACCAACGCTGTGTAATTGCGATAGAGAGGGGAGAGAGAGAAGGAAAGAAAGAGGGGGAGGGGAGGGTTATAGCTACCAACGGCTGGCGGAGTCCTCGTGGTCTTCCGTCTTCTTCCGTGGGGAGATCTCGACTGGGGTCTTCTTAGAGAGTCTTTTTGTACCCTTTTCGGGAGCGAGGGGCAAGTGGCCAAACAGGTGCGAGAACAATGCCCACTGTCTTTGGTTAATGGCACAGAACAGGTAGCGGGCAGCATGTCCAGCGCTGTCCCTGCCGCTGTCACAGCAGGACCAACACGGCTCACTGCAAACAGGTGCACCACCGGCACGTTGTGCTTGGTTAGCTCTCCACCTCGGGCAGGCCCAGGCTCAGTGTCTCGCTCTCTGTAGATGATCGTAAGACAGATGAAGGGTCTTCAGACCGTCTCTTACACAGATGTAGAAAATTTATCATCTGATAACATCCCCTGCCTTTGTGAAGCTTGTCTTCTCTTCCTTGCCTTGCATTAGCAATCATGGTTTTTATGCAGCTTAAAGGAAAGTATCATAATTACAATTATTACTATGATCACAATTATATTTTGCAAAAGGGAGGCCAACCAACCAGTCGGAGAAAATTCAAATCCATTGTGGTAGAATAGGGACAAGAGCGAACGGAAGATTTCGCGATGTAACGGAAAGCAGGAGGCAGTGTGTAACCTTCCTCCCTCTTCATTCCTCTGTGATAAGAATTTCTCTAAACAATACAGCCCTTCATAACCCCAGTAGCTTTCCACCCCTTACTAACTTTTACCATCCCACCGTCCCCCCTCCTGACGTAGAGAAACCACCTCGACTATATAACCCCACAAAGTAGAACAATAAAACGCCATTTTGATCATCTGCCATATTGGTGCTGTGTGTCTGTGGCCCGAGTGGCTTGGGGGCTAGGCCAAGCTGCCGTGCCGGGTTTTGAACCAGGTCGCCACTGCCTCACACACCTTGAGGCATTAAATGGTGCCGGGAAACCCGGGAGGCTGAATACAACCCGGGACTCGGGGATCGCCTGGACTGAGACGCCGGCGGCTGCACAGCTGGACTAGTGCAGCGAGGGAGACGTCCCTGGACCCGCGGCTACCATGGAAGCCATAGCGAAGGTCGTAAGTCTACTTCATAAACAGTGGGGGATTGAGTGCAGACTCAAAGATTTTAACCTTGCTATTGCAAGGCTTATGGAACTTGGGACAATTGATAGTCCTGTGGAAATACTACATTCAGAAATCTGGGAGAAGTGTACGGCCGCATTAGCTGAGGAAACGAAAACCTCAGGGAGCGGCAAAGCCCTTAAGGCATGGGGGAAAGTAGAACAAGCCCTATGCAAAGCTTTAGAGCAACAAGAAGTCTGGAACGCTGCGCGCGTGTGCCTATTAGCCACTCCCAAGCTGGGGGTGGGGGCCACGACGCAGACAGAGACAGAAAGCGGATTCTCTGAGTGCGGGGACTTGCGGGGACCAGGCGCGCTTCCCTCCCCCTCGAGCTCGACCCCAAATTCCCCGGGGCCCCCGGGAAAACCCCTGACCCTCTCGCCAAGCTCGTCGGGTCCACACCCCCCCGCGGAACATTCCCAAACCCCCGCGGTTCCCCCCCCCGATTCCCCCCTGCACATGGGTAGCCCACCGCTGGAAACACAACAGCCTGAGAGATCATTTTGGAAGGAGTTAACACGGGAAGCCAAGGAAGTAGAAAGAACGGCTAGAGAAGGGTTGAAGGAGGCTGAGGAGACGGTGCAGGTCCCGGCGCCCCCCCCCACCGAGAGGAGGGGCGGGGCCCGGAGGTTCCCGGTGAGGAGAGACAAAGAGAGGAGGAATTGCGCATGCTCGGATGTGAGCCCCGGATGTTGGCTGATGCGCGTGCGCGGGGAGAAGGGGAACTGCGCATGCTCGGATGTGAGCCCCGGATGTTGGCTGTTGCGCGTGCGCGGGAGAACAGCAGAGGGCGCATGCCCAGTCGGGAGCCGTGCTCAGTGCTGCTGCCATTCAAGGGAACGACCTCCCCTTGTGGGAGGCAAGGCCAGCCCAGAGGGCGGGATCGGCACCACCCCCGAGGGGAGGAGCGGGGCCGGAGCCGCCTGAAAACGCGCAGAAACCCGGAAGTTCCCCTCCAGTTCACTTCCGACTCTGAGTCTGGCAAGAGCAGTTGCGAGAGCTCCACGGAGCTCTCGGAGTCTGGCTCGGACTCAGAGACGGAGAGAGCAGGACCAACGCGGTTTAAAGCGAAAACGAACAACGCTTTAAACCATGCCGAAAAGCAACCACAATATGAATTCACTGATTGGGGAAAAATAAAAATCGCTTGTGCTGAGTGGGCCCCTATGACAGGAGTTCATGCTTTTCCAGTGAGAATCACGGGGCCAGATGGGAACCCACAAAGAACCTATAGCCCGATAAATCCCAAGGAGATACAGGCAATAGTCAAAGCCATTTCAGAGAAAGGGATGGATTCAGCCCTAGTCTCTACCCTCATAGACGGCCTTTTCAGCAGTGACAGTTTACTCCCTTTTGACATTATACAAATAAGCCGCATGATTTTTAACGGGGCTGGGATGATTGTTTTTAAACAAGAATGGAGAGACCGCTGCACAGACCTATTAGCCCAGGCTTTGGGGGTGGGGCAACAGCTACACGGCTCAAGCCTCTCTAGGCTGACAGGGAAGCATGATGATGTCATCACCCCCCAGCAGCAAGCCGCACAGCTGCGGCCTGAGGAAATTAGAGCAACAAACCGGGCTGCAAGAGAAGCGATTCGCGCCGCTTCTCGTGTGGTAACAAAACCACCACCGTGGTCCTCCATAAAGCAGGCAGAAAGTGAGAGCTTCACACAGTTTGTGGACCGCTTACAGGCAGCAGTAGATGCCTCGACCCTGCCTGCAGAAGCAAAAAGCCCGGTACTCATAGAATGCCTGAGACAACAGTGTAATTCCACCACCAAAGACATCTTACGCTCAGTACCAATCGGAGCCAGCCTGGCTGACATCATTAAACACGTGGTTCGAGAGGAGCAACTCTCACCTATCCAGGCAGCCGCGCATTCCCTAGCCAGTGCCATGGCATGTTTTACTAATGAAAACTGTGAGTTTCTGTTTACAGGACATGCTCGTGAAGCGTCCTCGTAATGCATACACCCCTGTTCCTGAAGAAAGTGACACCCCTGTTCCAGAAGAAATTGACAAACCACCAAACCGCCAAACAGCACCCAAGAGTCCCGTGCCGATGAGACCCAGACATCGACAGTGTTTTTGTATCATTTTGCTGTTGGGGCTTGTCACCACAGGGCAAGCCAGCCCAGACTATTACCCCCATCAGCCGTTCAGGTGGGTCATGCAACACCTTTCAAATGACAAGGTGATCAAAGAAACCATCACACCAAACACCCCATCTTTTGTGATTCGCATTTCTGATTTGTTCCCAGGAAAACCAAAAATAAACCCCTATTCCCCTCATGTCACACGTATGCACCTGTCCTACTGGTGCCCAGCCTCAAACCCAGGGAAAAAGTACTGCAATTACCCAGGATGGGGATATTGTGGGTACTGGGGCTGTGAAACCATTGTTACAGATGCCAGACCATCAGGACCTGGGTGGAAACCTCAAAAGCCCGATGAATTTTTACAATTCACCTGGGCACCCACCGGTTGCAAACAACCCGCCGTCCTTTATGAAAAATTCTATCGGAACCGTCACAAATTCTCTAGAGTTCGGAGGTGCACTGACTATAACATGACCGTTTTGCAGCCAAATCACCCTAGTTGGGCCACAGGCAGGACATGGACAGTAGTCATTCAAGGGTCAAAAGAGTGGGTGAATGTGAGAATTATCAAGCTTCAGCCACGAGCATCCTGGGCGGTCGGGCCCAACAAAGTTATTAAAGATGTGCTGAAAGGGAGGAACACAACCCACTCCAAAGCCTTGCCCACAGAGGTCACTGATACCCTGCTCGGTCATGCAGACGCCTCCCAAATAAGTCTAGCCGGATCTGACCCAGATCCAGTCTTTCGTATGTTAGAAGCTACTTTTCTATCCCTGAACGAATCCAACCCGAACCTAACTGATTCCTGCTGGTTTTGTTATGATGTTAAACCCCCTTTCTATGAAGGAATTGCTTTAGAAATCCCCTTCAGTTACTCCACAGCCGACGCACCTCACCAGTGCAGGTGGGACGCTCCCCGAAGGGGGATCACCCTGAGTCAAATCACGGGCAAAGGCAGATGTTTTGGCAATGCAACTTTAGCAAAGAAAGACAACATCTGCACCAAAGTTGTCAAGCCCAACAGAAAAAATAAGTGGGTGGTTCCCTCTGCATCTGGGATGTGGGTTTGTCAGCAATCTGGAGTGAGTCCTTGTGTGTCTCTTGCCAAGTTCAATGATTCTACTGATTTCTGTGTTCAAGTCCTAATTGTGCCTAGGGTCCTGTACCACTCAGACGAGGAGATGTACCGCCTTTTTGAGGCACCCGGCTGACGCCACAAGAGAGAATTAATAACAGGCATGACTATTGCAATGCTGCTCGGCCTGGGAGCAGCCGGAACGGCCACGGGTGTCTCAGCCCTTGCGACCCGACACCAAGGACTGTCTCAGCTACAAATGACCATCGATGAGGACTTGCAGAGAATCGAGAAATCCATCTCCTTTCTGGAAAAATCAATTTCCTCACTTTCAGAGGTAGTCTTACAAAACAGGCAAGGCTTGGACCTCTTGTTCATGCAACAGGGGGGCCTGTGTGCTGCCCTGAAAGAGGAATGCTGCTTTTATGCAGATCACACGGGAGTCGTCAGAGACTCCATGGCAGAACTCCGAGATAGACTGGCTCAGAGACAGAAAGACAGGGAAGCTCAGCAGAGTTGGTTTGAGTCCTGGTTCAATCAATCGCCATGGCTCACCACACTGATTTCCACCTTGATAGGTCCATTGGCAATGTTGCTTTTAGCTTTTACCTTTGGACCGTGCCTGCTGAACAAATTGGTCTCTTTTGTCCAGACCCGTCTAGAACGGGCCAACATTCTGTTTTTACACCACCAACAAATGCTCTGAGCAAAACTGTACACACTGCTCACGTGTACCAAACGCCTTCCTCTTCTCAGGTTGCTACCTTGTGCCTCATCCTTATGCCTGTATGTATAGCTACCTCGTTCTTTTGTAAAGGGAGGGGGGAAAATGTAGTAGAATAGGGACAAGAGCGAACGGAAGATTTCGCAATGTAACGGAAAGCAGGAGGCAGTGTGTAACCTTCCTCCCTCTTCATTCCTCTGTGATAAGAATTTCTCTAAACAATACAGCCCTTCATAACCCCAGTAGCTTTCCACCCCTTACTAACTTTTACCATCCCACCGTCCCCCCTCCTGACGTAGAGAAACCACCTCGACTATATAACCCCACAAAGTAGAACAATAAAACGCCATTTTGATCATCTGCCATATTGGTGCTGTGTGTCTGTGGCCCGAGTGGCTTGGGGGCTAGGCCAAGCTGCCGTGCCGGGTTTTGAACCAGGTCGCCACTGCCTCACACACCTTGAGGCATCAATCCATTACGTCTTTTATTCAACTCTCTACTTTCTAATCCTGCTCTTCATTCTCTGCTGGATGCAGCAACTGATTTTATCCTCTCTACCCGATCATCCAATCCAGCATCACATTCGGAATGTGCACACAACAAGTGTTGTTGTTTCAGTTCAGGAATCCACATACTCCATGTTCATGTAACAGCAATAGGTCTGAAGCCAATCTGTTCTGTGAGGTCATTTTAGCTGTGGCTTGCGATTGTTCCTTTATTCCAGCAAACCCCAAAGGAGTGGCATTCACTAAAGTTTCCATTTGCAGAGTCCAATGGTGTGTGGCTGGTCTGTTCCTAAAGGCAGATCTTTGTGGAGCAGAGATGGATTCTAAAATCCATCCCGCTGTAGTTCCCATACTGGGATGTTTCCAGGTTTCATCCCCTTTACCCTTTCCCCACAGTTGGGCTCCCAGTGGTGACTCCTTGCACGAGGCCTGGAGCTTTACTGAGGATCCGCACACAACCGAGGCACAGGGATAACATCAGTCCCTATGAAATACTGTATGGCAGGCCACAGCAAATTCCACATGTTCCAGGTGAGATTCACATGAGGGGGAAACTTGATGTCCAGAGATATCTCATGGCTTTGGGTTCCACTGTACAGAAGCTCCAGAATTACATCGTGTTATCCACACCCATAGGACTGGACACCCCTGCACATCCCTTCCACCCTGGACACTGGCTCTGTGTTAAGTGCTGGGACAGTGACCCTCTACAGGCCAAGGGGAGAGGACCATTCCAGATTTTGCTGACCACCCTCACCGCAGTCTAAGTGGCTGGCAAAGGGCCCTGGATTCACTACTCCAGAGCTAAGAAGGCTTCTGCTTTTGAAACAACTGAGAAAACAGAGCCTGATACAAATGAAGATGATGTCGTTTAAATGATTCTTTTCCTGTGCTTATTATCTACACAGTTGGTAACACTAACTCAGCTTTGGAACCAAAATCTGAATATGATTCTCATCCAAAGTGTATCCAAAGACATTCATTGGATACAGAACTAAAAATTGACATGTAAATCAAAGTTGAAAGATCAGCGAAATTTGTTTAAAATTTGAGAACTTACTCAGATCTTACATTATTAGATAGCACTCAAAGATAACACACTGAGCTCTGATTATATGTTCCACATCCTCATTTTGTGGTTACAAAATGCCCTGGATTAAGAATTGTTCAAAATAATTTTAATAATAATCCTTGTTTATATATACTATTGTTAGATGTATACTGCTGTTAGACACATATTATTAGTAGATATTAAGAATATTTAGCATAGAGTCTCAACAAGGCAGAGGCCTTGTCAAGCCTATAAAGAAGGGGAATGATGACTTAGGTTTTAACTTCCATACTTTTCAAATCCTGTACTGCCTGGTGTGTAACTCTGAAGTTTCTTGCAGCCTGTTAACTTCTGCTCTCTCATGCTAGGCAGACATAACAAAGCCTCTCTAGGCCTGCTCTCCAAGGACACTCAGACCATCCTAGGCCCAAAAAGTATAAACCAAAAGCCTCTAAAGGGGAGGCAAGCTTGGGGAAATTACATCATTATCTGAAGCTTTAATTGGAGAATTAACCCTGATATGCAAATGAACCAAACTTCTAAAAGTGTGAAGAACTTGTGACCCGCAATCCATCTTGGGGTCCATTTTGGCAGTAGCATCTGGACTCCCCAGGGTACCTTAGAAGGCACTTCAAAGAAATACCTACCTATATTCCCCTATTCTTGTCCAATCTCTGATTTTTAGGGGGCCACTTCAGGCATCAATGATTGCACAAAAACCTCTCAGAAAACTCAGTGTGGGAAGGAAAATCCAAAGTACCTTCAAAACCTTGAGTATCTCAGAGCATTAATGAGCCCCACTGAGTGTCAATGCAAAGCTCTCAAGGGACTCGTTAAAGACGATAATTGGAGGCCAGGATTGCACAAACTTCTCAGAGAGTCAGTGTGGAAAGTACCTTAAAAAAACTTTAGTACCCTGAAGTATGAATTAGTCCCTCTGAGTGTTGTTACTGACAAAGAATCTCCAGGGACTCGTTAGGGCAGATAATTGGAGGCCAGGATTGCAGGAAGCTCTCAGAGAGTCCCAGGCAAAAGGCAAAGCCAAAGTGCTTGGAAAAAGCTGCAGTCCCTGGGAGCATTGAGGAGCCCCCCAGGGCCATTCCTGAGCAAGGCTCCCCAGGGACTCCTTGCAGCAGATCCCTGAGGCCACTGGCATGTGGGGGGGATGCTGAGGGCAGCACAAGGGGGTGACAGTGCCCAGCCTTGCTGGGGCTGTGCCAGGAGGCCCCAGGGCCTCAGCACAAGGTGTCTCCTCACAGCCCTTGCTGGCACAGATGCTGCTGTGCCCCAGGGCACCAAGACTTGGCTTCTCTTTGTCCCCACCTGGCATCCCTGCCTCCAGTTCTCTGCTCTGACTGCAGCCTGGGGACACTTTCTCAGTCCTCTCCCTCACTGGGACCCATTAAAACTTCAAGAAACTTTGGAGTTCGATTCTGCCTTGAATTCTTGAGAGGTTTCTGCAAGTCCCTGTGAGGGCCTGATGTTCAGGGCCTCAGCAGCAATGCCCGCGAGGGTCATGAAAGTGCTTGTGCTGTGTCTGTGCTGCTTAGCTGGGCCGGGCTCCTGGCACAGAGGCAGCTCCTGGCAAGCGGCAGCGCTGCAGAGAGACAGCTCTGGCCAGGAGCAGCTCCTGTGCACAGCCCAGCAGGGCTGGGGCACTGCCTGCAGCCAGCCCGGGCACAGCACAGAGGCACCCAGGCCTTCAGCTCAGCCTGGGCTGGCAAGGGGCTGACAAGTGACTGCGGGAGAATCACTGCCAGCCCCTGGCACAGGAAGCCTCTGGCTGCAGGACAAGGCAGCTGCAGCTCCTGCAGGGATCTCCTGAAGCTGCAACATCCCAATGTCTACGGATTCTGTGAGTACAACTCAGAGCATCTTGAGTGTAGGGGAGGTGAAATGCTCGTGAAGCTCTGACATGCTGAGGGTTTCTGATCACTCATAGAATATTTCCAATACAAGGATTTTTTAAAAAATGAGGAAATTTCCTGAGAGTTTGTTTTCAGATTTTTACTATTGGAGAATGGTGGGGAGGGAGGAAAAAAAAGAAATATTGATGCAAATATTATGATTTTTGTCAGGTCCCTGGGACATCCAAGCCCTTACTTTTAGTGATCAGCAGGTGCACAGGAGATCCCTCATGTGCTTTCAGCCACTCCTGTGCCCATGGACAGCACCAGCATCAGCTTGGCTGCACCCATCAGGCTCAGTCTGAGCTGTCCTTTGCCCAAGCTGCAAACAGAACCTGCCCCCAGCCAGTGCCCTGCACACAGGCAGGTTTCTGTAGGGCCAAGGAGAGTGCACAGAGATTTGGGGTCTGTGAGTGCTGGCAGGGAGAGATCAGGCACAGGGAAACAGCTCCAGGGGGAAAATCTCCAGGAAGCAGAGATGAGGTCAGGGCATGAGAGAAAACAAACCCAGCAATGTTGTGTCAGGCACAGTTTAGAGATGTCCAGAGGATCCCCTCCAGTGCAGCCCCTCCCTCTGAACAAGCCCCCTCCCTGCTGTCCCCCCCAGCCAAGCCTCTGCCCTCAGGGCCGGGGCTCCAAGGCGTGAAGCCCCTCCTGGGCAGGCAGAGCTGCAGCAGAGCCGTGGGGCAGCTCTGCAGCCCCGGGCCCAGTTCCCTCTGCCGAGCACAGGGCTGGGAGCAGCTGCCCGGCAGTGGGGGGCTCTGGCAGGGGGCACGGCTGGCTCAGGGTGACGCTGTCCCCAGTGCCCAGCTGTGGGCAGTGCTGGCAGTGCAGCCAGGCCAGGAGCTCCATCTCCCTTCATCCAGTGCCATCCCTGGCACTCTTGGCTCTCTCCCCGAGGTTTCCTTCCATGCTGGGAGTTTCCCTCTAGGAACCAAATCTGTCCTGTAGCATCTTTGTGTTATCTGAAAGCCCCACAGAGAAGAGCAGAGATGCTACAAGTGTGAAAATGCTGTTGGGGTGGTGAAATGAGCCAAGGGTGTCCTCGGCTATGAATGTGGTGCTGAGACCTTGAGAGAGGGACGGACATTTCGGGCTCTGTGGTGGATCCATCTGCTCCCAGCAGCACCTGGTGATCTTTACGGGAAACATGGGAGGGTGAACATTCTGCATTTGAGAAAAGTGAAACAGAGAAACTCTGAAAAGGTCAGAATGACAGAGCATCTCCCCTGAGTCTCCACTCATCATCTTGCTTCGTGAAACTTGCTCTCTGCTCCTCGAGTGAAGCAGAAATGCTGAGGATTTCTGATATCCAAGAATACCAGGAGAGATATGGGGATCTTGAAAACAAAAATCTCAGAGCTCTTAAACACAAAGGAGTGTCTGTGTGTTCCAGGGGAGGGTGGAAGGGAAATGGCTTTGATTGTGGTTACAGACATCTCCTCTAACTCTTCACTGTCTTTTTCTCCATGGCAGAACCCAGTGCCCAGAGCCAGCAAATGTCCAACAGCAGCTCCATCAGCCACTTCCTCCTGCTGGCATTGGCAGACACGCGGCAGCTGCAGCTCCTGCACTTCTGCCTCTTGCTGGGCATCTCCCTGGCTGCCCTCCTGGGCAACGGCCTCATCATCAGCGCCGTAGCCTGCGGCCAGCACCTGCACACCCCCATGTTCTTCTTCCTGCTCAACCTGGCCCTCAGCGACCTGGGCTGCATCTGCACCACTGTGCCCAAAGCCATGCACAATTCCCTCTGGGGCACCAGGCACATCTCCTACACAGGATGTGCTGCTCAGCTCTTTTTCTTTCTGGTCTTCAACTCAGCCGAATTTTCCCTCCTGACCATCATGTGCTACGACCGCTATGTGTCCATCTGCAAACCCCTGCACTACGGGACCCTCCTGGGCAGCAGAGCTTGTGCCCACGTGGCAGCAGCTGCCTGGGCCAGTGCCTTTCTCAATGCTCTGCTGCACACAGCCAATACGTTTTCCCTGCCTCTGTGCCACGGCAATGCCCTGGGCCAGTTCTTCTGTGAAATCGTGTCACAGTGTCGGACACGAACATGCAGATTCAAACAGCAGGTTAGGCAGCAGGTCAGACCACTGAGCAGAGCAAAAGGGGCCCTGCCCACCTTTATTATCACACCTTTATACCTCTTCTAAAACAATCATACATTGGTAGATGAGGTTAACACCTCTAGCATTTTACAGGATAGGAACAC
This sequence comes from Monarcha castaneiventris obscurior, assembly GCA_026261815.1. Classification (NCBI taxonomy): domain Eukaryota; kingdom Metazoa; phylum Chordata; class Aves; order Passeriformes; family Monarchidae; genus Monarcha; species Monarcha castaneiventris. The sequence continues at coordinate 822,402 of JAMPIT010000423.1, read as the reverse complement.
AGTCTATCACCTTTCTCCGCCTTGGAGAAAGGAATGATCAACAATGTAAAAGTTCAGTAAACATTCTTAGCCGGTTAGAAAAACAAGAGCTATGTTTATAGAAAATGCATGAGAACTTCTACAAAAGTAAAAACATGGAACACTGTGAAAACCAGGGCGACAAAATCCCACACATCCTCAAGCTCTCCTGCTCACACTCCTACCTCAGGGAACTTGGGCTCATCGCAATTAGTGCCACTTTAGGACTTGGTTGTTTTGTGTTCATTGTTTTCTCCTATGTGCAGATCTTCAGGGTTGTGCTGAGGATCCCCTCTGAGCAGGGACGGCACAAAGCCTTTTCCACGTGCCTCCCTCACCTGGCCGTGGTCTCCCTGTTTGTCAGCACTGCCATATTTTCCAACTTGAAGCCCCCCTCCATCTCCTCCCCATCCCTGGACCTGGCCCTGTCAGTTCTGTACTCGGTGGTGCCTCCAGCCCTCAACCCCCTCATCTACAGCCTGAGGAACCAAGAGCTCAAGGAGACCCTGAGGAAACTGTGGCCTTCTTTGACTACTGGAGAATCCATAGGGAATATGAAAAACTCAGATGCTCTTAGATCATGTGTCTTATTTTTCCTTTGTGCATTATACAGCAAATAGTATTTTCACCTTAATAATATTTATGTTATCACTCTACCAATTGTATCTGACCCCAGACACATCCTGTACATGTGGATCCAGGCCCTCTGTGCAAACATACACATTGAAGAGTTTAGCAGAATTTATTTGTCTCTGTTGCCATCTGTCACATCTCCTCTGGAGCTGCAGCCCCAGCACTTGGGAGGGCTCAAGGGCTCACAGGCTCAGCTGCCACACAGAGAACTTGTGGACCCTGGGGTGCCCCTGTGGGCCTCAGTGCCCAGAGCCTTTCTGCTCCTTCCCCCTGGGGCTGCTGCTTCCCTGCAGTCCTGGCCATGGAGAGCAGCAGAAGTGGCTGTGTCCAGAGCAGCAGTGCCAGCTCAGGGCCCTGTGGGGAGCAGGGGCTGGGCAGCAGGACAAGGCAGCCCGGCCGGCCAGGACACCTCAGCTGGGGAAAGGGATGTCCAGGGAGAAGAGCGCGGGAGCGTTTCTGTGCCTGCAGGGTGCAATCCAGAGGAAGCTGCTGCTGCTGGCAGCGGCTCTGGCCGGGCCCCTCTGTCCCCTGCCCAGGGCTGCTGTGCTGTGCTGGCCTGGGCAGAGGGGCTGGCACTGAGCGGGCAGAGGCAGCCTGTGCTGGGCATCTCCTGGAGCCGGGACCAGGAGTTCTGCGCTGTCCCTGAGCTCCATTTCCCCTGCCATGGGGAGATCCAGCCCTGGGGCTGCTGTGGAGGCTGACCTCCCTCTCTGCCCCTCGGCAGCTGCTGGGCCCTTCAGAGGGGCTGAGCAGTGGGGGGAGTGCCCCCAGTGCTGGAGCACCCCGGGGCTGGCACTGCCATGGGGCTCACCCAGAACGGGCTGCTGGGCTGGGCTGGGCTGGGGTGAGGGCAGGGGAGGTGGGCAGAGCTGGGCTGGGCAGCGGCTGGGCTGGGCTGGGGAGGAGGGCAGAGCTGGGCTGGGCTGGGCTGGGGTGAGCCCAGGAGATAAAACCCACCCGTATCAGCTGAGCTGTGTGACTCTGCAGGGCCAGGACTCGTTCCAGCGGGTGTGTGGTGCTGTGCCAGTCCCCTGGCAGGGATCTCACACAGGCAGGTGCAGCACTGAGGGGGCCGCTCTGGGCCCTTGCTGGCATGGGCAGTCCAAGAAGGTGCCCCAGGGCTTTGATCACCCCTCCAGCCTCTTCCATTGGCCGCTTTCAGATCTGGCCACTCACCCCAGTTTTTTGGTCTCTTTGTTCTGTGGTCTTCTTCCTCCTGCTGAGTTCAGCATTGGTGTAGGTGCAGCGTCAGCCCTGCCCCAGGCTCCCTCCTCACCCAGACCTTGGCAGGCCCCAAAGCAGGGCTCTCTGCGAACCCTGGCACAGGATGGGGTGGTGGGACTGGACACTGAGGTCTGGCATGGACACTCTGGTGGGGAACATTTGCCCACCCAAACACACCTCATGCTGTGCCGTGTCTGCTGAGGGGGGTGTGGGGCCTGTGCTGGGCAGGGGGGCTGTGCTGCCTCAGGCACAAATCCCAGGCATGAGCCACAACACAGTGACCAGGAGGTGGAAGCGAGGACAGGCTGTGGAGGAGGCATTCAGAAATCTGACCTGAGCGTGTGTTCATGTGTTTACGAAAGCCAAAGTCTGGCTGGAACTGATGGAGGCTGCAGGCAACATCCAGAGCAATGGGAATTCAGTCACTGTGTTTGCAGTAAATGGCTGCAAATCACCTTGCTTCTGAATGGGGGGTGGGGAGGAGAATGTAAATCATAGAATGGCTTGGGCTGGAACCTTAAAGATCATCAGGTTCCAATCTCCTGCCATGGCCAGGGGCACCTTCCACTGGACCAGACTGCTCCATCCAGCCTGGCCTTGAACACCTCCAGAGGTGGGGAGTCTGCAGCCTCTCTGGGTAACCTCTGCCAGGACCTCTCCACCTCACTGGGAAGAATTTCTTCCCAATATCCCACCTAAACCTGCCCTCCTTCCCCTCATGGCCATTCCCCCTTGTCCTGTCACTCCAGACCTTGTCCAAAGTCCCTCTCCAGCTCTCCCAGAGCCCCCTTAGGCACTGGAAGGGGCTCTCATGTCTCCTTGGAACCCTCTCTCCCCCAGGCTGAACAGCTCCAGCTCTCCCAGCCTGGCTCCAGAGCAGAGGTGTTCCAGCCCTGCAAGTGTCCCTTGTGACACTGCGGGACTTGGCGTAACCAAGGGTCCATTGTCACCCTGTGGGACATAAGAGACCATTGTGACACGATGGGCCCACGTGGAGTCAAGGAGATCATTGTGACACTGTGGGGCCCAACCAAGGAGACCATTGTGACACTGTGGGGCCCCATGGAATCAAGGGAACTTTGTGACACTGTGGGGCCTCATGGAATCAAGGGAACATTGTGACACTGTGGGGCCCCATGGAATCAAGGAGATCATTGTGACACTGTGGGGCCCCAACCAAGGAGACCATTGTGACACTACGGGGCCCCATGGAATCAAGGGGCCATGGTGACACTGGGGTGCCCCATGGAATCAAGGGAACATTGTGACACTCCCGAACCAACAAGTCCCTTGTCACACTGCAAAACCTTATGGAAAAATGGGCCCATTGTGACACTTGGGACCCAAGGATAGCATTGTTATACTGAAAGGCCTCAAAAAACCATGGAGACCATTATGACACTCTAAGGCCTTGTGAAACCAAGGAGACCATTGTGGAACTGCAGGGCCTCATGGGATAAGGGAGACCATCCTGATACTTCAGAGCCTTGAGGAACCAAGTGACCTTTGTGACACTGCAGAACCAAGGGGCCATTGTGACACTGTGGGGCCCCACAGAACCAAGGGAACCATTGTGACACTGTGGGGCCCCACAGAACCAAGGCATTTTGACACTGCAGGGCATCATGAAGACCATTGTGACACTGCTGGGCCTGATGGAACCAAGAGGCCATTTTGAAACTGTGGAGTTCAATGGAACCAAGGAGACCATTCTGACACTGAAGGGCTTCACAGAACCAAGGGGCTGCTGTGTCACTGTGGGGCTCCAAGGAACCAAGAGGCCATGGTGACGCTGCAGCCCATTGTGAAACAATGGAATCCATTGTGGCACTGCAGGGCCCCACGGAACCTTAGAAACAACAGTGACACTTGGTGGCCTTGTGCAGCACAGGGGCCATTGTGACACTGCAGGGCTTGGTGTAACCAAGGGAATCATTGTGTCACTGCTGGGCCCATGGAACCAAGACCACTGTGACAATAGGGGGCCTCATGGAACCAAGGGGCTGTCACTGTTGGGCCCCATCAAACCAAGGTGACCATTGTGACACTGCAAGGCCTCATGGAAGCAGGGACACTGCTGTGAGACTGTTAACAAAAGTCAGTAAAAACAAAAATCCTCCTTAACACCAATGTAGCACTAAGAATAAGAAGCAGCATTCTTTATTTGGCTGGATGGATGGGGGAACAGCTCCTCCTAAAGCCATGCATGCTGAGGACAGGAAAGTTCCTGTTTATATCCTGTATTTTACAGACATATTCAGCGATTGTCCCAGAATAAACACATAAATTATAATCATTCCCCCAAAATCATTAACATATTTTCCCTCCCCTTTACACATGTGTTCTTCTGTTCTGGGGGTCTCTTTGGTGGTCCCTGGTGGTCCGTGACCCCAAAGTCTCACCTGACTGCCCGGTGAACTGGTAAAAGTTCACAACTGAGGCCGGTCGCTTTCCAGTTCTCCTTCTTACACAGTGGGCAGTGTGCAGTTCCATGGGCCAGTGGGTTTTGAAGAACAAGCATTGTGTCAGCTCAACAGGTGTAGAAAATTTATCATCTGATAACATCCCCTGCCTTTGTGAAGCTTGTCTTCTCTTCCTTGCCTTGCATTAGCAATCATGGTTTTTATGCAGCTTAAAGGAAAGTATCATAATTACAATTATTACTATGATCACAATTATATTTTGCAAAAGTGAGGCCAACCAACCAGTCGGAGAAAATTCAAATCCATTACGTCTTTTATTCAACTCTCTACTTTCTAATCCTGCTCTTCATTCTCTGCTGGATGCAGCAACTGATTTTATCCTCTCTACCCGATCATCCAATCCAGCATCACATTCGGAATGTGCACACAACAAGTGTTGTTGTTTCAGTTCAGGAATCCACATACTCCATGTTCATGTAACAGCAATAGGCCTGAAGCCAATCTGTTCTGTGAGGTCATTTTAGCTGTGGCTTGTGCTTGTTCCTTTATTCCAGCAAACCCCAAAGGAGTGGCATTCACTAAAGTTTCCATTTGCAGAGTCCAATGGTGTGTGGCTGGTCTGTTCCTAAAGGCAGATCTTTGTGGAGCAGAGATGGATTCTAAAATCCATCCCGCTGTAGTTCCCATACTGGGATGTTTCCAGGTTTCATCCCCTTTACCCTTTCCCCACAGTTGGGCTCCCAGTGGTGACTCCTTGCACGAGGCACGTAATGTTAATATCCCCAGTGTCCCTGGTGCTCCTGATTCTCCCAGGGGCCAATGTGTGCTCCAAATTCCAGCACTTCCCACCCATCCTGTGGCTCCTAAGGATTTGGCCGTGTCCTGCTGACAGTCTGTGTCTCTCCAAGGCTCGTTGTTTGTTGGGTGAGCCCAGGTGTCACTGAAAAAGGCAAAATAATTTCTGCAAACACACCCCAGCCTTAGAGCCTGGGCCACAGCCAGGAGCTGCTGTACCCCAGGATTCCAAACAGCTCAAGTGTCTGTCCCAGTGCAATCCCGCTTTTCCTTTGTCCTGGGATCCTTTGGCCTTGACCTCATTAAATCAGGATATTTGATACCCACCCATAAGGGGTCCTCTGGGAGGCCTGGGCTCCCTTCCCAGCCCAGACACCACTGAACTGGCTGGAAATATTCCCATTGTCCTGTCTGAGGGCGATTCCATACTGCTGGAATTTGACATCCCCAGGGAGTATCAGTGCAATCTCTCAGCAGATAAATATTTCCTGAGGTAATTTCCAGACCCAGTTTTGCGATGTTACAATTCTCAATAGTATTGTTTTTATGTGTCCATGGTAAGGAATATTCTCCTTCTATCCCTGTCCAGTTGGCCTGGGTGCTGTTTCCTTCCCACACATGTTCCCAGATTTTTGACAAATTGCTGAGTGAAGCTCCCCACGGAACTGGATTTTCTGCAGAGAAAATGTGTTGGCAAACACTCTGTAATCTGCCAAAATCTTGCACTAGTTTAAAAACCACATTCCCCTTCAAAGAAGAACATAGTTTCTATTACATTACTATTATTTTTATTATTATTATATATAAGATTATATATTATATATAATATATATAATATATATAATTAATATATAATATATAATATATAATACAATATATATAATATATAACATGTAACATATATACTATATAATATATATAATTATATATATAATATATATATAATTATATAAACATAATAATAATTTGCAATTAGTCATCATCTTCATCTACATCTGGTAAATAGTATCACCCCTGAAAATCATATTCTATACCCAAAACAACCAATAGGATTTATGTCTCTAAGCAGCAAAAGAGCAAAACAAATTACCCCCCAGGAACTAAAAGAAAATAAAAACCTCCAGGGTGTGGCTGCTGGTTTTACCCACGTGTGATGAACCCAGGGTTTGATTCCTGCCACCCTAAGTGCAGTGTAGGTTACCAGGAGGACTTGGAAAGGTCCTTTCCACTTTTCCTTCAAGGGCTCAGGGTTCCAAGTCTTCACATACACAAAGTCCCCAGGCTGGAAGGGATGAACAGGGCACCCAAAGCCACTGGTCCTGACAGGGTTATAAACAGACAGTCCAGCAAGAGTTTCTGCTAAAGCAATCGAGTATAGATTAAATCTGTTTCTCCCTTTGAATGGGTTTCTCCTGGAACTGATGGTGTTTGGTACCACTGTCCCTACAGGAGTTCATGGGGACTTACTTTGGTTTTTGATTGGCTGAATTCTGACTCACAAAAGAGCCAGAGGAAAGGTCTGTGCCCATTTTAAAGAGGTTTCTTGGCACATTTTACTCATTTGTGGCTTTAAAGTCTGATTCATCCTTTCCACTTTCCCACTCGCCTGTGGTCGCCAAGGGCTCTGTCAGTCCCATTTTATACCCAGGGTTTTGCTCAGCTGTGGTCCCACATCTGCTATAAAATGGGGCCTCTTCCTGAAGACAACCAAAGTGGCCCCCAAATATCAGTATGATTTCTTGAAGCATAGTTTTTACCACTTCCCTGGATTTCTTGGTGTGGCAGGGAAAGGCCTCTGGCCATCTGGAAAATGCATCTGCCAATACCAAAAGGTACCAATCTCCATTTTGTCTGGGTAATGCAGAGAAATTGATTTGCTAATGACCTCCAGGTGAATTTTCCTGTCTAACTGTTCCAGAAGGTGGCCTTTTCCTATTTTTGGGGTTGTTTTTTAAACAAATAGGACATTTCACTGTTATCAGTTTTGCAATTTCAGTCATTCCCACACCAAGCACAGAATTTCAGAGATTAGATATGATGTCCTCAATTCCCCAGTGGCTTTTGTTGTGGATTTTTTCCTTTATTTTCCTCATTACAAAAGGTAATCCTTCCATCCCTCAGGATTCTTAGAGGCTTTTAATATATTTGTTAAACTTTGATTTTTGCAGGGCTCCATTTCCCTCTCACTCGGTTTGGGGTGTGTTGGGGTTTTTTGGAGTTCTTCTTCTGTTTTCTTTTTCTCTTAAAAATTTTTCCCCATATTTGTTGCCAGGGGTGACAAATTGCTGGGTGCGTAAGAAAAACAAAAGACCTGGCCACAGGGGGCGGGGGGATCCAACTGTTTTTTTTTTTCACCTGGGGGTTGGCTACAGCCCGGGCTGGCTGCTGCCCTCAGCGTTCAGAGGGAGCTTGGCAGTGCTGGAAGCTTCTGCTTTCGGCTGCCTTCCTTCTTCCAGAGAGCCCCCTGGCTTCCCAAGCCTGCCTTTCCCTGCCCCGCTGGGAGCTGGGCCGCTGCCGCTCTGCCCCTGCCGCTGCTCGGAGCCTTCGCTGCTCTGTAGCTCGCACGCTCTGCTGGCTGAGACCTGCCGAGGTTCCTGCTGCAGCTCCGCAGTTTGATCCATCTCGCTGTCACCCGGGATCTGCGCTCGTCTCTGCTGTTCCACCCTGCTGCTCCTGAGGGTCCGGCCGGACACTGGGATCAGCTGCCCAGGGGTTTGTGAAGCTTTTTGTCCATCCCTTCCGGGGACCCCAGGCCGCCATTCCCGGTGCTGCCCGAGCTCGCTGCGGAGCGCCCCCTGCAGCCACGGGGGAACCATCGCACCCGCCCTGCTCACCGGGAGCTGCCAGCGCCCCTGCCGGCCGTGAGCGGAACTGCACCCAGGGGAAAGGGCCTGAGGCCGAGAGAGGCCGCACTGGGTTTGTGCTGCTGTTTGCTCTCACTGCCACAGTTATTGCTGTTTGTTTGTGTTGTTATACATATATATATATTAGTAAAGAACTGTAATTCCTATCCCTCATATCTTTGCCTGAAAGCCACTTAATTTCAAAATTATAATAATTCGGAGGGAAGGGGGTTGCATTTTCCATTTCAGGGGAGGCTCCTGCCTTCCTTCACAGACACTTGCCTTTCAAACCGAGACAAAGGGGCTGCAGAGCTCTCAGGATATCCTGGAGAGAGACCACAGGGGGCTATGGAACTTCTTTTCCTTCTGCTCATCCATCTCTGGGCTGACCCCTCTCTGCCCCCAGGAGCTGCTCTGCCCCTCAGAGGGGCTGGGGCTGTGCGTGAGTGCCCAGAGCTCTGCAGGACCCTGTGGTGGGCAATGCTGGGGGGCCAGCCCAGACCGGGCTGGAGAGAGGGCAGGGGAGGTGGGAGGTCTTGGAGGGATCTGTGCTGAGCTGGAAAATTCCGGGGAGAGAAAAGCCTCAGTGAATCTCACACAGGGGTGGGGGCTGGCCCTCAGCAGACATTCTGGCCAGAAGCGTTGTGAGGTCACCCAGCACAGCAGAGACCCCACACAACAGGAATTTCATCCCTGGGGAGGTGAAGGAGTGAGGCAGGAGGGAGAGGCCCCTCTTGGGCTCTGGTTCTGGGGCACCTCTGTTACAGAACCCGACCAGCCCTGGCACACAGGGAGGCCGGCCGGGCCCATGGCCACCCTGGCCTGCACCAGCCCTGCAACCAGGGAAAAGTCTTCCCTCATCTCCAGGCTGAACATCCCCTGTTTCACCCAACACCCCTTGTCTTTCATCCTCTTAACATGCTCCAGCCAAGCTTTCCCTGCCTAAAAACAGCAAAATCACCATATCTACATCTCTCCCTTACAAACTGTCCTTGCTGTCACCTCCTGGCAGTGGCTTCATGGCCCCTGTCCGAGCCAGCGCTGTCCCTGCACTGCCCCAGCTCTGCTGCCCCACAGGTGCTGCATCAGGAAGGGCAGAGCCATGGGGGAGGGAAATGCACATGGGCTCCTCCTGGGAGGGGCCTTGGGAGGTTTCCAGGCTGAGCCACAGCAGAGTCCGTGCAGAAGGGGACCCAGGGATGGGCGGTTTGTGTGTTCTGCCATGGCAGGATGAGGTGCAGATCTGCAGAGACACCCAGAAAATGTGGATCCCTGCAGGAGCTGATCTCACACAGTGGCTCCCAGGCCTCTGCTGCTCACTGTTTGCTCTGGTTTGATGTTCCCTGAGCTGCAGCTGAACCCAGCAGGGCTGGGCTGAGAGAACCTGGGAGAGAGACAATCAGTGTCCATCTCACCCTGTGTGACCATGCAGGGCAGGACTCAGCCCAGGGGCTGTGGGGCAGGGCCAGGGCCTGTGGAAGGGGTTGAAAACAGGCAAGTGCCCCAGAGAGGAGGCTGCTCTGTGTCCTTGGTGGCAGGGACAGAGCAGGGAGGGGGCCCAGGACATTTGTCACCCGCAGCCTCTGTCCCCAGCCATTGCCAGCCCTGGCTGCTCAGCCCAGGTTTGCGGGGGAGTTTGGCTGTGCCCAGCTCCATCCTCCTGCAGGGCTCAGGGCCTGTTGCCGGCAATGGCCAGCCCTGCCCGGCCTCTCTGCTGGCCCAGAGCCCGGCAGAGCCCGGGACAGGACTGTGTGTGCAGCCCCACAGGTGCCCCGGCCTGTGCAGGAGCTGGGAGAGGCTGCCCAGCAGGGAGGCCATGGGGGCACAAAGCCCCAAGGCTGCTGTGGGCACCACGGCCCAGGGGCCGTTCCCACCCGCAGGGCTCCTTTCCTGGGCTGGGCCTGCACAGGGGCTGTGGCACCATGGCTGGGGCAGCGGGGCACAGAGGGGCCACGGAGCCACTGCCGGGGCTGACAGCAAGGCCAGGGACAGACAAGGAATTTCTGTGCATTGCCTGGGCTGGGCAGGGCTGGCTGTGGCAAAAGCAGAGCTCAGCTGCCCTCGGTGGCTGCAGGAAAAGTCAAGAGCCCAAAGAGCCTCAGTGCTGGAGACCAAGGCTGGAGGAGGGAAATGCGGGGCTGCTGTGGGATGGGGAGGGGGATTGAATTCCAGAAGACACTGATGTGGGGCTGAGGGACTCAAGGGCTCCTTGGCCTGAGCCTGTCCTGGAAAGGTCTCTCAGGCCTCTGTGCCCATGAAGGGCTTCAAGGAGGAGCAGAGCTTGTCTTGGCAGGAGCCTCATGGAATCCCCGAGGGACAAACGCCAGTGCCTGCCCAGCCTTCCCAACATCCCTGACCCCAAAGGCCTTCTCCACATCCCTCAGTTCCAGCTCAGTGCCCAGAACACAGCACAGCCCTGTCCAGGTCCTGGGGGTGATTCTGAAGGGAGTCAGCTGTGATTTCTCCCCACAGACCCACCACTGCAATGTCTCTCTGTGCAGCCCACGGCTCTCCTGAGCATTTCCCCTGGAGCCTCCCTGCCCTGGACATTTCTCTCCATGCAGTCCTCAGCACAGCCCAGCAAAGAATTCAGGTGGTTTCCCAGAGGACATTACTCTGGGAGTGAAGTGGCCTCAGGGCACTGTTTGTGCCCCTGGAATGGTGCCAGCCCTGAGTGCTGCTGATGGTGTTTGTGCTCACTCGGGTTCATCTCCCCACACACACTCGATGCTCTGCTGAAGGCTCCTCAGGACAGAGCAAACACGGACTGCTGGCCTGGTCACTCGGTGTCCCTCCCTGCAGGGACAAACAACCTCCCGCAGGTGAGGGCAGAGGCCAGTGCTGGCATTGGTGGTGGCAGGGGCTGGTGTGAGACAATTGCCCTGGGCACCTTCCCAGGCTGTCCCCGGAACAAAGCCACAGCCCAGGCCCTGCTCTGCTGCTCCCTCGGGTCCATCCCAGGAGCTCTGGCTGTGCCAGGACACTGCTGCGTGCCCCCCCTGCACACTCCCCCCTGCCCCTGGGCACTGGGGTTTGCTTTGCCAGGGCATTCCTGGGGCACATTCCTGACAGCAGCTCTGGAGGAGAGCGAAGCCCTCCTGCCCTGCCCTCAGGAGATGCCCTTTGCTGGTGGAGCTGCTGTGCTGGAGCCCGGCTGTGTCCCAGCAGTGCCCATGGGCTGTCCCTGCCTGTGCTCACAGCACAGACACGCAGCAGGACAGTGACCGAGCTGCCAGAGCCCTCAGGCCTCGCACCCACAGAAGGGCTGGGAAGGAGAGAGTGGAAGAGCAGATGTGGAAAGAGGCAGTGCCATTGTCCCTGGCTGTGCTGCTGTGCTGGGACTCTTCCCCCTCTCTCCTATAACTTCACGCACATCTCAGAGCTGGGATTCCAGATAAACAAGGCACTGCACAGTAGTTTATTTTGTTCAAGTAAAACAATTGTACAAATCCTGGTTTACAGAGCTTCTGGATCAAATTCAAGAGGCAGACAGGGAATTAGATGAGGGATGAGTAAAAACATTTCACAGAACACATTATGGCAAGAAAAACCCATTGATCACCACCAAAGACCTGAGAAGGCAGGCTGGGCCAGTCATGAGTTCCGTTCTGAAAACTATGCAGCAGAAAACAGGCACTTCTTTCCTTCTGAAAAGTGTCCAGTCATCATTTTCCTCAGGGCATCCCTGAGCTCCTGGTTCCTCAGGCTGTAGATGAGGGGGTTCAGGGCTGGAGGCACCACCGAGTACAGAACTGAAAGTGCCAGATCCAGGGATGGGGAAGACATTGAAAGTGGCTTCAGGTAGGCAAAAAATGAGGTGCTGATAAACAGGGAGAGCACAGCCAGGTGAGGGAGGCACGTGGAAAAGGCTTTGTGCTGTCCCTGCTCAGAGGGGATCCGCATCACAACCCTGAAGATCTGCACATAGGAGAAAACAATGAACACAAAACAGCCAAGTAAGAGAAAAGCACTAAGGATGAGAAGGCCAAGTCCCCTGAGGTAGGATTTGGAGCAGGAGAGCTTCATGATCTGGGGCACTTCACAGAAGAACTGGCCCAGGGCATTGCCCTGGCACAGAGGCAGGGAAAATGTATTGGCTGTGTGCATGGCAGCGTAGAGAAACCCAGTGGCCTAGGCAGCTGCTGCCATGTGGGCACAAGCTCTGCTGCCCAGGAGGGTCCCGTAGTGCAGGGGTTTGCAGATGGACACGTAGCGGTCGTAGCACATGATGGTCAGGAGGGAAAACTCTGCTGAGATGAAAAAGGAAAAGAAAAACACCTGAGCAGCACATGCTGAGTAGGAGATGTGCCTGGTGCCCCAGAGGGAATTGTGCATGGCTTTGGGGACAGTGGTGCAGATGCAGCCCAGGTCGCTGAGGGCCAGGTTGAGCAGGAAGAAGAACATGGGGGTGTGCAGGTGCTGGCCGCAGGCTACGGCACTGATGATGAGGTCGTTGCCCAGGAGGGCAGCCAGGGAGATGCCCAGCAAGAGGCAGAAGTGCAGGAGCTGCAGCTGCCGCGTGTCTGCCAATGCCAGCAGGAGGAAGTGGCTGATGGAGCTGCTGTTGGACATTTCTTCACTCTGGACATTGTGCACTGTTGAAAGAAGGCATTGAGAAGCTGGGACAGATTCCCCTGAGTCAATCCTATGCTATTTTCTTAGGAATGCCCTCAAAACTACTGCTCCTCCAGTGAGAGAACTTGGCTAAGCATTTTTATTTTTGAGCTCAAGTTTGTTCTGCTGCCTCATCTTCAGCATTGCTCTCAGCCTGAACAGTGGGGGCCCAGGGGGAAAACAGGGCTCCCTGTGCCCCAATGCAGTTGCACCTGCTGGTCCCCACAGAAGTACCCTTTGCTCATTACACCTCCCTCAATTTCAGGGTGATCACACTTAAATTGTGCTTGAAAAATAAAGTGACTTTTTGAAGGCTCCAATTTTAAAACCATTTCTCTATACCCTTCTCGCTTTCCCTGTGCAGCTACGGTTGCTCTGGCTCTCTGCTGCCTGGAGTTGTCCCTCCTGGGAGCTGTTTCTCTGTACCCAAGGCTTGTCCCTGCCAGTGCTGCCAGAGCCCAGCCCAGCCCTGGGGGCTCAGCTCTGCCCTGCAGAGCCCTCCCAGCACAGGGCACTGCCCAGGGGCATCTCCCTGGCGGCAGGGCCTGAAGGGCAGCTCAGACAAAGGGAGATGCTGCAAGCCAAGGTGCTGTTGGTGCTGTCTGCAGGCAGGGGAGTGTGAGGAGGCACTTTCTGAGGGAGATCTGAGGCAGAGCTGCTGACCCCCAGTGTGGCAGTGCAGGAGTCTCAGTGACACAGCCAAACCCGAGAGCCCCTTTCCCTTCTGTTGATGAGAAAGCTGAGAGCAGCCCTGGCCATGCAGCACCATCTCCACAGCAGGAGGAATCTGCCCTGATGGTGGTCGCTCCTTCCACCTCCAACTTCTCCCCTCCAGCCCATGGGGAGCTGCCAGGCAGCTGAGAGCTGCCCCTGGCAGGTGGCAGATCCCCTGGCCTGGCAAAGAGCCCTCAGGGCTGCAGGAGCTGCTCTGCAGGACAGCCCTGGGCACCCCTGGCTGCTCCCCCACCTTCCCAGCCTGCAGCCGGCCCTGGCAGCAGGAGCTTCCTGCCCTGTCCCTCTGCCCGTGCCCAGGGCAGCCCCGCTCTGCAGCACATCCTCCCCCAAAGCAGGAACGGCAGCAGAGCCATCCGTACAACCATGGCAGCCGTGCCATGGGGCAGCTCTAGAAGCTCCCTGCAGCCAGACACTCACTGTGTGCAACGCTGTGAAGATTTCTCCATGAATGAGTTCAGAGTTGTCCTTCCAGCTGCTTTACCCAGCTCTCTGCTTCACTCCTCCCAGGTACCTGCAGGCAGTGCCCTCAGCCCTGCTGGGCTGGCAGAGGAGCTGCTCCTCAGCAGAGCTGCCTCTTTGAAGCTCTTGTTGGTTGCCAGGAGCTTGACAGTTCCCTCTGTGCCAGAAGCCCGGCCCAGCTCAGCAGCACAGACACAGCACAAGCACTTTCATGACCCTCTCGGGCCTTGCTGCTGAGGCCCTCAACATCAGGCCCTCACAGGCACTTGCAGAAACCTCTCAAGAATTCAAGGCAGAATGGAACTCCAAAGTTTCTTGAAGTTTTAATGGGTCCCAGTGAGGGAGAGGACTGAGAAAGTGTCCCCAGGCTGCAGTCAGAGCAGAGAACTGGAGGCAGGGATGCCAGGTGGGGACAAAGAGAAGCCAAGTCTTGGTGCCCTGGGGCACAGCAGCGTCTGTGCCAGCAAGGGCTGTGAGGAGACACCTTGTGCTGAGGCCCTGGGGCCTCCTGGCACAGCCCCAGCAAGGCTGGGCACTGTCACCCCCTTGTGCTGCCCTCAGCATCCCCCCCACATGCCAGTGGCCTCAGGGATCTGCTGCAAGGAGTCCCTGGGGAGCCTTGCTCAGGAATGGCCCTGGGGGGCTCCTCAATGCTCCCAGGGACTGCAGCTTTTTCCAAGCACTTTGGCTTTGCCTTTTGCCTGGGACTCTCTGAGAGCTTCCTGCAATCCTGGCCTCCAATTATCTGCCCTAACGAGTCCCTGGAGATTCTTTGTCAGTAACAACACTCACTGGGGCTCATTAATGCTTCAGGGTACTAAAGTTTTTTTAAAGTACTTGGTGCTTCCTTTTTGATACCAACTCTATGAGAGGTTTTTTCCAGTCATGGCCTCCAATTATCTGCTTTAACGAGTCCCTTGAGAGCTTTGCATTGACACTCAGTGGGGCTCATTAATGCTCTGAGATACTCAAGGTTTTGAAGGTACTTTGGATTTTCCTTCCCACACTGAGTCTCTGAGAGGTTTTTGTGCAATCCTGGCCTCCAATTCTCTCCTCCAAGGAGTCCATGAGGAGCCTGTGTTAGGCATGGACCTCAGCTGGACCCATCAATGCCTAGAGACACTTTGGGTGTTTCCCCTGCCTTTGACTCCTGGAAAGGTTTGTGCCATCTCCTCTCAGGCCCTGAGCTTCAAGGGCTCAGCCCCAAATGCACCACGGGACTCATTAGGATCAAACAAGTCCTGACAAACCCTGGCTCTGCCTTGATTTCCCTCTGCTCTGGTGCAGTTCATTAGGAAGTTTTTTTTCTATAGTTATGGAGAAATATTTCAAAGAGCTTCTAAGCAATGTGCATTCCTATTTTAAAGGGTGTATTTTATTGCTGTTCTCTTTAGAGAAGTGGTGACTGCAACATTCTGTGACTGATATTGATCCAGGGTCTCTCCTCAGGAGGTCTGGCCTGGTCACAGAAGCTGTGCCTTGAGGTCTGACCCAGTGTGGACAACCTTGCTTCACATTCCCAACCTCATCCTGTCTCTCCTCACTCACCTGGGACCTGCTGTGCTTGGAGAACTGGCTGCACTCAGCCAAAGTGGGATTTTTCCCTGCCCCTTTCTTTTTTCTTTGAAGCAATCTAAAACTCCTGAGTTTCCCCATTGAAAACAGACACCCTCCTCAAGTGTGTGCCAAGTCCCAGCTGCCACCAAGGAGGTTCCCCTTTCCCAAGGCAGAACCATGCAAGGAGTGTTTCACATCTTTGGGCTCCAAGGTTCCACGAGGCCCTGCTGTGTCACAAAGGCCCCTTAGTTCCAATGGCCCCACAGTGACACAGGGGTCTCCTTTTTCCTGCAGCAACCAGCACAAACCCCACTGCCAGGGCCAAATGCCTGGGAAGAAGGAGCAAGGGGGGACATTTGGAGGGATGGATTTTGTCTTACCAGGTCCCAGGGACGTGGGGTAGGGCCCTGCTGTCCTGGAGATGGCTGAACACCGGCCTGCCCATGGGAAGGGGTAAGAGACAACAACCTCTGTCCATGGAACTACAACAGCAGAGAGCTCAGGCAAGAGGCTGGGTTTGAAAGGATCTCACCAGCACAGGAAAGGTCAGTCTAGGACATTTTATTGAAAGCTGACATTTCAGGGGATTCCTTTATACAAACACGGACTGGCTCTAAGAGCGGAACAAAACAGCGGCGTGAGGCACAGCACAAAGGAAGCAGCGAGCCGATCCCTTTACAAAGTGCCCTGGCAGTGCCATTTCCCGAGCGATCCTCAGCAGCCCGGGCTGCAAACAAACCCCGCTCAGGCGAGCACAGGATCCGCAGCCAGCGCTGAGCAGCAGTTCGAGCCCAGCAGGGCCTTGGAGGAGGCGGGGGCGAGCCCCGGGCCGGCTTCCAGAGGGGCTGCGGGGCTGGGGGCGATGGCGCCGAGCGCCCTGCCCGTGTCCCCCTCGGCTCTGCGGCGCCACGGGGACAGAGCCCGGGGCCGGGGCTCGGTCCCTGCTGCCACAAGGGCGCTGCCGAGGGATCCCCGCTCGCCGGGGCCGGGGCGGCGCTGAGGGAGCTGCGCCGCCATTGCTGCCGCCCTCAGGGGCTCTGAGGGGAGCGCGGCTCCCGCCAGCCCCGCTCGGCTGCGGGGAGGGACAGAGACAGGAAAGAGAGAGAGGGAAAAGAGAATAAAGAGAGAGGGTGAAGAGAGAGAAAACAGAGTAAAGAGAGAGAGACAGAGAATAAAGAGAGAGTAGAGAGAGTGTAAAGGGAGAGAAGTAAAGAGAGACAAAGTGACAGAGAATAAAGAGAGAGTAAAGAGACAGAG
The DNA here is from genome assembly GCA_026261815.1 of Monarcha castaneiventris obscurior. Classification (NCBI taxonomy): domain Eukaryota; kingdom Metazoa; phylum Chordata; class Aves; order Passeriformes; family Monarchidae; genus Monarcha; species Monarcha castaneiventris. The sequence continues at coordinate 805,844 of JAMPIT010000423.1, read as the reverse complement.
AATAAAGAGAGAGAGAGTAAAGACAGAATATAGACAGTAAAGAGAGAAAAAATAAAGACAGAAAGAATAAAGAGAGCAAAGAGAGAGGGAATCAAGAGAGATGGAATAAAGACAGAGAGAAGAAAGACAGAGAGAGTAAAGCGAGAGAAAATAAAGCCAGAGAAAATAAAGACAGAATAAATAAAGAGAGAATTAAGAGAGCGAGAGTAAAGAGAGAGTAAAGTGCAGTGGCCGACTGACCGGTGGTGCAGGGGACAGAGAGAGCTCTTGCTAAGACAGTCTCTGGTGCCAAAGGCTGATTGGTTCTAGGGAGGGAAAGGGGCCTCTCCCAGGGCTCCTGCTCGCTTGTGCTGATGTACCCCAGCTCTAATTCCCTGGCTGGCTGCCGGCCCCTACCCCTTGTCACTGCCCCAGAGTTCTCCTGTTGGTCCCCGCTCCCTGATCCCGCCTTTTCCCCGGCCCCGGGAAAAACCCTGAGCTTGCCATTGTTCTGGTGTTTGCCCCTGCTGCCTTCGACAGTGAAGGTGCAATAAATGCTCCTGCCGGAATGCGAGCAAATATCCTTCCCGACTCCTTGCTACTGACTGTAATCCTGAACCTGCCCGGGCACCTGTGGGGGCACGCGGGACCCACGGAGCCGGGCGGGAATGGTACTGGAATCCTTCCTGGAATGTGTCCTGGAATCCTTCCTGGAATCCTTCTTTTCTTCCTGGAATCCTTCCTGGAATCCTTCCTTTCTTCCTGGAATCTGTCTTTCCTGGAAACCTTCCTTGAATCCTTCCTTCCATCCTTCCTTCCTTCATGGAATCATTCCTGGAATCCTTCCTTCCTTCCTATAATCCTTCCTGGAATTCTTCCTTCCTTCCTGGAATCCTTCCTGGAATCCATACCAGAATCCTTCCTTCCTGGTATTATTCCTGGAATCCTTCCTTCCTGGAACCTTTCCTGGTATCCTTCCTTTCTTTCCTGCCTGGAATCCTTCCTGGAATGTGTCGCAGTGTCGGGACACGAACATGCAGATTCAAACAGCAGGTTAGGCAGCAGGTCCACCACCGAGCAGAGCGAAAAGGGCCCTGCCCACCTTTATTATCACACTTTTATACCTCTTCTAAAACAATCATACATTGGTGGATGAGGTTAACACCTCTAGCATTATACAGGATAGGAACACAGTCTATCACCTTTCTCTGCCTTGGAGAAAAGAATGAACAACAATCTAAAAGTTCAGTAAACATCCTTAGCCGGTTAGAAAAACAAGAGCTATGTTTATAGAAAGAGCATGAGAACTTCTACTACAAAAGTAAAAACATGGAACACTGTGAAAACCAGGGCGACATCTCACCCTTTTTACCTTTAAAAAAGAAAAAGAAAAAAGAAAAATGAACCATGTTCAATTTCTGCTTGTGGAAGGACCATCGGAGTGATCACCCACATCGTCTGCATCTGAGCCATCACTCGATGTTCCACCCACTTGATCACTTTCATTCTGGTCACGGTCTCTACCCTGCCTGTTGGCTGGATTTTGCCTCTGTGGTCGCAGGTCAGGACGGACACACTTTGCAGGTACCCAGCGCACCCCAGTATCTGTGGATACACAAGCATACCCGCGCCCCGAAGCAATAAGGTCATAGGGACCTTCCCACTGTTTGGTGACTAAATTTCTCACTCGAACCTTCGCTCGAGGCTGCTGTGCCTCATCCGAAGCCAGCAACGAGAGATGATGGTTCAAAATGACAGGATTGTTAGAGTTCTGCGGTACCGTGAGGTGATTGAGGGTATACGCAGCCTTTGCCAGCTGACTGTGCGGGGTTTCACCCTGCATTCCCCGTCTTTGTTTTTGAAGCACCTGCTTCAGAGAGCCATGAGCACGCTCTACAATAGCTTGTCCAGTCGGAGAATGAGGAATACCAAACTTGTGTGACACACCCCACTGCTGCAGGAACTGCCTTACCTCTCTCGAGATGTAGGCCGGACCATTGTCCGTCTTTATAGTAGAAGATATGCCTAGAACGGCAAAGGCCTGCCTCCAGTGGGCAATGACATCGCGGCCCTTCTCTCCAGTGTGAGCAGAAGCCCACATGGCAGAGGAGCAGGTGTCCACCGTGACATGCACATACTTGAGCTGGCCAAATTCGGCAACCTGGGTGACGTCAGTCTGCCAAATCTCCAAGGCCCTAAGGCCCCTGGGGTTTACCCCCGCCGGCAAAGGCGCCGCAAGCACGTGATAGTCAACGCACGACTCGACAATGTCACGGGCCTCAGTTGGCGTCAACTGAAACTGCTTCTGCAGGGTAGGTGCGTTCTGATGGAAAAACCCATGTGATGCTTTGGCCTGCGTGAGTGTGTCAGGCTGAGGTGCTACCCATGCCGGGTTAGCCAACTTGTCAGCCCTCGCGTTACCTTCCGCTATGAACCCTGGCAAATTGGTATGACTCCTCACATGCAGAACATAGTAGGGATGAACCCGTTCCTGAATGACACACCACAGGGTCTCCAGCAAATGAAACAGATCAGGATTGCTGACCGCCTTCAAAACTGAATAACTCAACCGCTTTGCTATGTCGGCGACATAGGCGGAGTTGGTGACCAGATTGAAAGGTTGCTGGGAAAACTTTTGAAATGCCATAAGAGCAGCCCTCAGTTCAACCAATTGGGCTGAACCAACCTCATGACCTTCCAGAACCTTCCACTCAGATCCATCCCTCCAAGTAACAATGGCCTTCCCGGTTCTGCCTGAACCGTCAGTAAAGACAGTGGGTCCATGCACAGGCTCCTGACTGTGTTTGGGTCTGAGAAAAATCTCTGTGTGTTTCGCCACTTGCAGCAACTTGTGGCTAGGCAGATGATACGCAATCTGCCCTGAAAAATTCTCTAGAGCACTTTGCAGCGAAACGCTGTTCGCAAAGCTCCAGTCAAAGTCCTCCTGCTGTACCGGTAGTACAATCTGTGCGGGGTCTGCACCCATCAATTGCAAACACCGTTGTCGGCATTTGACTATCAAGTGAGCGATCAGCTCAAACAATGCAGTTGCTGTCTTCTGTGGCTTATGGGGCAAGAAGACCCATTCCAGGACGTGCAAAGGATTGGACCATTTGTCACTCCATTGGCCAATGATACCTGTGGGATGCAAATCTGGTGTGGTGATGAAAACAGTGACATCAACGGAGGGATCAATGCGATAAACCTGTCGAGCAGAAACAGCTTGCTGCACCTCCTCCAGCACCTGACGTGCCTCCGGGGTCAATGCGCGAGGTGACTTCAAATCAGGGTCTCCCTTCAACAAATCAAATAAAGGAGACAAATCCTTCCTTCCTGGTATTATTCCTGGAATCCTTCCTTCCTGGAACCTTTCCTGGTATCCTTCCTTTCTTTCCTGCCTGGAATCCTTCCTGGAATGTGTCGCAGTGTCGGGACACGAACATGCAGATTCAAACAGCAGGTTAGGCAGCAGGTCCACCACCGAGCAGAGCGAAAAGGGCCCTGCCCACCTTTATTATCACACTTTTATACCTCTTCTAAAACAATCATACATTGGTGGATGAGGTTAACACCTCTAGCATTATACAGGATAGGAACACAGTCTATCACCTTTCTCCGCCTTGGAGAAAAGAATGAACAACAATCTAAAAGTTCAGTAAACATCCTTAGCCGGTTAGAAAAACAAGAGCTATGTTTATAGAAAGAGCATGAGAACTTCTACTACAAAAGTAAAAACATGGAACACTGTGAAAACCAGGGCGACAGAATGTATCCCTGAATCCTTTCTGGAATCCTTCCTTCCTGGAATTTTTCCTGGAATCCTTCTGTCCTGACTGGAATTATTCCTGGAATCCATCCAGGAATCCTTCCTGGAATGCATCCTGCAATCCTCCCTTGAATCCTTCCTTCCTGGAATTCTTCCTGGAATCCTTCCTTCCTGGAATTTTTCCCGGAATCCTTCCTGGAATCCTTCCTGGAATCCTTCCTTCCTTGAATTCTTCCTGAAATCCTTCCTTCCTTCCTGGAATTTTTGCGGGAATCCATCCTTACTGGAAGTATTCCTAGAATCCATCCCAGGATCCTTCCTGGAATCCTTCCTAGAATGTATCCTGCATTCCTCCCTTGAATCCTTCCTTCCTGGAATCCTTCCCGGAATCATACCGGGAATCCTTCCTGGAATTATTCCTTTCTTCCTGGAATCATTCCTTCCTGGAATCCTTCCTCGAATAATTCCTTCCTCGAACTATTCCTTCCTTCCTTCCTTCCTTCCTTCCTTCCTTCCTTCCTTCCTTCCTTCCTTCCTTCCTTCCTTCCTTCCTTCCTTCCTTCCTTCCTTCCTTCCTTCCTTCCTTTCCTTCCTTCCTTCCTTCCTTCCTTCCTTCCTTCCTTCCTTCCTTCCTTCCTTCCTTCCTTCCTTCCTTCCTTCCTTCCTTCCTTCCTTCCTTCCTTCCCTCCTTCCCTCCCTCCCTCCCTCCCTCCCTCCCTTCCCTCCCCGCTTCTCACCCCACTGAAGGGGTGCAAAGCAGCAGGATCCCTCCCAGTTGGGCTCCCCTCACCCTCCCAAAATGTGGGGACTTCACCTCAGCCCCCCAAATTGCGGGGGGTTTATGGCACCTTCCCCAAATTCACTGCAACCTCCCAGAAGCCACTTAGAGGCCCCACAATTGTCAAAAAGCAGCAGGAGCCTCCCCAAAAGCAGCTCCTGCTTTCCCTCCCTGGAGTGCCCCACTCCAAGTGCCCAAACCACCCCATCCCTCCCAAACTTCATCCCAGCCCCATGATGCCATCCCCATCCCATCCCATCCCATCCCATCCCATCCCATCCCATCCCATCCCATCCCATCCCATCCCATCCCATCCCATCCCATCCCATCCCATCCCATCCTATCCCATCCCATCCCATCCCATCCCACCCCTCCTGGACACCAATTCTCCTTCTGTGCTTCCTGACTCCCTACGGGCGGGGCTTGGGGCTGACGGATCGAGGCCATTTGGGGCTGGCATTGAGACATTGGGGTTGGCATTGAGTTTATTGGAGGTACCTGCTCAATCCCTCCATCCCAAATGGGAGCTTGGAGCCTCTCCTCAGGCCTTGCTGTGGCCATGGGCTCACCTCAAGTCCCAAAGTGAGAGCTGGCCAAGGAAAGCTCCTGGCTCAGGGTCACCTTTCCTGCTCGGCCAGACCCCCCGAGGGGCCCAGCAGCAGCAGAGAATTCCAGCACAGCCCCGGCACGGGCAGGGCGGCCCTGGGCGGGCTGTGGGAGCGGCAGCGGCTGAGCTCAGAGCAGCTGATCCCGGGGGCTGCTGGCCAAGGCCGAGGCCGAGCGAGCATTTCTCAGCTCGCAGGGCGGCCCGCAAAGGTGCTGGGGGGATCATTCACCCCTCAGTGTGGTCCCAGTGGCTCCCAGTATTTCCATGTCCCTGCTCCCAGCGCTGCTTCCAGCCCTGATCCGTGGGCATGGGAATGTCCCGCTCCCTTCCCGGGGCAGGCTCACACCTGAGCCAGGTGTGCAGGGCAGGACCTTGCCCTGAGCCCAAGCCCTGTGGCCCCTGCAGGATCTGCTTCCCATCGGCCTCTTCCTGCTGCGGCCCCAAACCCAGCTCGGTGCTGAACCAAGGGCGCTGGGCAGGGGTCATCCCCCGGCGGGGGCTGTGCACCCCCTCTGCCCCCTCCCCAAATTCCCTCCTGGGGGCAGCAGGGGCTGGGGCAGGAGCCCTGTGGGCAGGGAAAAGGGGGTGACACCGGCATGGGGGGTCACACACGCTCTGGTGGGACACATACGGCCCCTGGGGACCCCTCCTCACCTTCTCCTGCAGCACCAGGCGGATGAACCCCAACATGGAGCCCCCAAACCCCGGCAGCATCTTGGGGGTGGGGTCTGGTGGCAGCTTTGAGGGTTTGGGGGAGTCAGAGCTGCCCTAAAACCCCCTCGCAGCCCCACAGCCACCACCAGACCCCTCAAACCACCCCACAGCTCCCGGCCAGGACTCCCCCAACCACATTTCTATTGCAACCCTGCAATAGAAATGGCCCCAAGAGCCACCAAAACCCCTTCCCATCTGCCCCAAGACCCGCACAAATTCTTTTCAAGTCACACAGCCCTGCCAGCACTCCAAAACTTCCTCACATACTGCCCCAAAAGCCCCCCAAACCACCTCCCAGCACCACAAATGCCCCCAAGAGCCACAAAAGCCTCTCCCAGTGCCCCCAGAATCTCCCATATCCTCTCCTACTCCACGTGGCACTGACCAGGACGGGTTGGTGGACAGCAACATCCACAGCTGGGAGCAGCTCGGGCACTTTGGGGGGGACACCCCGGATGGGCAGACCCAGGCCAGGGACTGGGACAGACAGCTGGAATTCCTGGAGAACAGACGGGCTCAGGTGGACACGTTCTGCCACCACAACTGCGACATTGTGGCCCCAATCTGCCTGGCTTCCCAACCCCACACACACCTGAATCCCTCAAATAGTCCCCTGAAGCCCAAATTCACCCCCAAATTCCAGGAAAATGGTGCAGCTATAGATAACATCGTTGAATTTATTTCTACCCCAATTTTGGTTGTTTCAACAGCATTAACACGAAAATTACTTAGGTTTGAAAAGACCTCCAAGATCATCCAGCGGTGCTTGATGCCACCAGAAGAAACAATTGGATAGAATAGATGCAATTCTTTAGGGTGTAAAGTTAAAAAATTGGCTCTTCCCAATGAATTTCCAATGTTGATCTGAGTCCCGATGGATGTTCCTGCCCCTGCATTCACCCAGGTGCCTACGGGCATCCAGGACGACGTGGAGAGCACCAGCCAGGGGTCTTCCCAGCCTGGATCATAGGGAATGTAGGTAACCAGGGCTCTTCCCAATGTGGGTCCTCTGATGGGGGATGAAGTTGGAGCAGAGGATGAAGCTCCTCCTGCACTCAGGGCACTCCCAGGGCTGCCCTTACCGGTGCCTCCGTTGGTGTTGGGTCAAGTGAGAGCTGCGGGAGAAGCTCTTCCCACACTGGGGACACTCATAGGGCCTCTCCCCAGTGTGGATGCGCCGGTGGGTGACGAGGTGGGAGTTGTGCCTGAATTCCTTCCTGCAGTCGGGGCAGCGGAAGGGCCTCTCCTCTGTGTGAATCCGCTGGTGCAGGAGATTGGAGCTGGTCTGAAACCTCTTCCCACACTCGGGACACTCGTAGGGCCTCTCCCTGGTGTGGATCCTCTGGTGGATGATCAGGTCAGAGCTGTACCTGAAGCTCTTCCCACATTCCCCACACTTGTGGGGCTTCTCCCCATTGTGAAGCTGCTCATGAACCACCAGGTCCGAGCTCTGGCTGCATCTCTGGCCGCCTTCCTGGCACAGGGTGGGTCTTTCCTCCTCAGAGCTCCCTGGGCTAGGTTTGCAGCCCCTCCTCCTGCGGGATCTCCGGGGCTTTTCCTCCCCGTTGGATTCCTGCGCCATGGAGCCGCTCAAAACGGCCTCTTCCACCAGGTTCTGCTGCGGGGATTTGTCCTCCCTGGGCTCCATCCTTAGCTTCTTGTCTGGGGGAGGAAGGACAAGGAGAGGATGGGATTTGCCTCTGTGCCACAGGGAAGGGGAAGGAGATCCCCCCAGTCCGTCCCCGGCAGGAAGGCGTCGGCAGCGGGGCTGTCCTGCAGCCGGGGGCGATGCTGGGCTGGGAGATGGAGCAGGAGAGATGGGGAAAGGGCCACTGACTTCCTCCTCACCTGCCTGGGGCTCCCAGGGCATCTTCATCTTCCTCACAGCCTCCTCCTCCATCCAACCAAGGGTTGGCAATGGGAAATCCTGGTTTGGGGAGAAAAGCAAGGTTGTGAGTGTGTTGGGTTGGGTCCATCTCTAGAAGTCACTGGGCATTTGGTGTCCATAACAGCCTCCTGGACACCAAGATCAAGCCCAAAAAAAAGTCCAACACCAAGACATAACCCCAAAACTCTCAAAATAGCAGGATTCAGCACAAAAGATTCCGATTCACACCCAAAATTCCAAGATTAAGCCAAACAAATCCCCAAGAGTTCCTCTTCTTGTGGGAGTAGGGTACTCCACACAAATACAGGTTTTTATTTTTGCCTCTGGGACGCTTCACTTTGAGCCCAAACAGATGAGAAAAGCCTGCAGATGTTGTTTTAGGTTGTTTATTTCTTCTTATCTCTGCCACCTCTCAGCTCCAGCCACACATCTGATGCCAGCCGAGTCCGAGCGGGAACTGCCCAGTCTTGGGCTGCCCCATCCTTTTTGTACCCTTTTTATAATCCAACCATTCTTCACAACGTATCTATTATTTACTATTTTATACCAATTAATTTGCACCTATTTTAGACACGTAATTTCTACCTCTTTTTCATTCTACCAATCATTTATTGCCACCACCACAAGAGAAGAAGGAGAAAAAGGAGAAGAAGAAGAAGAACAGGGCAACACCCAAAATCTTCCATCTTAGACCCTTCGTCCTCATTTAAAAACCCTAAAATCTACTTTTTACCTTGTAAAATACTAAACCACTACTCATTTTCACATTCTCTTGTTTTACAATGCTTCGCGCAGCATTGGTAATTTTTCCCATGGTCAGAAATAAAAGCCAGTGTCATTCCGGGCTTCTTGCCAGGGTCCGGGACTCCTCTGCCAGGGCTCCTGACTTCCCAGGGCAGCCAGATTTGTGCCTTGGGTTCCAACATCTCTGTTTACTCCACTTTGGGCTTTTGGGCGTCCCCCCTCTCTGGGCTCCTGGGGATCCCGTGTGCATTGGGGTTCCCCCCCATCTGGGTTTCCCGCTTTCTCCGGGCTGCCGGCGCTCCTGGGAATCCCAGGGGTTCCTGCTTTATGCGCTCCGCACTTCGGTGTCCAACAGGTCCCTGGTTCCCTGCCCGCCATTCTCCCCCCTCTCTCCAGGCTGCCGGGGGTCCCCCAGCTCTGGTGTCGCCCCTCTCTGCTCTCCACACTCCGGGGCTCCTGGGCTCCCCCATCCCTGGCTGTCCTGGGGATTCTTAAAACTGGTGTCCCCCCCTGTGCCTGTACCTGGAAACTGCCACATAGCTCTGGAGCCTGAGCCACCGGGACCTCCCCAAACCCCCCTCAGGGATGCCCCAGTGACCCCCAAGGGGCATTTATGGCTCAGCTTTGGAATCCTGTGAGATCCAAACACCCCTCTCAATAAAAACCCTCCCAGGGACCCCCCAGGATGTTTGGGATGAGCTCCCCTTCCCCTGGCACCTGTGGGATGTGGTGGGGTCGATGCACCCAGGGCCAGGGGGACTGCAGATACAGAGAGTGCTGCAACCTCGTGGTGCCTCCTCTCCCTGCTCTTCCTCCTCCTCCTGCATAATCCACCCTCTTTCTCGTCCTCCTTCCTCCCTTCCTCGTGCTTCTTCATCTCTCCTCCTCCATCCCTTCTCCTCCTCCCCCCAGGACCAGCAACACCCTTGGTCCCCCATTCCCCCCAAACCCCACGCATCCCTTGGGACAATGGGAATGGTGCTGGAACAGGTCAGGAGGGATATGGGGTGGGGCTTTTGGCTGTGCCCACCCACTGCAGGGGGAACCCAGACAAGAGGAAAAGAGGGAAAACTGGTGGAGATCAAAATCTGGGGGTTCTGGTCACCCTGGGAGGGGATTTCCACCCCTCTGGTCTCATCTCATGAGCCTGGAGATTTTAGAGAGGGGAATGCAGAGATTAATGGGAGATCCCAAGGGATTTTAGGGGCAGGATGAGGGCAGCTGTGAGCCCCTTGTTGAGGTGGGTCAGGCAGGAGACCCCATAGTGTTCCCAGGGCCCTGGGATGCAGAGTTGTCACCACCTTCTGCTTCAGGTGCTGGTTCTGGGGGAACCTCGGCTCCTTGGGGCTCTTCCTGCAGCCAAGAACTTGCAGGGACCCTGCTCCAGGTGGCTCCTACGGGTGTTCCAGGGGCTGGGGGCTCACGGTGAAGCCCTTCCCATAGTCTGGGCATCCATAGGGGCTCCCCAGTGCAGATCCCCTGGTGCCTGGTGAGGTTGGGGCTCCCACCAAAGCTTTTCCTGCACTCCTGGCCCAGGTAGGGTCTCTCTCCTCTGAGATGGGACCTCTGGGCAAAGCTTGGGCAGACACAGGACTCCTCCCTCACTTGGATCCTGCGCAGGGAGATAAGCTCCGTGCTCCGGCCAAAGCTCTTCCCACAGGAGATCAGTCCCTTGCCATGAGGGCAACTCTGGGGTTCCCCACAGCCCTCCCACTTCAACTGGAGGTCCCATCCCCCATTTTTCCCCCTCCTCCACCCTTTTCCCATCATCCCCCAATCCTCATCCCCCAGCCGACCCCACTAAGCTGAAGGATCCCACTCCCTTTTCCCTCCCTCTGCCTCCCATCCCCCTCCTTTCTTATCTTCCCCCAAAGCCTCAGTGCCCCAAGCGCTTGGTTTGGGGCTCTCAGTCCCCTCTCCCACTCTGTCTGGGGAGTCCGACCCCCTTTTCACTGCTCTCCTCCTCTTTCCGACGGGTCCCCCCTTTTCCAGCCCTCCCCTCAGCCCAGAGTTCCTCGCCCGTGGCCAGGGGGTCTCCCAGCAGCACCAGTGCCACCACTACGGCCCCAGCTGCCCCCACACGCCCCATACCCAGCGCCGGGAGGTGCCGACAGCCCCAAAGCAGCCACGCTGTGCCCTGGGGGGGTCCCCAAAGCGGCCCCGGCCCGGCAGCCCCAGGCCGGAGCAGTGCGGAGCGCGGGCGGGCGGCATCAGCTGTGCCCGGGCAGGGCCGGGCCCCACGGGGCTCCCGCCCGCACTCGGCCCTGCCGGGACAGCGCGGCCATGGGGGCCCGGCCTGGCCGCCCCCACCTCCCCCTCCCCAAATTCCGCTCCGGGGGGCGCAGCTGGGGCCCAGAGCTGCCGGAGCCATGCGTCCCCCCGCTGCCAGCACCGACCCCCTCAGCATTAGGGCTGCCCCAAAACTCCCTCACAGCTGGCCGATACCCCGCAAGCCCCGAAGGACTGGGGTCTCCCCGGCCTCAGCATCCCCAGCCTTCAGCTGCCTCATCCCAGGCCCCAGCCCACCCATCCCCCTCCCCCACACTTCATCCCACACTCCAATCCACATCCCACCCTTCCCGGGCCCCATCCTGGCCCATCCCATTTCTCCCGGCAGCCGCCACCGGGACCCCCCAAGACCCCGCGTGCCGGGGACTCCCCAATATCCCCCAAGGGGCATTTGCGACTCACATTTGGAGTCCTGCAAGATCCAAACATCTGCCTCCCCCCCAAAAAAACCCCACCCAGGAACCAACAAAGATATTTGGGACTCGCTGCCGGAGTCCTCCAAGGTCCAAAAATCCCCCCCTCCCAAAAGAAATCCAGGGACCGCTCAGGATATTTGGGGCGAGCTCCCCTCCCCGGTCACCTGCGGGATGGGGGGAGCAATGCTCCCGGGGCCGAGAGCTGCGGACACAGAGAGAGATGGACACACGTGGCCGATGCCTCTCCTGCTTCCCTTCCTGCTCCTTCTCTGCCCCTCCTCTTCCTCCCGCTCCTCCTCCTCTGTCCCTCCTCCTCCTCTCCTGCCCGCTCCTCCTCCTGCCCCTCTCTCCTCCTCCTGTTATTCGTGGCTCCCATCCCGGCTCTGTCTGACATCAGCCCTGGGGCCGGCCCTTGCTCAGCAGCAGCAGCAGCAGCAGCAGCATCCTGTGCTCTGTCAGCGCTCCCTGCTCCTTAGGGAAGGCTTTGGGATTTCTCCCGGGCACAGACACTGAAGCTCGCCCCAAGCTGCCCCGGTCCCGTTGCTGTCCCCTCGGCGCTGGGCAGCTGCTGGCCCAGGGTGAGCAGAGTCACAAAGGAAGCCAAGTGCAGCCCGGCTGCCCGGGCTGATGCAGACGAGCCCCAGGGCCGAGGTCCTGCAGAGCCCCACGGAGCCCTCGGCTCCTCCCTGGGAACGGGTTGTGCTGCGGCTGCCACAGCGGCCACAGCGAGTCCTGGAGCTGCCCCGGCGCCGCTGCAGCAGGACCCAGGTTCCACCTCCTGTGCCAGGCCCTGCCCAGGGGCCAGCGGATCCATGGGCTCCGTGCCCAGGGGGCAGACAAGAACAATGGATTGGATGCAGCCCCCAAGGACCTCGAGCAAATTGTGCAGCAACATCCAGAGCTCGACCTGACCTTTGCAAAGCTGCAGCTGGCAGAGTTCTGTGGTGCAGGAGAGCCGCCACGGGAAGAGGAGGAGAAGAAAGAAATGAATTCAGGAGCTAAACTTTTAACGATATAATATTGAACATTTTTTAGTAGAACAAAGCCATATCACAGCGCTGGGGCCTTGGCGATATTGCCAGAGGCGCCCTCCATTCATTTTCCTGTGGACTTAAGTACTCTCCTAAGCTGTTCCATATTCATTAAGCCCAGAAAGTAATTTACACTTCACTCAGCTTTCCCCCTTCTCCCGTCCCTGCCCCTTCCACCAGCACGGCGCCGCTCCAGTCCTCTGGATAACTGCAGAATTGAACACAGGCACTGCCCTCCGGTGCCTCCCCAGTCTCCAGCCTAATTTGGAGCTGACAGCTTCCTTGGGAGGTGTGAGTTTTGATGAGATAACAGACTTCCTGGCATGCATGTGGTTTATCTTCTTTGTTTCTCTAAGATGTCTTGGTTCCTGGCTCTGTAGTTTCTCAACTCAAAAGGCATTTATTACCATGTGTTTATTAATACATTTCTTAACATATGACAGCTATTTCAAAGTTACAACTTACCGCGTGTTATAAAAATATGATCGTTTCGGATGTTAAATCAAATAAAAACGGTTTATTTAACAATTAAAAAAAACTGGAACCCAAAAAGCCCCGAAAAATTAGATAAAAATTGAAGTCCGAGATCCCTTCGAGCAGAGACTCTTTTTCAGCCTTTTAGGCTATTAAAAAACCCAAGCATAGCTTTTTCTTGGCGAGGAGCTGCCTGGAAAAAAGGCAGAAAATGTTATTCTATGGCCTGATGTCCTCTCCGGCTAAGGCTCCCTCGTGGCTTGTCCAGACGAAAAGAGGAAGAGCTGGAACTTTCGGCTTGGGATAAAGGGGAGTCTCCGCCCCCTTTCACTCCCAGTTCTGCTTACTTGTCCCACGGTGATTGGTTGTTCACTCTCCAAGCAGTTCTCAGCCAATGGCTCGTGAGTTTCTAGGGTTGCTGGCAGCTTCATTGTCTGCCGCGGGGAATTGATTTTATCTGGAACCACGCTCTCAGAAAACTGGCTGCAAAACCTAGGATCTTATGCTTATTTTGGTATAAGACAAATAACACTAAACTACAGCTCTTAAAACTACTTAAACACTCTTAAAACATTTTCATAACTATCTAAAATAAAGGAGTTTGTTAATTCTATATTTTAGTTAGAATAATATTTCATAAAAATATAGCAGCTTTGATACTTGATGAAAGGTGATGCGAAAGTCTTAAAAGGGTTCATGCATAACACCACGGATCCATTTGGTCCTGCGGCTGCGGTGATTTATTAAAATATGGATACAGATCTAATATCAATATCCACCTGAGACGGACAAAGACTCTCTAACTTGTTAGGGTTAGAAAGTGTCTGTTTATTCCAGCCCTGGGAAGCTGCAGGGATCGCTCCCGAACGTGCAGCTCCAAGGTTACAATACAATACAGAACTATTTATCTAAAATGGTAATGCACATTTAAAACACAAATACATATTCATAGCATAGACCCCTCCCATTCCCCGCTTCGTATGGAAATTAGCAAAAAGACATTAAGCATGCGCAATTCTTGCAATGGAATTAGGTCGGTGGTCCTGAAAATGAGGAGGGGGCTGTCCTGATGAAGTAAGGCTGGTCTTCCTCACTTTCACCTTTTTGCCTCTCTGGTTTTTAACAATACACCTGACCTTGGAAGATCCCCAGTTCCCTCCTCTATTGCTTTTGAATAAGTTGCAGGTGGAAGAATTTGTAACTGTCTAGGCCTTCTTTTGAATTTCTCCTTCTAAGATTATTAATTACCTATTATAAACACAGCTAAACAAATATCAGATAATCAAAGCCTATCCTGTACTTAACTTCCTGACTAATCATTAATTTACTTAATCAACTCTGGCTAAGTTTTGCGTCTTCTCTTTATCTTCGTTAACTTCAGCAAAACTCGCTTTTCTTTAAAATCTCTATATGTAAGTGTTCAAAAGAAACCCCTATGTTTCACAACTATTTGTCAAAAGTATGTGGTCCAAGCTCTATCACCTATCAGAGGACAATTCCCTAACAGTTACTGCTGTCACTATATGGATGATACACTGATAGCATCTCCTTGCAAACAGGATTTGCAAAACATACAGCCAGAGCTTTTAAAGGCTCTGCACAAATATGGACTACAGACTGCACCTGAAAAAAATCCAAACAGAAGCACCCTGGAAATATTTGGGATTGAAAATATTTGAACGTACCATATGCCCTCAGTCTGTTCAGTTTGACACTACAGTGCATACTCTAAATGATGTACAGAAATTGTTAGGAACCATTAATTGGCTGCGTCCCTATTTAGGACTCACCACTGCACAACTTTCTCCTGTGTTCAATATATTAGCAGGAGACTCAGATTTAAACTCACCAAGACAGATTACTCCAGAAGCTCAGCAAGCCTTAGATAAGGTGCAACAAACTATTTCAAATCCCAATGTGCACCGTGTGGACCCTGACATTGATGTCGTTGTTTTTGTTGTAATTCCAGAATTTCATCCAACAGATATTATTGCACAATGGTCTGATCACTGGTCCCCTGACCCATTGCATATTCTAGAATGGATGTTTTTACCTCACAAACCAGTCACTACAATTTTTGAATTGATTGCTCAGTTAATTGTTAAGTGTCTGCACTGATGCCTGCAAATTGCTGCCAAAGATCCTGCTAAATTTACTGTTCCTATTCAGCAAGATTATTTTGAATGGTCCTTGGCCAATAGTTCTGCACTGCAGAGTGCACGGCAGAGCTACACAGGACAAATTGATTACCATTTTCCCAGACATAAATTATTACAATCACTGAATAGCACCCCCCTATCAGCAAAACCCAAATTAAGTTGTACTCCTGTAGATGGGCCTACATTATTTACGGATGGGTGAGGAAAAATGGGGAAAGCAATTGTCACCTGGAAAAATGAGGATGGATGGCAGACTTGGCAGGGTCAGGGTACTGGATCCGCACAATTGGTCGAATTAAAAGCAGTTACTATGGCCTTTCATCATTTTAATGAACCTTTTAACCTAATTGTTGACTCAGCTTATGTTGCAGATGTTGTACAACGAGTAGATTGTTCCCTTTGGAAAGAAGTTAATAATGCTGATTTGTTTCTTTTGCTCAAGGCTTTATGGACAGCTGTTTTGCAACGTACTTGACTTTTTTATGTTTTGCATGTTAGAAGCCATACAAACCTACCAGGATTTCTTGCAGAAGGTAATGCCCGTGCTGGTGCATTCGCTAACCCTGTTTGGGCAGTTCCTCAGCCAGATAAACCAGCCCAGGCTAAAACATCTCATACCTTTTTCATCAAAATGCACACACATTGTGCAAACGGTTTTCACTAACACCGACAGAAGCTCATGCTACTGTTAGTGCTTGCCCAGACTGCCAGAACTTTAATGGACCTTTACCCTTAGGAGCAAATCCCCGTGGTCTTTTGGCCCTACAGCTTTGGCAGGCTGATGTTACACACATTTCAGAATTTGGTCATTTTAAATATGTACATGTGTCTATTGACACCTTTTCCTCTGTTATAGGGGCTTCTGCCCATGCTGGAGAAAAGGCCTGTGATGTAATTTTGCACTGGCAGCAAGCCTTTGCTGCTTTAGGCACACCTGCCTGTGGGAAAACTGACACTGGGCCAGCCTATGCCTCTCAGAAAGTCAGGAATTTTTTACGTCTGTGGGGTCTCCCTCACAAATTTGGTATTCCTCATTCTCCCACTGATCAGGCTGTTGTTGAATGTGCTCATCACACACCTGAAACTGTTTTAGAAAAACAAAAGGAAAGAATGCAAGGGGGAAACCCCACAGTCCAGACTTTTGAAAGCTGTATATACCATAAATCACTTGACCATACTGGCTCATTCAAACAATCCCTCAATTTTAAATCATTTTTATTCCTCGCACTCCACCAGTGAAACACATTTGCCTCGAGCTAAAGTATGGGTAAGGAATTTGCTTCCCAGCCAGTGGGAAGGCCCCTGGGACCTTGGCACTGGGGCGTGGATACGCTTGTGTTCCCACAGACACTGGACCTCGGTGGGTGCCAGCAAGGTGTGTGCACCCTGATTTGGGCAGAATATCCCAGCGCCTGCTCGGCCAGATCCTGAGGATAACAGCAGCACAGGCTGATGGCCTTGGCAGCGTAGTTCCAGCTCCCTCCGACCAGAGAGAGCATCGAGCACCGGTGACCAAGGAGGGCTGTGTTACACTGCATTATCCTTGTGACCAAGGGGTGCTGACCTGCACTGGGATGTACTGGAGTGCAAATGGCAACGAGTGACAGAAAAATGCAGGTGCCAGTGTGGCACTTGTCAGTTTTGCTGAGCTCAGTGCCTGCTATTTCTGCCTGGCCTGTCAGTCAGCCAAGAACCAATGTGTGGGTTACCCTGGCCAATGCAACAGGGCAAGATATTCTGTGCTTAGCCACTGCTACTCCTGACAATCCTTTTTCTACCTGCCTTGTTGGCTTGCCAATGGATGACTGGCCAAAGCCTAGGACAGTTAGCAAGCTTTTGCAATCATGCAATCACGCTGATGCTTGGGATCAGTGGGTTTCATACCTTCCTCGTGCAACTCTTGAGCCACAAGAAACAGAGCTTTTAGGACCTGTGAAAATGGACCTTTGTGTTAAGTTTAATTACTCTGGATCTAATCAGTCCAAAGTACGGGATGTTTCTCCTAACCAACCCATATTTGCAAATGGAAGTGCCTGGTGCAATTACAGTTCACCACATATCTCACACTCTACTGCTGTTCCTCCAGCTTTGCCACCAGGGGTGGTTTTCATTTGTGGAGACTGAGCATGGGCTGCAATCCCATCACACATCAAGGGAGGTCCTTGCAGCTTAGGACGACTCTGACTGTTAACACCAAACACATCTATGATTTTACAGGATAAACCACAGAGGGGAAAGCGCAGCACCCTTGCATTTGCCCCTGATTGTGATGACAACACCAAATTTTGGCCACCAGGTAGCCCATGGGCTGTTTCCTTCCTTTCTCCACAAGTAGCATCTGCTAAAGCATTGGGGCTGTTAAACAAGTTAGGATGTTGGTTAGCTCGGCAGACTGAAGCTACTTCACTTGCTTTATCCGGACTATTAACAGATGTTGGGTCAGTAAGGCATGCTACACTGCAAAATAGAGCTGCCATTGATTTTTTGGTGTTAGCACATGGACATGGGTGGGAAGATTTCGATGGAAAGTGTTGTATGAATCTGTCTGATCATTCAAAATCTATTCATGCCCACATTAAGGAATTACAAACAAGCGTGTCAAAATTGTGTGAAGAATCAGAATGTGATTGGCTTACTAGTTTGTTTGGCAACTGGCAAATTGCAGGATGGATCAAAAATCTGCTTGAAATTAGATGCCTGATCCTATTGGTAATTTTTTGCATCCTGCTCACTGTGCCGTGTTTGTCTTTTTTGCAATGGGCCCTGCAAAAGTCAATAAACGCTGCCTTTGTAATACAAAAACAAAAGGAGGGACCTGATGAGGCTGACAGCTGGTCTGGGGGCCTCACAGAGTCAGACCTGAATCCGATCAGAATTTACCCTTGAGAATGTTACAGTGGAAATTTTGCAGCTTCAGTGAAACCGACAAAGAAGGCCAAGAAGATAATCAATGACAGAAGATATTCTGGATACCTGGAGAGGATATTCTTGTCATGGGACATTGACAGTGTACAAGGAAGAAGTTGTGGATAATATGTAGCACTTATACTTTTGCTTGTGTAGCTAATTGTTTTACTGCCTGAATGGTCTTTGTTTGTTAAACAGCCTTGTCATTGTTTGCTAAGCAGCCAATCCAAATAGGCCACAGCAACTGTAAAGAGGTACAAGAATAGCAGTAGAGAAAATAAAAAATCTTTTCTATCTCTCTCGACTTTGGATTGTGACAAGTGTGTGCTTTTATGTCCACCTCGAAGAAGCCACAAGGCCCCACTTGCTCAAAGTAGAGCCTTGGTTCCATGAGATTCCACTGCGTCACAGTGTTCTCTTTAGTTTCATGAGAGCCTGATGTATTGACAATTGACCCTTGGTTCCTTGAGATTCCATTGCATCACAGTGGTCTCCTGGGTTCCATGAGGCCCAGCTATGTCACAATGGAGCCTTGGTTCCATGAGATTCTGTTGTGTCACAGTGGTCTCCTGGCTTCTGTGAGTCCCCGCTATGTTTACAACTGAGACTTGGTTCCCCAAGGTTCCATGGCGTCACTGTGTTCTCGTGATCCATGAGGCTACGCTGTGTCACAATGGACACTTGCTGCCTCGAGGGCTGGAGATGTCCCTGTGGCACCGGGTTTCCATGAGGCCGCACTTTGTCACAATGGGGCCTTGGTTCCATGAGAATCCATTGTGACCCTGTGCTCTCCTAGGTGCCATGAGGCCTTGCTCTGCCACAATGGCACCTTGTTTCTGCTAGGCCTGGCAATGTTTTGGTGGCCCTTGTGTTCCATGTGGCCCCTCTCTGTCACAAGGGACCCTTGGTTCCATGAGATTCCATTGCCCCACAGTGGTCTCCAGGTTTCCAGGAGGCTGCGCTGTGTCCCAATGGACGCTGGATTCCACAAGAGCTGGCAGTGGCCCAGTGGCACCTGTGTCCCCTGAGGCCCCACTTGGTCCAAGTGGAGCCGTGATTCACAGAATCACAGAATCACAGAATTACCAGGTTGGAAGAGACCTTCAAGATCATCGAGTCCAACCTCTGCCCTAACACCTTAACTAAACTAAACCATGGCACTGAGTACCACATCCAATCTCTTTTTAAACACGTCCAGGGATGGTGATTCCACCACCTCCCCGGGTAAACCATTCCAATACTTTATCACTCTTTCTGTAAAAAAGTTTCTCCTAATATCCAACCTATATTTCCCTTGGCGCAACTTAAGACTGTGTCCTCTTGTTCTGTCAGTTGTTGCCCGGAAAAAGAGACCAACCCCCACCTCACTACAACCACCTTTCAAGAAGTTGTAGAGAGTGATAAGGTCGCCTCTGAGTCTCCTTTTCTCCAGGCTAAACAACCCCAGTTCCCTCAGCCGTTCCTCATAGGGCTTGTGCTCCAAGCCCCTCACCAGCCTTGTTGCCCTCTTTTGGACACGCTCAAGTGTCTCCACGTTCTTCCTGAACTGAGGGGCCCAGAACTGGACACAGTACTCAAGGTGCAGGGGGTTATTGCGGCCAAAATGCAGGACTCGGCACTTGGACTGGTTAAACTTCATCCTATTGGACTCAGCCCATCTATCCAACCATTCCAGGTCTCTCTGCAGAGCCCTCCTACCCTCCAACAGATCAACACATGCTCCCAGCTTAGTGTCATCCGCAAATTTACTAATGAAAGACTCAATGCCCTCATCCATGTCATCAATAAAAATATTAAACAGAGCAGGTCCCAGCACAGACCCCTGAGGGACACCACTGGTGACTGGCCGCCAGCTGGATGCAGCACCATTCACCACCACTCTCTGGGCCCGGCCATCCAGCCAGTTCTTAACCCAGCAAAGAGTGCACCTGTCCAAGCCGTGGGCTGCCAGCTTTTCCAGGAGGATGCTGTGGGAGACAGTGTCAAAGGCCTTACTGAAGTCTAAATAGACAACATCTACAGCCTTTCCTGCATCTACCAGGTGGGTTACCTGGTCATAAAAAGATTCTATGAGATTCCATGTTGTCACGAGGCTCTGCTGAGTTCCATGAGGCTGCGCTGTGTCCCAATGGACAATCTCGCTGCCCCTGGCTCTGCCCTGCCATTGCCAGCCCTGCCCTGAGCTCTGCCCAGCCTCACCCTCTGTGCCCTGGGACACACACACATGTGTGAGCCTGAGCTCATCCTCCCTCTGGGTGCTTCTCCTGCCCCAGCACTGCCCTGGGAGGGTTCATTCCTCACAGCAGCTGCTGTGTTTATCCTGGTGCATTTTAGAGCTCTGCTTCTGCCTCTCTGTCACTTGTGTCTCCACAGAGCTCTGCAGGGAAAAGATTCATTGAATGGTGGAATGACAGAGGTGGGAAGAGCCCTCTGAGCCCCCTTGGCCTGGCTGTGGCTGGGATGGAGTTCCCTTTGCCTAGAGCAGCCCCTGTGCTGCTGTGCTTGGCACTCGTGGCTGCAGCGGGGCTGGTCCCAGCCCAAGGCTTTGGCTGTCCCTGAGCAAGGCTGGCCCCGCATGAGGCGTCTCTGCAGCCCCCCCAAACCATGGGCTGGGGGTGGGCAAGTGTTCCCGAGGGCACAGGGAGGGGACAGCTGGGCTGGACTGACCCAAGGGATCTCCCATTCCATGTGACCTCGTGATCAGCAATGAACTGAGGGAAAGGAAGGGGGCGAGAGGGTGTCTGGATTTTCTGTATTGATACATTTGTCTTCCAAAGCAGCCACTCCATGTACCGAATTCTCGCCTCCCTGTGGTTTCTTTGCTTCTGCATTTGGCCTTTTCTCTTTACTTCCCTGCCCCAATCTTTAATCTCTCTTTCTGGTGACCCACAGTTTCTGAGCTGATTTTCTCCTGATGCCTCACTGGGGAGGGACAGTGCCAGAGACACTTGGTTGTCACCTGATGGACACAGAGGTTTCCCCTCGGTCACCTTGCCCAACCCTTCTCTTCTGGGCACAGCCAGAAATGTCAGGGCTCTGGCGGGTGCCCAGCCCTGAGCTGGGCTCATGCCCTGCTCACAGCCCCAGGGCTGCTCAGGGACACGAGTCCTTCCCTGGCACACTCACAGACAGTTCCTTGCAGCACGGGCAGGGGCTCCCTGGGCTCTGCTGCCACTGCCAGAGCCTGGCAGGGACCTCAGCCCTGCAGGTGTCACCCTGCCCTGCCCCTGCCCCAGGTGCCCCACGGCCGCAGGGATGGGCACGGGGAGCTCTGTGCACAGGAGCTCATCCCAGCCCTGCATCCACGGGGTTCCCAGGGGATGGCACTCTCTGCAAACTCCAGCAACAGCTGAAGGTGTTTGTGCTCACTGGGTTTATGTCCCCTCACACACACAGAGGATGTTCAGGGCTGTGTCTTGTCCGTGCACTGCAAACACGGACTCCTGACCCGGTCACTGGATGTCCCTCCATGGAGGGAAGAACAACCTCTGTGACCTGGGGAGAGAGGCCACTGCTGGCAGCGGCGCTGGCTTTGCCAGGGCACTGTTGGCTGCCCCCACCCTGAACACTGCCACCCTTTGCTGCTCAGTGCTGCTTTCCTCTCCAGGGCGCTGCGCTGGGCACATCCTTGAGAGAAAATTGGGAAGGAGATGGAAGCTTTCAGGCCCTGCACTGGGGAGATGCCCTTGCATGATGGAAATGCTGCTGCAGAGCCCAGCTCTGTCCCAGCAGTGCCCACAGCCTGTCCCTGCCTGCAGTCCCTGGGCATTCCCACAGCAGGACTGGGACCCAGCTGACAGAGCCCTGAGGCCTGAAACCAACGCAGGGGCTCTGCAGGGGAGTGTGGAAGGGAAGGGAGAGGAGCTGATGGAGGAGAAGCCCTGGGGCTCCCTGGCAGTGCTGTCCTGCTGGGACTCTTTTCCCCCCCAGCTCGGCCCAGAGGCACTGACCCTGCAGCTCCAGAGAAGTCAGGGAGGAAAGATGTCAGGGAAACAAGACAACACAGGGTTCTTTATTTTGTTCCGGCACACACATATTGGAGTGCAGCTCCCTGTTTATACAGTCTCTGGGTCACACTACAAAGGCAAATACAAAACTAAAAATGGAACAGGCAAAGATTTTTGTGTGAACAAATTCACAGCAGCGTAACACCTGTGTCAGCAGCAACAATCACAGGACACAGAGTGGGCATTAATGAGTCACATCATAACAGCTCTGCAGGACAATGACAGTTTATTGCTACTGAAAACCACCCAGTGATAATTTTCCTCAGAGCATCCGTGAGCTCCTGGTTCCTCAGGCTGTAGATGAGGGGGTTCAGGGCTGGAGGCACCACCGACTACAGAACTGAAAGTGCCAGATCCAGGGATGGGGAGGAGAGGGAGGGGGGCTTCAGGTGAGCAAATATGGCAGTGCTGAGGAACAGAGAGACCACAGCCAGGTGAGGGAGGCACGTGGAAAAGGCTTTGTGCCATCCCTGCTCAGAGGGGATCCGCATCACAACCCTGAAGATCTGCACATAGGAGAAAACAATGAAAATAAAACAAGCAAGTCCTAAACAGCCACTAACTGCGAGGAGCCCAAATTCCCTGAGGTAAGATTTGGAGCAGGAGAGCTTGAGGATGTGTGGGATTTCACAGAAGAACTGGCCCAGGGCATTACCCTGGCACAGGGGCAGGGAAAATGTATTGGCCGTGTGCAGCAGAGCATTGAGAAAGGCACTGGCCCAGGCAGCTGCTGTCATGTGGGCACAAGCTCTGCTGCCCAGGAGGGTCCCGTAGTGCAGGGGTTTGCAGATGGACACGTAGCGGTCGTAGCACATGATGGTCAGGAGGGAAAACTCTGCTGAGATGAAGACCGGAAAGAAAAAGAGCTGAGCAGCACATCTTGTGTAGATGTGCGTGGTGCCCCAGAGGGAATTGTGCATGGCTTTGGGCACAGTGGTGCAGATGCAGCCCAGGTCAGTGAGGGCCAGGTTGAGCAGGAAGAAGAACATGGGGGTGTGCAGGTGCTGGCCGCAGGCTACGGCGCTGATGATGAGGCCGTTGCCCAGGAGGGCAGCCAGGGAGATGCCCAGCAAGAGGCAGAAGTGCAGGAGCTGCAGCTGCCGCGTGTCTGCCAATGCCAGCAGGAGGAAGTGGCTGATGGAGCTGCTGTTGGACATTTGCTGGCTCTGGCCATGGGCACCTGGTCATGGAGAAAGGACAGGGACAAGTCAGCACAGGCTGCTTGGAGCCAAACCTGGGCCATTCCCTGCAGACTGTCCCACTGGCACTCACCCACCCTTGTTCCTGCTCTGGGAAAACCTTCACCCAGCTCCCTGCCTGAGCTCCAGCTCTGCTGTCTGAGGGTGCCAGGAGCAGTCAGGCCTGTGTGTGGGGGCTCTCGAGGAGCCATCCCCGCCCCGCTGCCCTGGGTTTGTGGCCGTGTGGCAGAGGGACAAGGCTGGACAGTCAGGATTTGTCAGTGGAATCCCTCCTCATGCACACAGGCTTGGTACCATCTGCACTGACACTTCCAAAGGAAGTAGATGGCAGGAGCTGGTTTTAGGAAATGTTTTCCAACCCACACATCATTCCTGGCTCTTTGAGGTCAGAAATCCCCAGCATTTCTGCTGCACTCCCAGTTTGCCACTGAGAGAGGTGAGAGGCAAAGGATTCCTTGTGGCTCAGGGCAAGGTGAGGGGCTGGATGGGCTCGTTCCCAACTGCCCTGGGCTTGCCCCTTTGGCTGCAATCAGAGCACAATCCCACTCCTGGGTCACCCTGGGATAAACCAGAGCCTGCCCAGAGCAGAGGGATCCCTGAATGTCTCACCCTCTCTAAAGGTCTCTGGGCAAGGTCTCAGCACCCCCCTTCTGCCAGGGACACTCACGGTGCCCTTGGCAAACCCAGCAGCATTTCCTCAGCTGTGGCATCTCTGCACTTCCCTGGGGGTCACTCAGGACACTCCGAGAGGCTCTGGCACAGATTTGCACCCAGGAGGGCAGCTCAGAGCTTGGGAGGACACAGAGAGGAGAGCCCCGTCTGTGCCCATGATGGGATCTCAGGGAGGGAAGCTCAGCTCATTCCCCTTTCCCATGGACTGCTTTGCCCACAGCCCCACCCGGTACAGGGAAGCTTGGACACCGCATTCCCATGGACAGCCCTGCCTGGCAGGAATCCCAAAGGCAGGGCCTGACTCAGCTGCTGCAGAGCCCAGAGCCTCCCTGAGAGCACCAGATAACAGTGACAATATCAGAGGAGTGCAGAAACAAGAGAAGATGTTGTGGTGCTGTGCCTGCGAGGGCAGGGCAGAGACTCAGAATATTCTGGGATTCTGGGATTACAATTCCTCTTCTGCTTCTCTCATCCCCCAACCTTCCCACCCTGATCCAAGCAGGAAACAGAAACAGTCTCAGGAGAGCTCCTGATCTTTACAGCAATCCCAGGCTCACCTTCTTTGGGAAGTGTCCTCCAGAGCTGTGGCCAGGCTGGTGTGGAGCTGGGAGCAGCCCTGCCCCAGGCAGCAGCTCTCAGCAGCAGCAGCTGCCCTGCTCAGGGTGGCTCCTTCCCCCCACAGCTTCTCCCCCAGCGCTGGCAGCAGCTCCCCGGGCCGCCTGAGAGCTGCCCCTGGCAGGCAGCAGAGTCCCTGGGCCAGCACAGCGCCCTGGGCTGCAGGACCCTGCTCTGCAGGACAGCCCTGGGCACCCCTGGCTGCAGCCCCCGCTGCTCAGCCCTGCAGCAGAGCCTGGCAACAGGGAGCTGCCTTGTGCAGGGCCTGGGCTGCTGCAGCAGGGAAACCCAGCCCTGCCCTAGGGCCACATCCCCCACACTGCAGCACCCCTGAGAGTCCTCCGGAAAGCTCCTGAAAGCTGTGCCATGGGCCAGCTTCAGGAGATGCCTCCAGGAGCTGCAGCTTCTCTTCCCACAGCCAGACAAGGACTGTTTGCAACGCTGGGAGGATTTCTCCTGTGCTGAGCCCGGAGTGAGCTCTGCTCTGTGCTCCCAGCCCAGGCTGAGCTGAAGGCCTGGGTGCCTCTGTGCTGTGCCCGGGCTGGCTGCAGGCAGTGCCCCAGCCCTGCTGGGCTGTGCACAGGAGCTGCTCCTGGCCAGAGCTGTCTCTCCGCAGCGCTGCCGCTTGCCAGGAGCTGCCTCTGTGCCAAGAGCCCTGCCCAGTTCAGCAGCACAGACACAGCACAAGCACTTTCATGACCCTCTCGGGCCTTGCTGCTGAGGCCCTCAACATCAGGCCCTCACAGGCACTTGCAGAAACCTCTCAAGAACTCAAGTCAGAATGGAACTGCAAAGTTTCTTGAAGTTTTAATGGGTCCCAGTGAGGGACAGGAGTGAGAAAGTGTCCCCAGGCTGCAGTCAGAGCAGAGAACTGGAGGCAGGGATGCCAGGTGGGGACAAAGAGAAGCCAAGTCTTGGTGCCCTGGGGCACAGCAGCGTCTGTGCCAGCAAGGGCTGTGAGGAGACACCTTGTCCTGAGGCCCTGGGGCCTCCTGGCACAGCCCCAGCAAGGCTGGGCACTGTCACCCCCTTGTGCTGCCCTCAGCATCCCCCCCACATGCCAGTGGCCTCAGGGATCTGCTGCAAGGAGTCCCTGGGGAGCCTTGCTCAGGAATGGCCCTGGGGGGCTCCTCAATGCTCCCAGGGACTGCAGCTTTTTCCAAGCACTTTGGCTTTGCCTTTTGCCTGGGACTCTCTGAGAGCTTCCTGCAATCCTGACCTCCAATTATCTGCCCTAACGAGTCCCTGGAGATTCTTTGTCAGTAACAACACTCACTGGGGCTCATTAATGTTTCAAGGTACTCAGGGATAATTTAAGTACTTCTTTTTGAAACTGAGTCTCTGAGAGCTTTGTGCAATCCTGGCCTCCAATTATCGGCTTTAACGAGTCCCTTGAGAGCTTTGCATTGACACTCAGTGGGGCTCATTAATGCTCTGAGATACTCAAGGTTTTGAAGGTACTTTGGATTTTCCTTCCCACACTGAGTCTCTGAGAGGTTTTTGTGCAATCCTGGCCTCCAATTCTCTCCTCCAAGGAGTCCATGAGGAGCCTGTGTTAGGCATGGACCTCAGCTGGACCCATCAATGCCTAGAGACACTTTGGGTGTTTCCCCTGCCTTTGACTCCTGGAAAGGTTTGTGCCATCTCCTCTCAGGCCCTGAGCTTCAAGGGCTCAGCCCCAAATGCACCACGGGACTCATTAGGATCAAACAAGTCCTGACAAACCCTGGCTCTGCCTTGATTTCCCTCTGCTCTGGTGCAGTTCATTAGGAAGTTTTTTTTCTATAGTTATGGAGAAATATTTCAAAGAGCTTCTAAGCAATGTGCATTCCTGTTTTAAAGGGTGTATTTTATTGCTGTTCTTTTTAGAGAAGAGTTGACTGCAGCATTCTGTGACTGATATTGATCCAGGCCCTCTCCTCAGGAGGTCTGGCCTGGTCACAGAAGCTGTGCCATGAGGTCTGACCCAGTGTGGACAACCCTGCTCCACATTCCCAACCCCATCCCGTCTCTCCTCACTCACCTGGGACCTGCTGTGCTTGGAGAACTGGCTGCACTCAGCCAAAGTGGGATTTTTCCCTGCCCCTTTCTTTTTTCTTTGAAGCAATCTAAAACTCCTGAGTTTCCCCATTGAAAACAGACACCCTCCTCAAGTGTGTGCCAAGCCCAAGCAGCCACCAAGGAGGTTCCCCTTCCCCAAGGCAGAACCATGCAAGGAATATTTCACACCTTTGGGCTCCAAGGTTCCACGAGGCCCTGCTGTGTCACAAAGGCCCCTTGGTTCCAATGGACCCACTGTGTTACAGGGGTCTCCTTTTTCCTGCAGCAACCAGCACAAACCCCACTGCCAGGGCCAAATGCCTGGGAAGAAGGAGCAAGGGGGGACATTTGGAGGGATGGATTTTGTCTTACCAGGTCCCAGGGACGTGGGGTAGGGCCCTGCTGTCCTGGAGATGGCTGAACACCGGCCTGCCCATGGGAAGGGCTAAAAGACAACAACCTCTGTCCATGGAACTACAACAACAGAGAGCTCAGTGTCCTGGGTTGCAGTGGATTCTATCACCATCCTCACGAGCTGCTGAAACCAGGTGGGGCAGGGTTTCCTTGCCTCCTCCCTCCGGACTCTCTTCTGTTAATGAGCCCATCAACGCCCGGCCTCATGGCTCATCATCCCATTGTGAGATGCTCCGCCCAGAAGGAGGAACCAAGCATTCCATCCTGGATAGGATCTGACATTCCTGACACCACGGACACCCTTTCCACTGCATTCCCAGAGGAGAGGAGCTACAAAGCCACCACTGGACTTTCTGAGGAAGAGCAGCCCCTTTCTACAGGATCACTGCTTCAACAGAACCACATCCACCACTTCAGGAGGGTGCAGCCACCATCTTATGGGACTGCTGCCACCACCCTGACTGACAGGGTGTCAGGTTGTATCCTGACTCTGTCAGTTTGAACCAGTCTTTTCTACCTTTATTTTTAATTTCCCTATGAAATTGTTATTCTGACTTGGTGCCTCCCACAGGTTTGTTTTAAAAAAGGTACACCTTCCTTCCTGGAACCTTTCCTTCCTTCCTGAAACCCTTCCTGCCTGGAATCCTTCCTTTCTTCCTGGAATCCTTCCTTCCTTCCTGGAGTCCTTCCTGGAATGTATCCCAGAATGCTTCTTGGAATCCTTCCCTCCTGGAATCCTTCCTCCCTTCCTGAATTCTTCCTGGAATTATTCCTGGAATTGTTCTCGGAATACTTCCTTTCTTCCTGGAATCTTTCCTTCCTGGAATCCTTCCTTCCTTCCTGGAATTTTTACTGGAATCCTTCCTTCCTTCCTGGAACTTTTACTGGAATCCTTCATTCCTTACTGGAATTATTCCTGGAATGTATTCTGGAATCCTTCCTTCCTGGTATCCTTCCTTCCTCAAAGGTATCCTAGAACCCTTCCTGGAATCCTTCCTTCCTGGCATCCTTCCTGGAATGTATCCTGGAATCCTTCCTGGAAGCCTTCCTGGAATCCTTCCTTCCTTCCTTCCTGGAATTTTTCCTGGAATCCTTCCATCCTTACTGGAATTATTCCTGGAATCCATCCTGGAATCCTTCCTTGCTGGAATGTATCCCTGAGTCCTTCCTGGAATCCTTCCTGGAATGCATCCTGCAATACTCCCCTGAATCCTTCCTTCTGGGAATTTTTCCTGGAATCTGCCCTGGAATCCTTCCTTCCTGGGATCCTTCTTCCTTCCTTCCTGGAATCCTTCTTTCCTGGAATCCTTCCTGGAATATATCCTGGAATCCTTCCTCCCTTCCTGAAGTCTTCCTGGACTCCTTCCTTCCTGAAGTTATTCCTGGAATCCTTCTTGGAATCCTTCCTTTTTTCCTGGAAACTTTCTTTCCTGGAATCCTTCCTTCCTGGAATCCTTCCTGGAATATATCCTGGAATCCTTCCTCCCTTCCTGAAGTCTTCCTGGACTCCTTCCTTCCTGAAGTTATTCCTGGAATCCTTCTTGGAATCCTTCCTTTTTTCCTGGAAACTTTCTTTCCTGGAATCCTTCCTTGAATCCTTCCTGGAATCCGTCCTGGAATTCTTCCTTGAATCCTTCCTGGAATCCTTCCTTCCTTCCTGGAATTTTTCCTGGAATCCTTCTGTCCTTACCGGAATTATTCCTGGAATCCATCCCAGAATCCTTCCTTCCAGGAATGTATCCCAGAATCCTTCCTGGAATGTTTCCTGCAATCCTCCCTTGAATCCTTCCTTCCTGGAATTCTTCCTGGAATCCTTCCTTCCTGGAATCCTTCCTTCCTTCCTTACTGGAATTATTCCTGGGATCCTTCCTTCCTTCCTGGGATCCTTCTTTCCTTCCTGGAATCCATCCTTCCTTACTGGAAGTATTCCTGGAATCCATCCCAGGATCCTTCCTGGAATCCTCCCTAGAATGTATCCTGCATTCCTCCCTTGAATCCTTCCTTCCTGGAATCCTTCCTGGAATCATTCCTGGAATTATTCCTTTCTTCCTGGAATCATTCCTTCCTGGAATCATTCCTTCCTCGAACTATTCCTGGAAGCCTTCGTAGAATCCTTCCTTCCTTCCTTCCTTCCTTCCTTCCTTCCTTCCTTCCTTCCTTCCTTCCTTCCTTCCTTCCTTCCTTCCTTCCTTCCTTCCTTCCTTCCCTCCTTCCTTCCTTCCTTCCTTCCTTCCTTCCTTCCTTCCTTCCTTCCTTCCTTCCTTCCTTCCTTCCTTCCTTCCTTCCTTCCTTCCTTCCTTCCTTCCTTCCTTCCTTCCTTCCTTCCTTCCTTCCTTCCTTCCTTTCCTTCCTTCCTTCCTTCCTTCCTTCCTTCCTTCCTTCCTTCCTTCCTTCCTTCCTTCCTTCCTTCCTTCCTTCCTTCCTTCCTTCCTTCCTTCCTTCCTTCCTTCCTTCCTTCCTTCCTTCCTTCCTTCCTTCCTTCCTTCCTTCCTTCCTTCCCCACTTCTCACCCCACTGAAGGGGTGCAAAGCAGCAGGATCCCCTCCCAGTTGGGCTCCCCTCACCCTCCCAAAATGTGGGCACTTCACCTCAGCCCCCCAAATTGCGGGGGGTTTACGGCACCTTCCCCAAATTCACTGCAACCTCCCAGAAGCCACTTAGAGGCCCCACAATTGTCAAAAAGCAGCAGGAGCCTCCCCAAAAGCGGCTCCTGCTTTCCCTCCCTGGAGTGCCCCACTCCAAGTGCCCAAACCACCCCATCCCTCCCAAACTTCATCCCAGCCCCACGATGCCATCCCATCCCATCCCATCCCATCCCATCCCATCCCATCCCATCCCATCCCATCCCATCCCATCCCATCCCATCCCATCCCATCCCATCCCATCCCATCCCATCCCATCCCACCCCTCCTGGACACCAATTCCCCTTCTGTGCTTCCTGACTCCCCACGGGCGGGGGTTGGGGCTGACGGATCGAGGCCATTTGGGGCTGGCATCGAAACATTGGGGTTGGCATTGAGTTTATTGGAGGCACCCACCCAATCCCTCCATCCCAAATGGGAGCTTGGAACCTCTCCTCAGGCCTTGCTGTGGCCATGGGCTCACCTCAGGTCCCAAAATGAGAGCCAGGGCCCCACAGGCCATTCAGAACCTCTAAACATTGCCAGAAACAGCAGCATCCTTCCCAAAATCGGCTCCCCGGCTCCCTGCCAATAGCTCCCCCTTCCAAGCACCAGAGGCCCCCTCTCAGAACCCCTCCCTAAGCATTGGGGTTACCCCAAAACTGCCTCAGGAACGGGACATCCCCTGCAATCCCTTCAGGAATGTGGGGTATCCCAGAACCGACTCAGGAACAGGGTCCCCCTGGCCTCACCCTGCCCAGCCTTCAGCTGCCTCCCCCAGAGCCCATCCTGCCCTCAGCAGCCCCAGCCCAGCCCATGCCAGCCCTCCTGGGCAGGGAGCCCCAATGGCCGAGCCGGCTCGGGACACTTGCAGGGATCCGGAGGCAGCCGCAGCTTCTGGGGCCAGCCTGTGCCAGGCCTGAGCGCCCTGCCAGGGAACCCTTCCTGCCCCACATCCCATCTCAGCCTGCCCTCGGAAGGGCAGCGGGAAGCCGTTCCCTGGGGCCCGTCCCCGCAGGCCCTCGGCAAGAGTCTCTCTCACCTGGCAATTGTTGCTCCTCCCTGCTGCGGGGCCCGAGTTGGAAGTTCATTTTGTGCCGCTGGCCCCGGCCCAGCCCTGAGCCAGGGGCAGGACCTTGCCCTGGAGCTCTGTGGGCGCTGCGTTTGTGCGGCCGCAGCGCAGCGGCCGCAGCGCGGAGCTGCCCTTGCTGTCCCCGCCGGCAGCCGGCAGAGCTGGCGGGGCCGGGCCAGGCCCGGGGCAACCCCGGCGTTCCCGGCTCTGGGACACAGCGGCGGCAGCCCCAGCGTTCCGGCCCTGGAGACGCTCCCAGAGAAGCATCCGGAGCCGCGTCCGGGCCATGGAACCGAGCGGCCGCTGCCCCCCCAGCCCGGGCTGATGGGGATTCCTCTGCGGACACCTCGGGGAAGGGCCCCTTGACCACCTCCTGAGCCACAATGCCACAGACAAGTGTCAGATACAGGCACAGAGCTCTGCCCAGAGCTGGTAGGAACGTTCACTAAACATAAAAAACACATCCAGGAAAAGAGAACTCCCCCCCCGCAGAGCTGTTCCCTCCTGCAGCAGCTCCACCTGCACACCCACAGCCCCTGAGCCTGCAAGGAATGAGCATTCCCTGGGCACAGCTGCAGCCAGAGCAGCTCCAGGACAGCCTTGCAGCAGGGCTGCTCTCAGCTGAGCCAAAAAGGCCCCTCTGGCACCTGCAGGGCCACTGAAAAGGGCAAGGGCCAGAGCCTCGACCCACGGGAGAGGAAAGGGCTCTGAATTCCCCTCCCCTGGCCCAGAAACCCTGTTCCCAGGGTGCTTCCCACACAGGATTCTTCTGGAGGGCTGCGGAAAGCTGAGAGTCAGCTCTGGCTTCTCCACTTTTCATGTCCTGAAGCTGCCTGGTAGAAGAACTCGAGGGACAGCTCTGGTGGCACAATCCCTCCCGGCCCAGGGCACAGCACTGGGAAGGTCTTTCCGTGCCGAGGCTTTGCTGCGGCCAAGGAAAGCTCCTGGCTCAGGGTCACCTTTCCTGCTCGGCCAGACCCCCCGAGGGGCCCAGCAGCAGCAGAGAATTCCAGCACAGCCCTGGCATGGGCAGGGCGGCCCTGGGCGGGCTGTGGGAGCGGCAGCGGCTGAGCTCAGAGCAGCTGAGCCCGGGGGCTGCTGGCCAAGGCCGAGGCCGAGCGAGCATTTCTCAGCTCGCAGGGCAGCCTGGAAAGGTGCTGGGGGGGATCATTCACCCCTCAGTGCGGTCCCAGTGGCTCCCAGTATTTCCATGTCCCTGCTCCCAGCGCTGCTCCCAGCCCTGATCCGTGGGCATGGGAATGTCCCGCTCCCTTCCCGGGGCAGGCTCACACCTGAGCCAGGTGTGCAGGGCAGGACCTTGCCCTGAGCCCAAGCCCTGTGGCCCCTGCAGGATCTGCTTCCCATCGGCCTCTTCCTGCTGCGGCCCCAAGCCCAGCTCGGTGCTGAACCAAGGGCGCTGGGCCGGGGTCATCCCCCGGCGGGGGCTGCGCACCCCCTCTGCCCCCTCCCCAAATTCCCTCCTGGGGGCAGCAGGGGCTGGGGCAGGAGCCCTGTGGGCAGGGAAAAGGGGGTGACACCGGCATGGGGGATCACACACGCTCTAGAGGGGACACATACGGTCCCTGGGGACCCCCCCCTCACCTTCTCCCACAGCACCAGGAGGATGAACCCCAACATGGAGCCCCCAAACCCCGGAAGCATCTTGGGGGTGGGGTCTGGTGGCAGCTTTGAGGGTCTGGGGGGTCACAGCTGCCCTAAAACCCCCTCCCAGCCCCACAGCCACTCCCAGACCCCTCAAACCACCCCAGAGCTCCCAGCCAGGAACCCCCCCAGCCACTCCCTGCAACATAAATGACTCCAAGAACCACCCAAATTCTTTCCAAGCCACACAGCCCTGCCAGCACCACAAAACTCCCTCACAGACTGCCCCAAAAGCCCCCTCCAAGCACCACAAATTGCCCTCAGGAATGACAGAAGTCCTTCCCAATCCCCCCAGGAGCCTCTAAACTCTGCAGTGACCAGGACAGGTTGCTGGACAGGAACATCCACAGCCCAGAGCAGCTCAGGGACTTCAGCAGCAATTTGGGCACTTTGGGGGGGACACTCGGGATGGGCAGACCCAGGCCAAGGACTGGGACAGACAAGCGGAATTCCTGGAGAACAGACAGGCTCAGGTGGACACGTTCTTCCAGCACAACTGTGATACTGTGGCCCCAATCTGCCTGGCTTCGTGGCCCCACACACACCTGAATCCTCCCAAATATTCCTTTGAAGCCCAAATTCACTCCCAAATTCCAGGAAAATGGTGCAGCTATAGATAACTTTGTTGAATTTCTTTATTCTTACCCCAAGTTTGGTTGTTTCAACAGCATTAACACAAAAATTACTTAGGTTTGAAAAGACCTCCAAGACCATCCAGTGATGCTTGATGCCACCAGAAGAAACAATCGGGCAGAATAGATGAAATTCTTTTGAGTGTAAAGTTAAAAAATCAGTTTTTCCCAGGGCATTTCCAATGTTGATCTGAGTCCTAATAGACGTTCCTGCCCCTGCATTCACCCAGGTGCCTACGGGAATCCAGGAGGACGTGGAGAGCACCAGCCTGGGGCCTTCCCAACCTGGATCACGAGGAATGTGTGTCAGCAGGGCTCTTCCCAATGTGGGTCCTCTGATGGGGGATGAAGTTGGAGCAGCGGACGAAGCTCTTCCTGCACTCAGGGCACTCACAGGGCTGCCCTTACCAGTGCCTCCATTGGTGCTTGTTCAAGGTTGAGCTCTGTGAGAAGCTCTTCCCACACTGGGGACACTCGTAGGGCCTCTCCCCAGTGTGGATGCACCGGTGGGTGACGAGGTGGGAGTTGTGCCTGAATCCCTTCCTGCAGTCGGGGCAGAAGAAGGGCCTCTCCTCTGTGTGAATCCGCTGGTGCTTGAGGAGATTGGAGCTGGTCTGAAACTTCTTCCCACACTCTGAACACTCGTAGGGCCTCTCCCCAGTGTGGATCATCTGGTGGTGGATCAGATGGGAGCTGCGACTGAAGCTTGTCCCACATTCCCCACACTCGTAGGGCCTCTCCCCAGTGTGGATCCTCTGGTGGATGATCACGTGGCTGTACCTGAAGCTCTTCCCACATTCCCCACACTTGTGGGGCTTCTCCCCATTGTGAAGCTGCTCATGAACCACCAGGTCCGAGCTCTGGCTGCATCTCCGGCCGCCTTCCCGGCACAGGGTGGGTCTTTCCTCCTCAGAGCTCCCTGGGCTGGGTTTGCAGCCCCTCCTCCTGCGGGATCTCCGGGGCTTTTCCTCCCCGTTGGATTCCTGCGCCATGGAGCCGCTCAAAACAGCCTCTTCCACCAGGTTCTGCTGCGGGGATTTGTCCTCCCTGGGCTCCATCCTTAGCTCCTTGTCTGGGGCAGGAAGGACAAGGAGAGGATGGGATTTGCCTCCGTGCCACAGAGAAGGGGAAGGAGATCCCCCCAGTCCGTCCCCGGCAGGACGGCGTCGGCAGCGGGGTTGTCCTGCAGCCGGGGGCGATGCTGGGCTGGGAGATGGAGCAGGAGAGATGGGGAAAGGGCCACTGACTTCTTCCTCACCTGCCTGGGGCTCCCAGGGCATCTTCCTCTTCCTCGCAGCCTCCTCCTCCATCCAGCCAAGGGTTAGGAATGGGAAATCCTGCTTTGGGGGAAAACAAGGGATGAGTGCGTTGGCTTCAAAGGTCCCCCTGCCCAAGTCCATCTCTACAACGCCCTGGGCATTGTGTGTCCATAAAAACCTCCCAAACACCAAGATTCAGCCCTGAAAAAGCCTCCCAGGAGATCCCCCTCTCTGGTCTCTTCCCTTTGGTGTTCAGGGCTCCCCCTGTCCCAGCTGCTGGGGTCACACTTGTATTGGGAGTCCCTCATCTACTTGGTCCCTGCCCTCCCCAGGCTGCTGGGAGTCCCAGGAATCTGAAAAGTTCCCCCTCATCTGTCTCCCCACTTAGGGATGCTGGGGGTTTTGGGGGTCCAAGGGGTCCCTTCTCCCCTTATTCTCTGCTTTGGGGTGCAGGGGGTCCAAGGAGTTCCCCCCTCACTCTCTCCAGGCTGTTGAGCGTCCCACGAATGGCGGCGCTCCTCCCTCTCTGGGCTCCCCACTTTGGGCTCCTGGGGGTCACAGGGGTTCACTCCTCCAGACTACCAGGGCTCCCCCTGGTCCTGGTATTGCCCCTCTCTGCTCTCCCCACTCTGGGGGTCCCGAGGTTCTCCCCTCCCGCTCTCCCGGGGGGGTCCCGCAGCCCCCTGGCTCCGGGCTGGAGTTGGCAGTGCCTGACCCGGGCAGACCCAATATAAAACACCTCCTGGGGACCCCCAAAGGGAATTTTCTGCTCAGCTTTGGAATTCTTCATTCTCCAAACATATTCCCCCCAAAAACCCAACCCAGGGACCCCCAGGATATCTGGGCTGACCTCCCCCTCCCTGGGCACCTGCGGGATGGGGGGCGATGATCCCACAGGTGGGGGGCTGCGAATTCAGAGAGTGCTTGACCTCGTTTCTTCCTTTTTCTTTTCTTCATCCTCCTTTGTCTCTCCTCTTCCTCTTTTACCCACTCCTCCTCTTCCATCCCTCCTCCTTCTCCTCCATAATCCCACCTCCTTCCCCTACTCCCATCCCTTCTCCTGCTCCTTCTTCATCCCTCCTCTCCCATCCCTCCTCCTCCTCCCCCCAGCACCAGCCACACCCTGGGTCCCCCGTTCCCGAAGCCCTCGCAGCCCACGGGAGCAGCAGGGATGGAGCCGGGACAGGTCGGGATGGGCAGCGCGGGGCTCTCGGCTGCTCCTGCCCGCTGGGGGCGGGGGAACCCGGCCCGGGGAAAAGGAGAGGGAAACTGGGAACACTGGGGGCTGCACATCCAAACTGGGCCTTGCTGGGGACCCTGGCTGGGCACTTGCAGCCCTTGGGGCTCCTCTGGGGAGCCTGGAGAGCCGGGAGGGGGGAACGCACAGAGGGCTGGGGGATCCCAGGAATGGCATCACTGGCAGTGACTGGTTTGTACTGGGGTAACTGGAACCTTACTGGAGCAACTGGGAGTGACTGGGAATGACTACAAGCATGCTGAGGGCAACTGGGATATACTGGGAGTGTCAGTGACCATACTGGGATTGACTGGAACCACACTGGGAACAATCGGGACCATGCTGGGGAGAAATGGGACCACACTGGGGAGAAATGGGACCACACTGGGGAGAAATGGGAGTGAGTGGCAGTGACTGGGTCTACACTGGGGGCAACTGGCCATGACTGGGACACAACTGGGAGGGACTGGGATCATATGGGGAGTTACTGGGACTATACTAGGGACAACTGGATGCAACTGGGATCACACTGGAAGGAACAGGGAGCAACTGGAACCCCGCTGTGGGCAACTGGGATCCTACTGGGTCACACCTGGAGCAATTGGGACTGCACTGAGGGTGACTGGGAGTGGCTGTGAGCAACTGGGATCAGGCTGGAAGCAACTCAGGACAACTGGAGTGACTGGGAACATGCTGGGGGCAACTGGGATATACTGGGAGAGAATGAAACCACAGTGGGGGTAAATGGGAGCAACTGGAACCACATTGGATGATAATGGGAGCAGCTGTGCCCATGCCGGGGTCATACTGGGATCCTAATGGAACTGCCTGGCATCATACTGGGAGTGACTGGAATAGTACTGGGAGTATCTGAGAATGACTGGGATCCTACTAGAACCAGACTGGGAGTGACTGGAAAGATGCTGGCCATGACTGGAACCATGTTGGAGGTGACTGGGAGCAGCAGAGACCACACTGGGAGTGACAGGGAGTCACTCTGGGCATGACTGGAATAATCCTTGGAGTATCTGGCAGTGACTGGGGTCATCCTGGGGGTGACTGGGTGCAACTGGGATCATACTGGAACAGACTGGAACCATACTGGCAGTGACTACAGGTCCTACTGGGATCATCCTGGGAGATACTGGGATTACAGTGGGTGTGAATGGAACCTGACTGGGGTTACTGGGAGCTACTGGGCCCATGCTGGGAGGAAAATGTGGACACATTGGGAGCAACTGGAAGGTACTGGAACCCTGCTGATGTGATTGAGATCACAACTGGGGAAACTGGGATCATACTGGGAGCAACTGGAACCATAGTTTGGGCAACTGCCAGAAACTGGGATCATGCTGGAGGCAACTGGGAGTAACGGGGAAAAACTGGGAACATTCTGAGTTAACTAAAACCTTACTGGGGCAACTGGGATATACTGGGAGTGTCTGCAGCCATACAGAGGGTGATTGGAACCACAGTGGGAACAGCTGGGACCACGCTTGGGGAAACTGAATCTACACTGGGGGCAATTGGGCATGACTGGTACCATGCTGGGAGGGACTGGGACTATTCTAGGGGCAACTGGGTGACACTGGGATCACACTGAGGGTGACTGGAATCATACTGGGATTGACTGGGAGCAGCTGTGTGCTTCCCAGTTGCTTTCAGCATGTGGAATCCTGCTGAAAGCAACTGGGAAGAAGTGGGAGTGACTGGGAGCATGCTGGGGGAGACTGGGATATACTGGGAGAGACTGGGAGTCACAGGGACCATACTGGAGGCTACTGGGGTCATGCTGGCATGACAGGGAGCAACTGGGATCACCCTGGGGGCCACTGGCATCATACTGGGAGTGACTGGGATCATACTGGGATTATAGTGGGTGTGAATGGACCCTGACTGGGGGTTACTGGGAGCTACCAGGCCCATGCTGAGAGCCTACTGGGAATGCACTGGGAGCAACTGGGAGCAACTGGGAATGATAGGATGCATGCTGGTGACAACTGGGACGTACTGGCAGTGACTAGGATAAAACGGGGGGCAACTGAACCACACTGAGGTAACTGGGAGTGCCTGGGAATGACTGCGAGAATGATCAGGGCAACTGGGATATACTGGGAGTGTCTGAGACCATGCAGGTGGGGACTGGGACCAGACTGAGAGTGACTGGGAGTGTGCTGGGGGGAACTGGGACCACGCTGGGGGAAACTGGGGGCAATTGTGAGTGACTGAGGCCCTGCTGGGAAAGACTGGCATCATACTGGGAGTGACTGGGACTATGCTAGGGGAAACTGGAAGAACTGGGGACACATTGGATGAAAGTGGGAGGAACTGGGAGCAACTGGGACCATGCTGGGGGCAAAGTGCATCATAATGGGGAATAACTGGGAGTTACTGGGTTCATACTGGGAGCAACAGGGATCATGCAGGGAGTGAGGGGAAGTGACCAGGATCATACTGGGACTGACTGAGCTCATACTGGGAGTGATGAGAAAACTGGAATCACTCGGATGGGGGGGAAAACTGGGCTCATACTGGGAGCAGCCATTCCTGGCCCCGGGACCCCCGAGCCCCTTTCCCAGCCCCGGGACCCCCGAGCCCCTTTCCCGGCCCCGGGACCCCCGAGCCCCTTTCCCAGCCCCGGGACTCCCGAGCCGCTTTCCCGGCCCCGGGACCCCCGAGCCCCTTTCCCGGCCATGCTGCCCCTGCAGCCCCCAGACCCCCCCACCGGGGTCCCGGCAATCCCAGGGCTCCCCCCTCTCGGGCTCCCCGCTTTGGGCTTCTGGGGCACTCCTCTCCCTGGGGTCCCGCTTAGGGAAGCCGCGGCTCCCGGGGCTCCCCAGAACCGGTGTCCCCCCGCCCTCGCCGGCCTCGCGCGGTCCCCACAGGGCCCCGGCACAGCTCGGAGGGCCCGGCCCGGGAAGCCCAACCCCCACCGCGGGGGGACCCGCATCCCCCCGGCCCTGCCGGGGCTCTGCCGGCACTGCCACTGGGACCCCCCAAAAACACCTCCCGGGGACCCCCAGTGTCCCCCTGAGGGGCATCTGCGGCTCGGCTTTGCAGCCCCGCAAGCTCCAAACATCCCCCCCAAAGAACCCCAAACCCAGGGACCTCCCGGGACACTTGGGGCGAGCTCCCCCTCCCTGGGCACCTGCGGGATGGGGAGCGATGGTCCCAGCGGGCTGCGAGTTCAGGAAGCGCTGGATCCGCACAGCTCCCCCTCTCCTCCTCTCTTCCAGCTTCCTGCTGCCGCTCTGCCTCTTCCTGCCTCCTCCTCCTTTTCCCGCCCCTTCCCAATCCCCTCCTTCCTCCTCCTCCTCCTCCTCGCAGCCTGCGGGAGCAGCGGGGATGGAGCCAGGACAGGTCGGGATGGGCAGCGCGGGGCTCTCGGCTGCTCCCACCCACTGGGGGCGGGGTAACCCAGCCCAGGGAAAAGGAGAGGGAACACTGGGGGCTGCACATCCAAACTGGGCCTTGCTGGGGACCCTGGCTGGGCACTTGTAGCCCTTGGGGCTCCTCTGGGGAGCCTGGAGAGCCAGGAGGGGGGAATGCAGAGAGGGCTGGGGGATCCCAGGAGCGGGAGCACCGAGACTTGGGATTTCTCCCGGGCACAGACACTGAAGCTCGCCCCAAGCTGCCCTGGTCCCGTTGCTGTCCCCTCGGCGCTGGGCAGCTGCTGGCCCAGGGCGAGCAGAGACACAAAGGAAGCCAAGTGCAGCCCGGCTGCCCGGGCTGATGCAGACGAGCCCCAGGGCCGAGGTCCTGCAGAGCCCCAAGGAGCCCTCAGCTCCTCCCTGGGAACGGGTTGTGCTGCAGCTGCCACAGCGGCCACAGCGAGTCCTGGAGCTGCCCCGGCGCCGCTGCAGCAGGACCCAGGTTCCACCTCCTGTGCCAGGCCCTGCCCAGGGGCCAGCGGATCCATGGGCTCCGTGCCCAGGGGGCAGACAAGAACAATGCATTGGATGCAGCCCCCGAGGACCTCGAGCAAATTGTGCAGCAACATCCAGAGCTCAACCTGATGTTTGTAAAGCTGCAGCCGGCAGAGTTCTGTGGCGCAGGAGAGCCGCCACGGGAAGAGAACTCTGAGGAGCTGCAGGAGAAACACCCTGAGCCTCAAAGGCCGTCACAGCCGGAATCTCTGCTGGGGAAAGTTCTTCCTCTCCGGGAAGGGATCCCGGGATGAGGCAAAAGCCAAGTTCATGGCTGGTGACAAGATTCCAGTGCAGGGAGGGCAGAGGAGGGACTGCGGGCGGAGCCTGGGAGCCCGGGAAGGAGGGAGGGCTGGGGAAGGTGTTTTTAGGATTTGTTTTAGTTCTCCTTCTCCTAGTGTGATTGGTTTGGAAATAAATTCCGTTGATTTCCTCAACTTGGGTGTCCTGTGCGCCTGACAGTGAGCAGTGAGTGCCCTGTCCCTGCCCCGATCCCAGCCCATGAGCCTTTCCTTCTGTGTTCTGGGTGCTGCTGCAGGGACACAAGAAGCAGAGAGGCCAGGCTGGAGCTGGGCTGCCCCAAGGACAGGAGGAAAAAAAGTGGGGAAAACCAAGTGAGCCACGGAGGTGAAAGCTCCGTCCATGCACTGATTAATTATCACAGGTACCACAGCCAGCACCACGCCCAGCCCGAGCACCCGAGCTGCCTTTGCCACACACAGAGGGCACACGCTCCATTTCCTCTGACACGGATCCTTCAAGGACGGATTTGCTCTCCGCAGCAGTGACTGCAGATGGAATACTTTAGGTCCATTAGATGTAGCTGCTTTTAGCCCCATTGCTTGGAAAAAAGCTCTTCTAACACGGGATTTTAAAATATGGCTTATTTTCACCTAATAGAGTATCACTAATTTTTACATTTCAAGGATCCTCATTTCCAGCAGCCCTTTCCTGCAGCCCTGCAATAATCTGCAATGCTGCTATGGAAATAATCGCACGGCAAACAAAATCATGCCCTGCTGCCACATAAGGGGAGAAAAAGCCTTTCTGTGGCAGCAAAACTTCAGAGCCTTGACTCCTCTTTCAGTTTTCCTTTGACTGAGCCAACACCAAGGCAGCAGGAGGAGAGAGGGTTAAGGAAATGCTGCTGAGGGCGAGAGGGGAAAGGGGCTGTGATGCACCTGCTGAGTCACACTTCATCCTACCTATTTACTCTGGGTTGAGGGTTGTTTGTAACTAAATGGACAACTTGGAGCTTGTGTAAGGAAACTTCAGCCCGTGCTTCACTGTGGCTATTTGGGTTTTGCTCGCAGGGCATGAGGCTGGAAACAGAAAGCAAGGAGGGCAGTGAAAGGGAACGTAACTGCCTTTGTAAATACCATCGGCTGCAATCCAGCCCCCTTTGGGGCCTGCAGACTTTTTTGTGAATTGAGCAGCAGTGGAACAGATAAATTACATTGTTCAGAGCACCTGTGGCTGCCCCAGCCCTGGGAAGTGTCCAAGGCCAGGTTGGATGGGGCTTGGAGCAACCTGGGATAGTGGAAGGTGTT
This sequence comes from Monarcha castaneiventris obscurior, assembly GCA_026261815.1. Lineage (NCBI taxonomy): Eukaryota > Metazoa > Chordata > Aves > Passeriformes > Monarchidae > Monarcha > Monarcha castaneiventris. The sequence goes on along the minus strand of JAMPIT010000423.1, from coordinate 765,186 downwards.
GCCCATGGCAGGGGGTGGCATGGGATGGGCTTTAAGGTCCTTTCCAACCCAAACCATTCACAGAATCATAGACTCGTACAGAAAAGCCAGGGAACAATGTCACTAACAGGTGAGCAGAGGGATTTTAGGTCCATATTCACCACAAGATTGGTTTGCACAGTGTTTTCCAAGCAGTCATTTTAACCATTGTGTTCCTGCAGTGTGTAACAGGGTGTGTTCACAGCCCTGCACTGTGCATTGCTTTAGAAACAGGAACTCACCTTCCTTTCTGCCTTCTCGCTTTCCTTCATTTTAGCCAAGGCCTTTTTGAGCTCCTCAGATGTGAATGAATTTGCATCAACATCGACCTTGCCCAGCCTTGCAGAAGAAACAAAACAAACCAGAACATGTTGTGAGTGAACAACTGCCTCTATTCTATTTTCACTGTGACATTTGAGCAATGGCTAAGGGCAGGAGGAAAGGAATGAAAATACCCACCATGCTTAAGAACAGATTGGTCTGAGTGCTGTGTTCTGCGTGGGGTTGGCAGACAGCTCACCCTGACAATCAAGGGCTCTGCAATCAGCCTGCTGACCCCAAATCTCCAGTCCTACCACAATAAAAACAGCTGATTAATTGATACCTCGGAATTTCCTGTTGCAATACAGAAAGCACCCCTGTGCCACTGAATCCTTGCTAAGGGCTTACAAGCTTTAACCCGGAGATTTCAGCTGAAGGTCTGGTGAGCACCGTACACAGAGTCAGGGCAAGGGTAAATCCACACAGAAATTACACAGAAATTCTAAAAAACACATCCTGTTGATTTTTACACCTTTCTTGTTGGTTCAAGAAGTGTTTATCTGGGCCACCACCACCCTTGCACAGAACAAAAGGAAAATGCAGCTGCTGAGGCACTGTGAAGCTAAAGAGCATCTCCATGCCCTGAGCAGGAGACACTGAGCAGGCTTTGGGGGCATCGCTGCAGGGGCCACTCATGGCCAACCCCCCTCTCTGCTGGTGACAGCTTTGCTCTTGGGGGCACCGCTCTGCCCCAGCCCAGGAGCACGAGCAGGGCCCAGTGCTGGGACTGGCATCAGTGGGACCCCTGTGCACAGGGACTCCCAGTCCAGGCTGCTGTGCCAGCACCCCCAGGAACACCAACATCGGCAGCAGTTTGCTCAGCTGCCCTTTCCAGAAACTGAACCATCTCCTTCCCAAGAAAATTCAACCTCTACCTCTACCAAAGATCATTTTCTACACATCGGTGATCAGAAATGCTCCTCTGGACTTCCTCCAGCAGAAACATCCCCACAGCCCTGGAAGAGACACCAGGGGCATCATTCAACCCTCCACAAGCACTGCACAGGCACCCAGGATCAACAGCTTTCCTTCTTTGTGGTTCAGGCTCCCTGCACTGCTGCTGTTCATGTTCTCCTCCTCTCTCCGTAACTTTGGGAACTGCAGAGCTCCCAGGCAATCCCAAGGCCAGTGCCTTCCATGGGTTGTCGGACACCCCCATGGCTGATGCCCCTGTTGTTCCAGGGAAGCTGCTGAGTGCCAGAGGGGACCATGAAGTTGCTGGGGGCACTGGAGCACCTCCCTTGCGGGGAAAGGCTGAGAAAGTTGGGGCTGCTGAGGCTGGAGAAGAGAAGGTTGTGTGGAGACCTCAGAGCACCTTCCCAGTGTGTGAAGGGGCTACAGGGAAGTGGGGGAGCGACTCTTCCCCAGGAACTGTAGTGACAGGACAAGGAGTAATGGGATCAAAACGAAAGAGAGTTGAAATAGATTTGATGATGGGAAGAAGTTCTTTGCTGTGAGGGTGGTGGTCCCTGGCACAGGCTGTGCAGAGATGCTGTGGATGCCCCATGCCTGGGAACATCCAAGGCCAGGTTGGACAGGGTCTGGAGCAACCTGGTCAGCTGGGAGGTTGTTCAGGTTGGAACCAGATGATCTTTAAGGTCCCTTCTAAGCCAAGCCGTTTAAGGATTTGATCATTCTATGATCCCCATCTCCCGCTGTAGAGTGGCCCTGAAACTTCTGTGACATCCCAGATTGTTGCAGATGGAACATCCAGGACCTGGATACGAGCACAGTGGACAATCCACCTGCTGCCAGCGGTCAGTTCTCACTCGCTCTTGGCTGCAGCTGCCAGTGCTGAGCTGCTCTCGCTGCCTGGACTTCTGCTGCCTGCACTGAAGCAGCAATTACAGCAGGATGTCCACTCCTGTCCCAGTGAAGGCACAGAGCCATTCCAGGGAGCTGGGTACCCCCTGACCGCCTGGGCGGGCTGCAGCCCTGTGGGGATGCGGTGGGACAGGGACCCCACGGTGAGGTTGTGCTCCCTGATGCAGCCTGCCAGACACCGCAGAGGACGTGGAAGTGGACGTGGTGGTGGTTATGGAGGAAATGATGGAGCTGGATGTGGGAGAGACGGTTGAGGACAGGGAGGCTGACGCGGAGGATGAGATCGAGGACATGGAGGTTGACGCGGAGGATGAGATTGAGGACATGGAGGTTGACGCGGAGGATGAGATCGAGGACATGGAGGTTGATGAGGAGGATGAGATCGAGGACATGTAGGTTGATGAGATCGAGGACATGGAGGTTGATGAGGAGGATGACATCGAATACATGGACGTTGATGTGGAAGACAGCGCCAAGGCTGCAGATGTCAATGAGAAAGACAAGGAGGAGCCCATGATCCTGGGATGAGGATGGAGCCTCCAGCAGCAGGACAGGCAGATGTTCGCCGTGCCCTGCCCACAGGCAGTGTGGGTCCCCTGCCGCCAGGCTGGGGCTGGGCTGGGGCTGGCCCCGCTTAGGGACACGGTGCCCAGGGGGGACAAGCAGCACCCCCGGCCCACCCTGCGCTCGCTTTGGGCCACACCAGCCCTATCCCAGCGCTTGGGGCCCAGCTCCCAGCCCCAGCAGGGCTCAGTGCTGGCAGCAGAGTCCTGCTCTGCCAGCGTGTGCCAGCCTGGGGGCACAGGGAACAGCCCTCAGTGACCATGCTGCTTCCTTTTCACCAGGACTGACCGAAATGATGGCCACATCCCTCTGTAAATAGGTTCTATTTGTTAGTTTGTTCTATGTTGTTCTATTTTCTGTAAATATGTTTGGAAGATTGTTAAGTCTTTAGGCTCCCATGTAAATACATTCTATAGATTGTTGTTATTATAAGGATGCTTATAATGAAAGATGTAATTTCTGTAAATTCTGTAAAATGTAATTCTGTGAAATTCTGCAATGTATTTCTGTAAATCATAGGGTTTTTTTGATGTTCAGTAATTAAACACTGTTTATTTTTAAAACCCCACTTCTCTTTGCAATTCCTTTGGGCACTGGCAGCCTTTGAGAACTGTTGTGGCTTCTACTTGCTCCAGGTTCCCAGGGCTGGAGGTCCCTGGGGGTGCTGGCACGGCCACCCTGGGGCTGGGGGTCCCTGTGCACAGGGGGTGCCACTGATGCCGCTCCCGGCGCTGGGCACTGCTTGTGTCCCCAAGAGCAAAGCTGTCAGCAGCAGAGAGGGGGCTCTGACAGGAGCAGCCCCTGCAGCGATGCCACTGTTGTGGTTTAGGATAGCTGGGAATTGTAGTTGAAGAAGGCTGCATCTGCCAGGAAGTGATTCTTTGCAAAAAGGTGCTTTCAGCTTCCTCTAGACCCAATCAACTGGCCAGGTTGAATATTGGCAACTTTCTAAACCACTTAGAGAGCTTGACACGCCTCTGTGAGCCACATTTTAAGAAGGAGCAGAGCCCGGGAAGCTCTCTCTTGCTTCCGGCAGCCGAACAGGTAACTGGTGGGGGGTGGCCGGGCCGGGCCAGGCCTGGCCCGGGTCGGCCGGGGGGTGGCTAAGCTGAGATTGCGGCCACTTCAGCTCGCCAGACACCCCCCAGAGGCCAGGCTGGCCCTCACCTCACCCCCAGAGCAGCTGAAATTCCCCTGAGACTGCCGTCCGGCAGGATCACATGGCCAAGAGATAAGCAAGTTCCAAGCTCCAGCTGCAAAGCCTCAGGGAGATTAACTCTTTTAGTGCTGTTAAGATTTTTTTCCAGACCAGATGAAGCCTGCAGAGACTAATCATCTCCCTGATCAGATGGAGAGAGGAAAGTAAAGGCTTGTGAAGGAAACACTATAAAGATGCCCAAGTCTTCCTTTGCCCAAGGAAGAAAAACCTGAGACTTCGAGGAGGGAGATTGAGGAGATGCTTTAATCCTAGAAGCTGAAATTCTGTTGGAAAAAAACATGGTGATGGACTATGATATATTAGACTACCCATTGTAATTTCTTGAAAGCACTGGGGGGGGCTGGAGCGTTCAAACTGCAACTGTGAGCAAAAGTGCTTGTACTAGAACAAGCAAACGCTGAAGTAGCTGTAACTTGCTGTGAGCAACAGTACCTGTGCTGCAATAAGTACATGCTGAAGTAGCTGTGATTCGATGAGAAATTTGAGCAGAGATCCTACGAGAGAAAAGGGAGCTCTGTTCTTAGACCATGTGGATACTCCCAGAGAGGGTCCTTACGCCTTCCAGGCACTTCGATAAGTGAAGAAAACTTCTGTTTCTGAACAGCTCATCCTTAAAAATAGTACCCCCTTAGCTAAAGAAACCCTCAAAGCAGCTGTGGGGAAAGCTGTAAGTCAGGGGAAGGGACTTTCACATGCAAGCAGAAAACCATTCCGGGCAGCTGCTTTTGCTGTGACACTGAAGCTGCACGAGATTGTTTTGTGTGGAGATGTTTCCATGGTTTTGACCAAGAAAGACTCCTCTCCCTAAGTGAACTGAAAACCAGAAATTATTATATAGGTGGTGAACTGACTAGAATCCTCAAGGGTTGTGTTTTTCTTTTACACTGGTGGTAGAAGGGAGCAGAGGTGGGGGGAGAGAGGTGTTCTGAAGGTTTAGTCTGACTTTCTTTTCCCTCTTTTAACTCTGTTAATAAACTTGTTTATATTCTTTAAGGTTTTGTGCCTGCTTTGCTTTTCCTCCTAATGCTTATCTCACAGAAGAGACATCAGGGGGCTACTGCCCGAGTTAACCCTTAAACCACTACACAAATTGGTGTTTCCGCCCGGTTACCAAACTCAACCCGCTACAGCCACCAAAGCAGGCAGGAAACCTTCTGCCCCTCTTGCTGCTGGAGCCACAGGGACTCCTGGGCCGAGAGCCGGCACCAGGCCACAGGGAGGCAAAATCCCCGTTGGTGCTCTGAAGGCCATGACAGCCTTGGGAATTGCAGGACCTGGAGCTGGGGTGCTGCAGGGGCTGATGTTTAAGGCTTGGAGCCACCAAAGGCTCCAAGCTTTGCTTCCCGCCCTGCACTGCATTGCCCTGTGCCCGGATTGTCCAAGAGACAAAAGCCAAGTGAGGGGATCCTCGCCCTGCCCGGATTCCTGCTGCTGGCAGCGGCCACTGGCCCCTGTGCCCCACTTGGGGGACGCCTGGAGGGGCAGCGCAGGCTGTGCTGGGCAGGGGCTGCTGGTGCCAGGGGCTGTGGGCCCAACAGGGCCCCGAGCTCAGCCCCTGCCCAGGCAGTTCCCCCCAAAGCCCCGCGCTCCCCTGCTCCGGCGTGGGGTCCCTGCCATGGGCTCAGTCCCTGCCCTGGCCAGGGGGGTCCCTGCCATGGGCTCAGTCCCTGCCCTGGCCAGGGGGGTCCCTCCCCACCCGTGCGGTCACTCCCCGGCCTGGCCCTGAGGCGCGGGGCAGTCACCGTGATGCCTTCTCCAGCCACCTAGAAACAGAGACTAGACAAAAGCAAGGGAATAAAGGTCGGTATTTATTTGAAGGGCCTTGAAGGTACACCCTGGGCGAGCCAGAGGCCGCTTCCCAAAAAGTGGACCCCAAGATGGACCACGAGTCACAATTTCTTCACACTGTTATAGGTTTGGTCAATTTGCATATCAGGGTTAATTCTCCAATTAAATCCAGAGTTTAATGAAGTAATTCCCCTCAGCTTGCTCCCCCCTTAGAGTCTTTGGTTTACACATTTTGGGCCTAGAACAGCCTGGCTGTCCTTGAAAGCAAAGCCTAGAGAGGCTTTGTTATGTCTACCTTGCACGAGAGAGCAGAAATTACAGGCTACAAGGAACTTCAGAGTTACACTCTAAGCAGTACAGAATTTGAAAAATATAAAAGCTAAAACCTAAGGCATCAAATCCAAAGCTGAAATGTGAAACAGCGGCTCCTCATTAAATGCAGGAGACTATTGTGAGCTTATGGAAGCCAATGGAACCAAGGCTCCACTGGGACACAGAGGAGCCTCAGGGAACCAAGAGACCACAGTGAGGTTTTAGACCTTCATGGAACCACGGATGCAGTGTGTCACAGAAGGGCCTCATGGAACTCAGGAGATGCTGTGAGGTTATGGAAACTCATGGAATCGAGTCTGCAGTGTGACAGAGTGAGGCCTCATGGAAGAGAGGAGACCACATGGATGCTATGGAATCTCATGGAACCAAAATGCTAAAGTGGCATATCAGGAAATTATGGAACCAAAACAATAGTGAAGGTAAGGAAATTCATGGAACCAGGGCTCTAATGTGACTCAGAGAAGCCTCATGGAACCAAAGATACCATAGTGAGGCTATGGAACCACATGGAACCAAGGCTCCAGTGTGACACAGCGGGGCCTCATGGAGCTCAGGAGACCATGGTGAGGTATTGGAACCTGGTGAAAGCAAGGCTCTGATGTGATACAGCTGGGCCTCACGGAACACAGACACCACTGTCAGTGGATGGAACTCATGGAACCAAGGCTCAAATGCGAGAAGGGCGCGCCCCATTGAACCCCAGAGACCCTGGTGAGGTTCTGGAACCTCACTGAACTGCAGCTCCAGTGTGTCACACAGGGGCCTCATGGAACCCAGGAGAGCCTTGGGAGGTGATGGTGATGCCTTAGGTTTTAGAGACATCCATGCCATGGGTTCAGGCCTTGCCTGGAGCTTTACTGAGGATCCGCATCCAACCGAGGTGCAGGGATAACATCAGTCCCTATGAAATACTGTATGGCAGGCCATAGCAAATTCCACATGTTCCAGGTGAGATTCACATGAGGGGGAAACTTGATGTCCAGAGATATCTCATGGCTTTGGGTTCCACTGTGCAGAAGCTCCAGAATTACATCGTGTTATCCACACCCATAGGACTGGACACCCCTGCACATCCCTTCCGGCCTGGACACCGGCTCTGTGTTAAGTGCTGGGACAGTGACCCTCTACAGGCCAAGGGGAGAGGACCATTCCAGATTTTGCTGACCACCCTGACCGCAGTCAAAGTGGCTGGCAAAGGACCCTGGATTCACTACTCCAGAGTTAAGAAGGCTTCTGCTCCTGAAACAACTGAGAAAACAGAGCCTGATACAAATGAAGATGATGTCGTTTAAATGATTCTTTTCCTGTGCTTATTATCTACAGAGCTGGTAACCCTGACTCAGGTTTGGAACCAAAATTTGCATATGATTCTCATACAAAGTGTATCCAAAGACATTCATTTGGATACAGAGCTCACAATTGACATGTAAATCAAAGTGGAAAGATCAGCAAGATTTGTTTACCATTTCAAAACTTACTCAGGTCATACATTAGATAGCAGTCAAAGATAACACACTGAGCTCTGATTATATCTTCCACATCCTCATTTTGTGGTTACAAAATGCCCTGGATTAAAGAATTGTTCATAATAATTGTAATAATAATTCTTGACTATATATACCATTGTTAGATGTATACTGCTGTTAGACACATTATTAGTAGATATTTAGAATATTTAGAATGGAGTCTCGACAAGGTAGAGGATTTGTCAAGCCTCTAAAGAGGTAGAATGATGCCTTAGGTTTTAACTTCCGTATTTTTCAAATCCTGTACTGCCTGGTGTGTCACTCTGAAGTCTCTTGTAGCCTGTTAACTTCTGCTCTCTCATGCTAGGCAGACATAACAAAGCCTCTCCAGGCCTGCTCTCCAAGGACACTCACACCATCCTAGGCCCAAAAAGTATAAACCAAAAGCCTCTAAAGGGGGGGCAAGCTTGGGCAAATTACATCCTTAACCGAAGCTTTAATTGGGGAATTAACCCTGATAGGCAAATGAACCAAACTTTTAAAAGTGTGAAGAACTTGTGACCCACAGTCCATCTTGGGGTCCATTTTGGCAGTAGCATCTGGACTCCCCAGGGTACCTTAGAAGGCACTTCAAATATATACCTACCTTTATTCCCATATTCTTGTCCAACCTCTATTATTTGGGGGCCATTTCAGGCAACAATGATTGGACAAAAACCTCTCAGAGACTCAGTGTGGGAAGGAAAATCCAAAGTACCTTCAAAACCTTGAGTATCTCAGAGCATTAATGAGCCCCACTGAGTGTCAATGCAAAGCTCTCAAGGGACTCGTTAAAGCCAATAATTGGAGGCCAGGATTGCACAAAGCTCTCACAGAGTCAGTGTGGAAAGTACTTTAAAAAAACTGCAGTACCCTGAAGTATGAATTAGTCCCTCTGAGTGTTGTTACTGACAAAGAATCTCCAGGGACTCATTAGGGCAGAGAATTGGAGGCCAGGATTGCAGGAAGCTCTCAGAGAGTCCCAGGCAAAAGCCAAAGTGCTTGGAAAAAGCTGCAGTCCCTGGGAGCATTGAGGAGCCCCCCAGGGCCATTCCTGAGCAAGGCTCCCCAGGGACTCCTTGCAGCAGATCCCTGAGGCCACTGGGATGTGGGGGGGATGCTGAGGGCAGCACAAGGGGGTGACAGTGCCCAGCCTTGCTGGGGCTGTGCCAGGAGGCCCCAGGGCCTCAGGACAAGGTGTCTCCTCACAGCCCTTGCTGGCACAGACGCTGCTGTGCCCCAGGACACCAAGACTTGGCTTCTCTTTGTCCCCACCTGGCATCCCTGCCTCCAGTTCTCTGCTCTGACTGCAGCCTGGGGACACTTTCTCACTCCTGTCCCTCACTGGGACCCATTAAAACTTCAAGAAACTTTGCAGTTCCATTCTGACTTGAATTCTTGAGAGGTTTCTGCAAGTCCCTGTGAGGGCCTGATGTTGAGGGCCTCAGCAGCAAGGCCCGAGAGGGTCATGAAAGTCCTTGTGCTGCTGCTGTGCTGCTGAGCTGGGCCAGGCTCCTGGCACAGAGGCAGCTCCTGGCAAGCGGCAGCGCTGCAGAGAGACAGCTCTGGCCAAGAGCAGCTCCTGTGCACAGCCCAGCAGGGCTGGGGCACTGCCTGCAGCCAGCCCGGGCACAGCACAGAGGCACCCAGGCCTTCAGCTCAGCCTGGGCTGGCAAGGGGCTGACAAGTGACTGCGGGAGAATCACTGCCAGCCCCTGGCACAGGAAGCCTCTGGCTGCAGGACAAGGCAGCTGCAGCTCCTGCAGGGATCTCCTGAAGCTGCAACATCCCAATGTCTACAGATCCTGTGAGTAGAACTCAGAGCATCTCGAGTGCAGGGGAGGTGAAATGCTCATGAAGCTCTGACATGCTGAGGGTTTCTGATCACTCTTAAAATATTTCCAACAAAAGGATTTTGATAAAAATGAGGAAATTTGCTGAGATTTTGTTTTCAGTTTTTTGCTATTGGAGAATGGTGGGGAGGGAGAAAAAAAATAAATGTTTGTGCAAATAATATGAATTTTGTCACGTCCCTGGGACATCCGAGCTGTTACTTTTAGTGATCAGCAGGTGCACAGGAGATCCCTCATGTGCTTTCAGCCACTCCTGTGCCCATGGACAGCACCAGCATCCCCTTGGCTGCACCCATCAGGCTCAGTCTGAGCTGTCCTTTCTCCAAGCTGCAAACAGAACCTGCCCCCAGCCAGTGCCCTGCACCCAGGCAGCTTTCTGTAGGGCCCAGGAGAGTGCACAGAGATTTGGGGTCTGTGAGTGCTGGCAGGGAGAGATCAGGCACAGGGAAACAGCTCCAGGGGGAAAATCTCCAGGAAGCAGAGATGAGATCAGGGAACGAGAGGAAACAAACCCAGCAATGATGTGGCAGGGAGAGTTTAGAGATCTCCAGAGGATCCCTCCAGTGCAGCCCCTCCCTCTGAACAAGCCCCCTCCCTGCTGTCCCCCCCAGCCAAGCCTCTGCCCTCAGGGCCGGGGCTCCAAGGCGTGAAGCCCTTCCTGGGCAGGCAGAGCTGCAGCAGAGCCGTGGGGCAGCTCTGCAGCCCCGGGCCCAGTTCCCTCTGCCGAGCACAGGGCTGGGAGCAGCTGCCCGGCACTGGGGGGCTCTGGCAGGGGGCACGGCTGGCTCAGGGTGACGCTGTCCCCAGTGCCCGGCTGTGGGCAATGCTGGCAGTGCAGCCAGGCCAGGAGCTCCATCTCCCTTCATCCACTGCCATCCCTGGCACTCTTGGCTCTCTCCCCGAGGTTTCCTTCCAAGCTGGGAGCTTCCTTCAGGAACCAAATCTGTCCTGTAGCATCTTTGTGTTATCTGAAAGCCCCATGGAGAAAAGCAGAGATGCTACAAGTGTGCAAATGATGTTGGGGTGGTGAAATGAGCCAGGGGTGCCCTCGACTACAAATGTGGTGCTGAGACCTTGAGAAAGGGACAGACATTTGGGGCTCTGTGGTGGATCCATCTGCTCCCAGCAGCACCTGGTGATCTTTATGGGAAACATGGGGAGGGTGATCACCCTTCACCTGAGAAAAGTGAAAGCCCAGAGAAACTCTGAAAAGGTCAGAATGACAGAGCATCTCCCCTGAGTCTCCACTCATCATCTGCCCTCACAAAAGTTGCTCTGTTCTCCCTGAGGGCAGCAGAAATGCTGAGAATTTCTGATGTCCAAGAACACCAGGAGAGATGGGGGGAGCTTGAAAACCAAAATCCAAGAGGTCTTAAACACAAAAGAGTGTCTGTGTGTTCCAGGGCAGGGTGGATGGGAAATGGCTTTGATTGTGGTTACAGACATCTCCTCTAACTCTTCACTGTTGTTTTCTCCATGGCAGAAACCAATGCCCAGAGCCAGCAAATGTCCAACAGCAGCTCCATCAGCCACTTCCTCCTGCTGGCATTGGCAGACACACGGCAGCTGCAGCTCCTGCACTTCTGCCTCTTGCTGGGCATCTCCCTGGCTGCCCTCCTGGGCAACGGCCTCATCATCAGCGCCGTAGCCTGCGGCCAGCACCTGCACACCCCCATGTTCTTCTTCCTGCTCAACCTGGCCCTCACTGACCTGGGCTGCATCTGCACCACTGTGCCCAAAGCCATGCACAATTCCCTCTGGGGCACCAGGCACATCTCCTACTCAGGATGTGCTGCTCAGCTCTTTTTATTTGTATTCTTCCTCTCAGAAGAGCTTGTCCTCCTGACCATCATGTGCTACGACCGCTATGTGTCCATCTGCAAACCCCTGCACTATGGGACCCTCCTGGGCAGCAGAGCTTGTGCCCACATGGCAACAGCTGCCTGGGCCACTGGGTTTCTCTATGCTGTCATGCACACGGCCAATACATTTTCTCTGCCTCTGTGCCAGGGCAATGCCCTGGGCCAGTTCTTCTGTGAAATCCCACACATCCTCAAGCTCTCCTGCTCACGCTTCGACATCAGGGAACTTGGGCTCCTTGCGTTTTCCATTTCCTTAGCACTTTGTTATTTTGTGTTCATTGTTTTCTCCTATGTGAGGACTTTCAGGGTTGTCCTGAGGATCCCCTCTGAGCAGGGACGGCACAAAGCCTTTTCCACGTGCCTCCCTCACCTGGCCATGGTCTCCCTTTTTATCAGCACAGGCACATTTTCCTATCTGAAGCCCCCCTCCATCTCATCCCCATCCCTGGATCTGGCACTGTCAGTTCTGTACTCGGTGGTGCCTCCAGCCCTGAACCCCCTCATCTACAGCCTGAAGAACCAGGAGCTCAAGGATGCCCTGACGAAAATGATGACTGGGTGGTTTTCAGTAGCAATAAACTGTCATTGTCCTGCAGAGCTGTTATGATGTGACTCATTAATGCCCACTCTGTGTCCTGGGGTTGTTGCTGCTGACACAGCTGTTACACTTCTTTGAATTTGTTTGCACAAAAATCTTTGCCTATGCCATTTTTAGTTTTGTATTTGCCTTTCTAGTGTGACCCAGAGACTGTATAAACGGGGAGCTGCACTCCAATATGTGTGTACTGGAACAAAATAAAGAACCCTGTGTTGTCTTGTTTCCCTGACATCTTTCCTGCCTGACTTCTCTGGAGCTGCAGGGTCGGTGCCTCTGGGCAGAGCTGGGGGAGAAAAGAGTCCCAGCAGGACAGCACTGCCAGGGAGCCCCAGGGCTTCTCCTCCGTCAGCTCCTCTCCCTTCCCTTCCACACTCCCCTGCAGAGCCCCTGCGTTGGTTTCAGGCCTCAGGGCTGTCAGCTGGGTCCCAGTCCTGCTGTGGGACTGCCCAGGGACTGCAGGCAGGGACAGGCTGTGGGCACTGCTGGGACAGAGCTGGGCTCTGCAGCAGCATTTCCATCATGCAAGGGCATCTCCCCAGTGCAGGGCCTGAAAGCTTCTATCTCCTTCCCAATTTTCTCTCAAGGATGTGCCCAGCGCAGCGCCCTGGAGAGGAAAGCAGCACTGAGCAGCAAAGGGTGGCAGTGTTCAGGGTGGGGGCAGCCAACAGTGCCCTGGCAAAGCCAGCGCCGCTGCCAGCAGTGGCCTCTCTCCCCAGGTCACAGAGGTTGTACTTCCCTCCATGGAGGGACATCCAGTGAGCGGGTCAGGAGTCCGTGTTTGCAGTGCATGGACAAGACACAGCCCTGAACATCCTCTGTGTGTGTGAGGGGACATAAACCCAGTGAGCACAAACACCTTCAGCTGTTGCTGGAGTTTGCAGAGAGTGCCATCCCCTGGGAACCCCCTGGATGCAGGGCTGGGATGAGCTCCTGTGCACAGAGCTCCCTGTGCCCATCCCTGCGGCCGTGGGGTGTCGCCCTGGTTTTCACAGTGCTCCATGTTTTTACTTTTGTAGTAGAAGTTCTCATGCTCTTTCTATAAACATAGCTCTTGTTTTCCTAACCGGCTAAGGATGTTTACTGAACTTTTACATTGTTGACCATTCCTTTCTCCAAGGCGGAGAAAGGTGATAGACTGTGTTCCTATCCTGTAAAATGCTAGAGGTGTTAACCTCATCCACCAATGTATGATTGTCTTAGAAGAGGTATAAAAGTGTGATAATAAAGGCAGGCGCCCTTCTGCTCTTCTCGGTGGCTGACCTGCTGCTAACCTGCTATTTGAGTCCGCGTGTTCGTGTCCAGACACTGCGACATCTGGTGGCCTGTACGGGGAACTGCAGGTATAGGTAAAAATAGCAGGTAAAGAAATTTGTAGAAAATATGGGAATCTCTAGGGAGAGATCTTCTCATGACTCCGTGGCGTTAGAGGTTCTCGAAATGTGTTTAGAAGGTGAGAACGTGGCTATTCGCAAGGTAGACTTAGAAAATTTATATTTTTGGGCCAAGGATAATGGTTTTATCCCGGAAGACTGCCATGTCCTTGACAAATCCAAATGGAAGTCAGTTGGTAAAGCCTTAGCTTCAGCTGTGGCGGAGACTGAGGACGAGGATGTGGTTAAGTTACTATTCTCCTGGAAACGGGTGAATGCTGCGGTTCAAGGCCAGAAGAGTTCTTCAGGCGGTATTACCCCTGTCAGGACGCTCGAAGATTTCTCTGAGCCACCCGAGTTAGAGCGGGACAGAGAATTCGGCAGGCAAACAGCATCTGAGCTCACCCTCCCGCCGCAGCCCACGGAGACAGGGGATGGGCCCCCCCGGAGAGAGCTCGGCCCGCTGGCCAGCTGGCTGCGGAGGATAGCCCGGCTCCCGGGGACGTGTCGGCCCCCCCGAGCCCCAGGGAGCGGGAGGCGCCGGCCCCCCCTCCCCCCGCGCGGCGGTGGCGGCGGTGGCGGCGGGGCGGCGTGAAGTCCCCAGCCCCCTGCGCCTCCCCGGGTCTGGCCGGGGAGGGCGAATCGCGGGTGCGTGCCACGGTTACTGCAGAATGCCCGTGCTGTGGGGCCCGCATGAGATACCCCCCCGGAGCGGCGGGGGTGCAGATAGAGCTGGCCCCTGCTGGGGACGCGGGCTCCGATGCCCGGTGCTGGGCCGGGGGCGCTGAAGCGGCGCGGGCGGACGGCTCCGCCGCGCCGGCGAGTCCGGCTCCGGGCAGCGGGGGGGCTGCCGCCCTTCCCCCCGAGCCCGCATGGCCTGCTCTCAGTCTCCGCGCTGGTGGCAGGACCCAGCTGAGCGTAGTTTCGCCCCCACCCCGGTCTGAGCGGTTCACGGAGGCGCGGCTGCTGCCTGTGGTGTCTTTGGTTGCGCAACAGGGCAGCGCCGCGGAGCCGCAGAAGCGGCAGCTCCGGGCGGCTCGGCCCCCCCCCCGCGCAGGAGCGGGGGAGCCCGCGAGCCCCGGTCCGTGCTGCGGCTGCGGCCACAGGGGCGGGGGCCGCGGGGGATTCGTATTGTGATTTCTCCGATAACGCCAGCTCAGTCTCAGCGGTATCGTCTGTGAGACGTTCGAAACGTGCAAAAACCGCTAAGGCTGCTGATCCTGATAGCAAGCCTGCTTCTAGCAGCCTTTGCAATATTCCCCAGTGTAAAGCGACGGTTCGCCCTCGTGAAAAGGCGAGGTTCTGGGGTGATGTGAAAGCAAAACCTGAGGCACTGCCTAGTCATTCTCCTGTGCTGCAAAGCAGGCAGTGGGGGCAGGCTAGCAGGAAACCAGCAAGGCAGGTGCGGAAAGGCACGGCTGTCTTGTGTTTCTGCTTTCGCTGTGGGTTGCCAAATCATATTGCCAGGCACTGCAAAGCTGCAGTTTCTGTTACTGGTCGGCCTTGTCTGCACAGCAGAGACGGTCGTCTTAGACTCTTGCAGAGTGCACAAGGTCCCCCTGGATGCTTTTGGTCCCTTGGGCGGTGGCCTGAATATTTTCCTCCTGGGCAGGTCTGGTGCCACCGTTCCGGATATCATGGTGCATCAGTGACTCATTGATGCAGATTATAAGGGACGCATTTATGCCATGGTTTTCACACCCACCCCCCCACCCCCTGGTTACAATTCCTGAAAAGACTCGCATTGCTCAACTTGTTCCTTCTAAGTCCTCTGTTCTCAGGACAGAATCGAGGTCACGAGAAGATGGCTGCTTTGGGTTCCACTGGGCCCTCAGGTTCATTGGACTGCTGTCATGACCAGAACACGTCCTGTGATGCGGTGCACCCTGTCCATCCCTGATGATACGCTGCCAGGGATATCTCCCCATGGGCCTCTCGACAGTGCTGCGGGACGAAGCGCTGCTACGTGAGCCAGAAGCCTGTGATGATCACGAACTCAGAGGGACAGACGGCCGTGATTAGGCCTCATTTTACTGAGACTGTTACAAACCTCTGGGGGAGGGTTGTTCTGGCTGCATGGGGGGTGCACATTGGGACGGATTTTAGTAGGCGCCACTGCGGTGAAAGGTGCAGTGTCTTACGCCTCTGATATTGTTTTCACAGTGCCAGCGATTAACAATGCTGGACCCGCACAGCGATATCAATGGAGGATGCTTCCCCAAGGGATGCGGAATTCACCGGCCATATGCCAAATGTATGTGGCCAGAGCCTTATCTGGAGTTCGCAGGCAGTTTCCTGATGCTCAGTTTTATCACTATATGGATGACATATTGGTGGCTGCGTCCACCCAGGATGAGCTGCTGAGGATCCAGCCTCAGTTGCTCGATGCTCTGCATTCGCACGGGCTGCAGGTGGCTCCAGAAAAAGTTCAGCAACAACCTCCTTGGAACTATTTGGGGGTCAAAATTTTGGAACGTACAGTTCAACAGCAAGAGGTGCAATTTGTGCAATCAGTGAAGACACTGAATGATGCCCAGAAATTGGTGGGTGTCATTGCTTGGTTACATCCGTATTTGGGACTGACCACGGCACAGTTGTCTCCTTAATTTGATTTGTTGAAGGGAGACCCTGATTTGAAGTCACCTCGCACTTTGACCCCGGAGGCACGTCAGGTGCTGGAGGAGGTGCAGCAAGCTGTTTCTGCTCGACAGGTTTATCGCATTGATCCCTCCGTTGATGTCACTGTTTTCATTACCACACCAGATTTGCATCCCACAGGTATCATTGGCCAATGGAGTGACAAATGGTCCGATCCTTTGCACGTCCTGGAATGGGTCTTCTTGCCCCATCAGCCGCAGAAGACGGCGACTGCATTGTTTGAGCTGATCGCTCGCTTGATAGTCAAATGCCACGGTGTTTGCAATTGATGGGTGCAGATCCCGCACAGATTGTACTACCGATACAGCGGGAGGACTTTGACTGGAGCTTTGCAAACAGTGTTTCTCTGCAAAGTGCTCTAGAGAATTTTTCAGGGCAGATTACATATCATCTGCCTAGCCACAAGTTGCTGCAAGTGGCGAAACACACAGAGATTTTTCTGAGACCCAAACACAGTCAGGAGCCTGTACACGGACCCACTGTCTTTACTGACGGTTCAGGCAGAACCGGGAAGGCCATTGTCACTTGGAGGGATGGATCTGAGTGGCAGGTACCAGAATGAAAGTGATCAAGTGGGTGGAACATCGAGTGATAGCTCAGATGCAGACGATGTGGGTGATCACTCCGATGGTCCATCCACAAGCAGAAATTGAACATGGTTCATTTTTCTTTTTTCTTTTTCTTTTTTAAAGGTAAAAAGGGTGAGATGTCGCCCTGGTTTTTACAGTGTTCCATGTTTTTACTTTTGTAGTAGAAGTTCTCATGCTCTTTCTATAAACATAGCTCTTGTTTTCCTAACCGGCTAAGGATGTTTACTGAACTTTTACATTGTTGACCATTCCTTTCTCCAAGGCGGAGAAAGGTGATAGACTGTGTTCCTATCCTGTAAAATGCTAGAGGTGTTAACCTCATCCACCAATGTATGATTGTCTTAGAAGAGGTATAAAAGTGTGATAATAAAGGCAGGCGCCCTTCTGCTCTTCTCGGTGGCTGACCTGCTGCTAACCTGCTATTTGAGTCCGCGTGTTCGTGTCCAGACACTGCGACAGTGGGGCACCTCGAGCAGGGGCAGGGCAGGGTGACACCCGCAGGGCTGAGGTCCCTGCCAGACTCTGGCAGTGGCAGCAGAGCCCAGGGAGCCCCTGCCCGTGCTGCAAGGAACTGTCTATGAGTGTGCCAGGGAAGGACTCGTGTCCCTGAGCAGCCCTGGGGCTGTGAGCAGGGCATGAGCCCAGCTCAGGGCTGGGCACCCGCCAGAGCCCTGACATTTCTGGCTGTGCCCAGAAGAGAAGGGTTGGGCAGGGTGACCATGGGGAAACCTCTGTGTCCATCAGGTGACAACCAAGTGTCTCTGGCACTGTCCCTCCCCAGTGAGGCATCAGGAGAAAAGAAGCTGAGAAAACTGTGGGTGACCAGAAAGAGTGATTAAAGATTGGGGCAAGGAAGTAAAGAGGAAAAGCCAAATGCAGAAGCAAAGAAAACCACAGGGAGGCAAGAATTCAGTACATGGAGTGGCTGCTTTGGAAGACAAATATATCAATACAGAAAATCCAGATCCCCTCTCGCCCCCTTCCTTTCCCTCAGTTCATTGCTGACCACGAGGTCACATGGAATGGGAGATCCCTTGGGTCAGTCCAGCCCAGCTGTCCCCTCCCTGTGCCCTCGGGAACACTTGCCCACCCCCAGCCCATGGTTTGGGGGGGCTGCAGAGACGCCTCATGCGGGGCCAGCCCTGCTCAGGGACAGCCAAAGCCTTGGGTTGGGACCAACCCCGCTGCAGCCACGAGTGCCAAGCACAGCAGCACAGGGGCTGCTCTGGGCAAAGGGAACTATTGAGAATTGGTTAGCTGAGAAGGGTCACGTAGACATATTGGAGATGACCCAAGGGAATTTTTCTAGCTCTTGCATTTAGCTTGTATGATTGCTGAAGCAAGCAAGCAAGCAAGGACACTTTGTGAGGGTAGTTAAACAATAGCGGATTCTTGTAGTTAGCAAAGCATGGGAAAAGAACAGAATAAGACTAGAAGTTGGCAGCTAGCATGAGAAAATAAGGTGTGGCTAACAGTTAGTGCTTTAGCCTATGATATTAGTGGATTACAGAAGATGCATGAGCTTATTAAGAACTGTATAAAATTGTAACTCATTGATCAATAAATCGAAGCTTGCTGATAACTCATATTGAGTGATCCGAGTCTTCCCTCGCCGCGACAAAATGGTGCCCGAAAAGCAGGGACTTACAGCAAAAAAGGCTGTGACCCTTTAAGCCACGGTCCGGTGTAGTATCGGGTCGGTCCCGAAGCAGCACGGGAGGTGAAAAGAGCTGGTCTCCGCACCCTGAACGACCGTACAGACGGGTTTCAGCCGACAACACCGCCGACGCCTCGCAAGGGCTGCAACAGTGCTAGCTAGCAACTGAAAAGAGGTATGGAGAGGCAAGCGGTGCAAGATTTGCTCCGTTGCTTTTTAGAAAAGCGGGGAGTGCAGGGTATAGATACCTGAAAGGAATTAGAGGCCTTAGTAACATATGGTCTAAACAAGGGGTGTTTTGTAGATCCTAACACTATTTTTGAAAGGGAAGAATGGCGTAGACTGGGGGATAAAATTTGGGAAGCTACTATAGATGATGATAAAACGGCTAAAAAATTAGGTAAACCATGGAAAGTGATAATGAACGCTTTAGATCAGCATTATGCAGAGCAAAAAGCAGCCAAAGCAGCTTCTGAGCGTTTGGGAGCCTCTGCTAGAGAAAGTTTAGATAGTGGTCTTCAATATCCTTTACCGCCTACCACAAATACAGTATATGTGCCTCCTCAAGGGTCCGCGGGGCAGGGAACTGCAGTACCTATTCCGTCAGCACCCTTGCCACCTTCCCCTCCACAACAGGAGGAGGAATACCCCTCTCAGCCTCGATCTCTGGGTAATCCGTTCAGGGAGCCTTTAAATCATTCATTAGAAGACTCTAGTTTGTCATCAAGCAGTAATAACTTAATGGCTCAGCGAATTGTTGCTGAGAGGCGAAAAATGTGGCAGAATATTACTGAGCAGGCACTAGCAGCTGGAGATGAGGAGGCGATAGAAGCTTTGCAAGCTTTCCCTGTAACATATTCTCCCACAGAAGGAGGAGGTTTGAATGCAACAATTTCTTCTCTTGATTGGAAATTATTGACACAATTACGTGCTACAGTTAATGAGTCAGGTGTTCATGGGGAACCAGCTAAGCAAATGATTGATTATATTTGGGGAAGTGGTTTGCTATTACCTGCAGATATTAAGAGCATTATGCGATTAGTTTTGACTCAGCATCAGCAACTTTTGTTTAATGCTCACTGGCAGGCTTTTGCTCAGGAGTCAGTAGCTGCACAAAGGCAAGCTGGGGATCCGCTTCATGGTATCACATTAGATGAATTGATGGGAATGGGTGCTTATCTTCGGGTAGAAGCTCAGGCACTCATAGGTCCAGATAGGATACGGGAAGCAATGAGAGTGGCTCCTCAGGCACTTGATAGGATAAAAGCCCCGGGAGGCATTCCGATGTATATGGGAATTAAACAAGGCAGAGAGGAGCCACTGGGAACCTTCATAGACCGAGTGGCCAATGCTATTCATAATGGTGGAGTCCCTGAGTTTATGCACGGTGCTCTGTTAAAGCAATGCACGCTACAAAATTGCAATAATGCTACTCGCAGCTTAATTGCTACAATGCCAGGAAATTGGACTATTGAGGAGCTGCTAGAGCGTGCAGCACAAATGCCCGTAGGGCCACAGGCTTTTTTAGTAAATGCTATTAAGGAGCTAGGAGCTAGCTTAAAGGAACAGGCACAAATAACACAAGCAAGCTTAAAAGAACAGGCACAAACACAAGGTCAGGTACTAGCCGCTCTTGCCCCCTTGCGAGTGCCAGCATTAAAGTCATCAGGAGGAGCACAAGCCAGGATCCGGTGTTATCGATGTGGTTGTGGTGGACATATGAGAAAGGATTGTAATGCTGGTTCAGTATGGTGTCCACGCTGCCGATCAGACACCCATGCAGCTTCAGCATGCTTGCGGGGTCCGGGAAACAGAAAATTCAGCGCGAAGGGCCCCCGCGTGAGGAAACAAATCCCACTGCATTCCCGATGACAGCACCTCAGCTCTCCGACCAGCCACAAGAGGGAGTCTCGGCCTGGACTTGGCAACCTCAGTAGATTGTACGCTGTTGGATAATAGACCTCAACAACTTCCAACGGGAGTTAAAGGACCTCTTGTAATAAATGGACAAAAAGTTGGAGCTTTATTAATTGGCAGATCATCAGCAAGCATGGCAGGACTTACTGTTATTGTTGGACTAATTGATGCTGATTATGAAGGTGAAATACGAATTATGGCACAGACTGCATTTCCACCACTGCATATTCCTGCAGGGCAGCGGATTGCACAATTAGTGCCTTTGCCTCATCTTTCAGCAGGACTTGGACAAGGTGGCTCACCTCGTGGTGAGGGCGGATTTGGATCCACAGGTGCCATGAACTTGATAACTATTGATATGAAACAACGACCGCACCAACAAATTAAGGTACAATTTAAAGAACAAGCTATTCTGTTGATTGCTCTTTTGGATACAGGTGCTGATGTGAGTGTCATATCCCAGCACAAATGGCCTTCAAAGTGGCCTACAGTTTCTACAGGTGCAACTATTACAGGAGTTGGAGGACTTACAGTTGCGAAAAAATCACATTTGCTAAAAATCACACTTGGAGACAGGACTGTGAGCTGTGTTGTATCCATCATCCCACTTCCCTTGGGGGTGGATGCACTAATAGGCCGTGATGTGTTAGCTCAAATGGGGATGGTTCTGACAACAAACCCTCCTTTTTAGGAGCGGCCATTGCATGGACTTTCCCAATTCCCCTGCGGTGGAAAACAGATGAACCAAAGTGGGTTGAGCAATGGCCTTTAAAAAGGGAAAGTCTCGTTCAAGCACATCAGTTGGTGCATGAACAATTTCAACAAGGACATTTAAGGCTGTCCACAAGCCCATGGAATACACCGATTTTTGTTATTAAAAAGAAATCAGGCAAATACAGACTATTGCACGATCTGCGTGCAGTAAATGATCAAATGCATGCCATGGGAGCATTGCAACCTGGACTACCTAATCCTGCTATGCTCCCTGAAGCTTGGCATTTGCTGGTTATCGATCTTAAGGACTGCTTTTTTACAATTGCGCTTCATGAAAATGACAAGCAGCGTTTTGCTTTCACTTTGCCAGCAATCAACCGGGAAGCACCAGCTCAGCGATTTGAATGGACTGTTTTGCCACAAGGAATGTGCAATTCGCCTACATTGTGTCAACTGTATGTTGATGCTGCATTGCAGCCAATTCGGAAGGCCTGGTCAAATGTTATTATTTATCACTACATGGACGATATACTTTTGGCTCAGGCTCAGCCATTCACATCACAACAAAAACAGCTTCTCACATCACAGTTGCAAGTTCAGGGACTAAGGATTGCTGAAGAAAAAGTTCAAGAATCAAGCCCCTGGAAATACCTAGGGTGGAAAATTACTGATCAGTATATTCAGCCACAAAAAATCACTATTGATATGGAAGTTAAAACACTTCACGATGCACAGCGATTACTGGGTGATTTACAATGGCTGAGACCAGTGGTGGGCATACCCAATGAGTTACTGGACTGCTTGCGACCCCTCCTTAAGGGGACAGATCCAGCAACAAAGGTGTTTGTAACACCGCAACAGCGACTCACACTTCAACAAATTGCCAGCATGGTTGCCACACATGTCACTCATCGTCGACAAGAGGGCATGCCTCTTAACATCACAATCATTTTGGGACAACAACATCTCCTGGGAGCAATTACACAGCACAAAATAAAACCAGGGGAGCCAGGAAAAGAGGATCAGATTGTACTGGAATGGATTCCTCCTCCCCTACAACCTCGAAGGACAGTACAAGAACAAATAAAAACTCTAGCCGACCTGATCAGAAAAGGAAGGCTTAGAATTCTGCAGATTACAGGAGAAACTCCAGGAGAGATTCATGTTCCTATTCAACAGGAAGCCTTGGACTGGTATTTGCTTCATCCACCTGAATTGCAGGCAGCATTGCTGGAGGATGGACCTACTGTTAAAATTCAACCATTAAAGAAGGCAATGCCAGAGCAGATCGTTTGGTGGCCACAGTGGAAGCTCCGCTTTCACCGCACTGCAGAGCACAACAGGCACATGCAATATACCATCAGAATGCTCGAGGCCTTCATAGGGCCTATGCTATACCGTTAGCAGAGGCCAGAGCTATTGTAAAAGCTTGTCCTATATGCAGCCACCACAATCAGGGGGTAGGACTTGGTTTGGGGGTGAACCCCAGAGGTCTTCAGGCTAATGAGCTGTGGCAGATGGATGTTACTCATGAAAATAGTCTAGGAAGGTTAAAATATTTACATGTGACCATTGACACCTATAGTCACATGATTTGGGCTACTCCTCAACCTGGAGAAAAAGTCAGAGATGTAAAACGGCATCTGACTGGTTGTTTTGCAGTCATGGGGGTACCACGAACCATTAAAACAGACAATGGGCCTGTTTATAGTAGCAAGAGCATTGCACAATTTATGAAAATGTGGGATATTAAGCACATCAGGGGTATTGCTCATTCACCTACTGGGCAGGCTGTTGTTGAACGGGCAAATGGGACAATAAAACGGTATTTGGATAAGTTTCAGGAAATAAGGGATCCACGGGAAAAAGTTGAAAAGGCATTGTTTGTGTTAAATCATTTGTGTGTATTTGGAGATAGTACAGAACCTCCTGCTGTTAGACACTATATTGGACCCAAAAAGAACAAGTTGCCCTCTATGTGGGTTCAATATAAAAACCCAAAACCAGGTATTTGGGAGGGCCCTGCTGAAGTCATTTATGTGGGTTGCGGTTATCTTTGTGTCTCTACCACAGCAGGACACCTGTGGGTTCCCAGTCGCTGGACAAGGCCTGCACTCAGTCACCCTGGCGTCCAGAACGACGAGCGATCGGGACGAGGCACGACAGAGGGAGAACCTTCGGCTGCATCTAGCGATTGATCCTATTACTGCACCAGTCAAACATCTCTTTGATCCTCGGGTAGCAAATTGGACAGATATTTTTGGTTTAACACAATTTTTTACTGCTTTAGATAATTATAACTTAGGTAATTTGTCACTGAAAGTCTGTATTAATTGTTGGAGACAGAATTGTCAGTCATGGGTACAGCTTCATTGTGGGGGATGTAACCATATTTGCTGGACTCACCAAAGCCGCATAATTAACTTATGTTGTGGGTTTTGTAATAATAGAAGGGTAGCTGAGACAAATGCAGGAGATCGGCTTGCTGTAGAAGCCTTACAAATAGAGACAGGATTACCTGGCCTTCAAGGGCTTGAATTGTATGAAAGCATTGAGCAAAGAGCCATAGCGTACTTCAGATTTGAAGCAAAGCGCTTGGTAAGACGAATTCAGGAGCAATTGGGTACTGAAATTCTACTATCACAGTGTGACAGACATATCCGCATTCCTAAAGGGTGGACAATATTAGATGGGGACTGGCATAGGCATTGTCGAAAGATGGGTAGGTTGGGTGACTCTAATCGCACTCACTATCAACGCCGCAGAGCAGTCGCTCCACCTGCCTCCGCGACAGAACGTGTGGGTAACAATAGCCAACATAACTAATCAGACATCACTGTGCTTGGCTCTTGGCTCTGTGTCATCTCCCTTTAGAACATGCCTTATTGGAGTACCCACTTGGTCAGAACAAAAATTCAAGGGATGGATACAAAATGATACAGTGCTTAATAGTACTGTGATCTATCGGGAGGTCAACAAAACAGGCTTTACTCGAGCACAATTAGACGGAGGTTGGCAGTGTCGTATTATAACAGCTCTCAAAGTTGTACTTAAAAATGACCCTGAAGAGTTAGATCTTTTTGGCAGCATGAATACGACTAATGTTACAAAAGGAGGCTGGCTATCATTCTTGCCCAAAAATAGCAAAAAAGCTAACCAGCAGTTCTTAAGTCAGACTACTTTAAGCTCTTCATTGCAAGCCCGAGATGTGTTTATGAGTTTATTTAGCAATTGCAGTGCTTCTAGCATTACTCAGCCTAAGGCTTTACCTTAAGGCATTTTTCTTATTTGCGGAGATAGAGCTTGGAATGGAATCCCTCGTAATCCACAAGGAGGACCATGCTATTTGGGTCAATTGGCACTGTTCCATCCTAACATAAGTCAATTGATGAGATGGTCATCATCTAGGCAAAAACGTAGCATGCACGACTTAAATTGTGACAACATAGGACCGCCTATCTTTTGGTCAAAATTTTGAAGAGTTATAACATCCACATTGCTGCCAGGGGCATCAGCCAATAAGGCTCTCAATTTGGTCAAGCAACTAGGTTGCTGGGCAAAGGATGAAATAAATCGCACATCAGATGTAATGGATATGCTGTCACAAGATGTTGTCACTGTTAGGCATGCTGTATTGGAAAATAGAGCTGCAACTGATTATTTACTGTTAGCACAGGGTCATGGATGTGAGGAATTTGAAGGAATGTGTTGTATGAACCTTTCTGATCACTCTCAGTCTATTCACGAGAGCATTGCTGACATTAAGGCAAGTCTTCACAACCTTCAGGAACAAGAAGGATTCGGATTAGATGAATGGCTTAAATTACTGGGTTTAAGAAGTTGGTTAATTAACTGTATCAAGGAGGGACTACGATGGTTCGGAATAATTCTGTTAATGATTATAGTTGCTCGCATTGCTTTTGGATGTGTTATGAAAAAGACCAAACAGCTAACCAATGAAATATTGCTTGCGCAAAACAGAAACGGGGGAATTATTGAGAATTGGTTAGCTGAGAAGGGTCACGTAGACATATTGGAGATGACCCAAGGGAATTTTTCTAGCTCTTGCATTTAGCTTGTATGATTGCTGAAGCAAGCAAGCAAGCAAGGACACTTTGTGAGGGTAGTTAAACAATAGCGGATTCTTGTAGTTAGCAAAGCATGGGAAAAGAACAGAATAAGACTAGAAGTTGGCAGCTAGCATGAGAAAATAAGGTGTGGCTAACAGTTAGTGCTTTAGCCTATGATATTAGTGGATTACAGAATATGCATGAGCTTATTAAGAACTGTATAAAATTGTAACTCATTGATCAATAAATCAAAGCTTGCTGATAACTCATATTGAGTGATCCGAGTCTTCCTTCGCCGCGACAGGGAACTCCATCCCAGCCACAGCCAGGCCAGGGGGGCTCAGGGGGCTCTTCCCACCTCTGTCATTCCACCATTCAATGAATCTTTTCCCTGCAGAGCTCTGTGGAGACACATCTGACAGAGAGGCAGAAGCAGAGCTCTAAAATGCACCAGGATAAACACAGCAGCTGCTGTGAGGAATGAACCCTCCCAGGGCAGTGCTGGGGCAGGAGAAGCACCCAGAGGGAGGATGAGCTCAGGCTCACACATGTGTGTGTCCCAGGGCACAGAGGGTGAGGCTGGGCAGAGCTCAGGGCAGGGCTGGCAATGGCAGGGCAGAGCCGGGGTGTAGTGGGTTGAATTTGGTTCCCCGTACGGGCGACCAATTCATGTAGCAGTTTAAGGGTTAACTGTGGGCACTAGCCCTCCCTCCCGATGTCCTTGCAGTGAGATAAACTGGAAGGAGGCAAAGCAAAGCAGGCACACAACTTGAAAGAAGGAAAAAAAAGTTTAATTAACACCCAGATGTTAAAACAACAGGACAAACTTTTCAGAGCCATCCCCACTTTCTCCCCTTTCCCAAAAATCAGGGTCACAGTCCTAAGACAAGGGGAAAAAGGGGCTTCCCCTTTCTTGCGTGGTTTTCCAAACTGCCACTCTTTGCAGATTAGCTTACAATTAAACATTCTCTGCTACAGAGTAACATCTCTTGTCATGAGCCCTCACAGCCTTGGCGACTGCTAATACAACAGGCTTTTACATGGGTTTTTTAAGGATGAAACATTTTCCCTTTCGGCTTGAACGTAGGCTTTTCCTCTGCCACCAGGTCTTGAAAGCCTTCCCCTACTTTCATATATGTCCTGGCATTCGGCACTCTTCACCCTTTTTACAAGCCATTTGATAAAAATGCCCATTCCCCCCATTTAACATGAACTAAAGAGACGTAACAGTTTGTAATAGTAATAGTTCATCCACAGCAAGGCAGGGAAATGTTTAAGCTTTCCCGCGCGAGTCACACACCCACAGCGCTGCCGCAGCAGCTCCGTCTCACGTGACTCCGCCTTCTCCTTCTCCCTGGCTCTGAAGCCCCATGTTCAGGGTGTTCCCTCTCCCCTTTTTGCCGTGCTGCACCGTGTGAAGAGAGGGGGGTCTTTTCCTGTTCACCGAGAAGTTTACTGGCTGTTCGAAGACTCCATCTCGGACGACCTCTGCCCTGGAGTCGGCAGCCACCCCGGCAGCTCAGGAGAACAGCTCCCCTCTTATAAATCTGAGTCCATGCTGCAGCACAAAGCCCCAGGGGGCAGAAGGCAGGAGCCCTGTCCCCAGCCGCGCAGGCCGGGGGAAGGGGGGGCCACCCCTCCGTCTCTGCCGTCCCCGCACCGAGCCGGAACGGAAGGCCGGGGGCCCCCGAACTTTGCCCCCCTCCTCACCGGGAGGAGGAGGGGAGGAGGCAGGAGGCAGGGGCGCTCCATCCCCGGGCCCACAGGCTCCAGGAACGGGGCCGACCCCTCTCCATTTTACTCCTGGCCCTCCACCCACCTGAGCCCGGGAAACTGCGACTCCTAAAAACTCCCGCCCTCCGTGGGGCTTAAATATGTAAAATTTCGAGAAGCGCAATGGCTAAGAGGGCTGTCTGTCAGGTTTTGAGTAACCCACGACACGGGGGCAGGGAGATTGTCCATTGGGACACAGCGCAGCCTCATGGAACTCAGCAGAGCCTTGTGACAACATGGAATCTCATGGAACCACGGTTCCACTTGGACCAAGTGGGGCCTCAGGGGACACAGGTGCCACTGGGCCACTGCCAGCTCTTGTGGAATCCAGTGTCCATTGGGACACAGCGCAGCCTCATGGAAACCTGAAGACCACTGTGGGGCAATGGAATCTCATGGAACCAAGGGTCACTTGTGACAGAGAGGGGCCACATGGAACACAAGGGCCACCAAAACATTGCCAGGCCTAGCAGAAACAAGGTGCCATTGTGGCAGAGCAAGGCCTCATGGCACCTAGGAGAGCACAGGGTCACAATGGATTCTCATGGAACCAAGGCCCCATTGTGACAAAGTGCGGCCTCATGGAAACCCGGTGCCACAGGGACATCTCCAGCCCTCGAGGCAGCAAGTGTCCATTGTGACACAGCGTAGCCTCATGGATCACAGGAGAACACAGTGACGCCATGGAACCTTGGGGAACCAAGGCTCAGTTGTAAACATAGCGGGGACTCACAGAAACCAGGAGACCACTGTGACACAATAGAATCTCATGGAACCAAGGCTCCATTGTGATGTAGCTGGGCCTCATGGAACCCAGGAGACCACTGTGATGCAATGGAATCTCAAAGGACCGAGGGTCAATTGTCAATACATCAGGCTCCCATGAAACTCAGTAGAATATTGTGATGCAGTGGAATCTCATGGAACCAAGGCTCTGCTTTGAACAAGTGGGGCCTTGTGGCTTTGTCGAGGTGGACATAAAAGCACACGCTTGTCATAATCTAAAGTCGAGAGAGATAGAAAAGATTTTTTGTTTTCTCTGCTGCTATTCCTATACCTCTTTACAGTTGCTGTGGCCTATTGGGATTGGCTGCTTAGCAAACAATGGCAAGGCTGTTTAACAAAGACCATTCAGGCAGGAAAACAATTAGCTATACAAGGAAAAGTATAAGTGCTACACATTATCCACAACTTCTTCCTTGTACTCTCTCAATGCCCCATGAGAAGAACATCCTCTCCTGGTGTCCAGAACATCTTCTCTCATTGATTATCTTCTTGGCCTTCTCTGTGGGTTTCACTGAAGCTGCAAAACTTCCACTGTAAAACTCTCATGGGTAAATTCTGACCGGATTCAGGTCTGACTCTGTGAGGCCCCCAGACCAGCTGTCAGCCTCATCAGAAAATTGAAATCTCACCTCAGCTGCAGCTCAGATGTCCTGATTCAGACTGTGGAAAGTGTAAACCGTGGGTATTGTGTGTATGCTTGACTTGTGATGCCAGATGGTATTGCAGTAGTGTGGGAATCCAGAGTGCAGAGAATATTCCTCTGCCTGATTTGAAGCACTTAAACCCCCTGAACAATGCTGGTTTTGGCCTTTATCCATGGAGAAAACTGCCTACACTCTGGGAAGAATTAAAATCGACACAAATGTGAACTAGATAGTAGACTATTATGTAAGAATGTCACAGGGTGAAGAATTTAGAGGATTTAGGTTTGTTTATGTAGTAAATAGATAAATATTTATCTATAAATATTTATATTTATATATAAGGTTTCCAAAATGGTGGATGTTTACATTATTTTAGACATCTTGCTCCTTCTTCAAGACCTCAATTTTAAGCAGTAGACGTAGCTTAGCATGATTGGGTAGAATTTGCCGCAGTTCCTGTCTGCCTTATAAAGTGATTTACTGGACATTGGTGGAAAAGTAAAAATATCTGTCATTTCAAACTTCTGTTGGGTAAAATGCCTTTAAAAGGGCTGCAAATTCTTGATACCAGGTCACTCGCAGCATCTCTCCACTCTCACTAAGTCCCTTGTAACCTTGTAGCTGATAAGAACTTAATAAACAACTCTTTGAAGAAGAAGAGACTGAATGCTGGTCCTGTCCATCTAGGGAATTTCTAGCAAGGACTCAGAGATTTTCTCCCATCAGGAGTGTAGTAGAATAGGGACAAAAGCGAACGGAAGATTTCGCGATGTAACGGAAAGCAGAAGGCAGTGTGTAACCTTCCTCCCTCTTCATTCCTCTGTGATAAGAATTTCTCTAAACAATACAGCCCTTCATAACCCCAGTAGCTTTCCACCCCTTACTAACTTTTACCATCCCACCGTCCCCCCTCCTGACGTAGAGAAACCACCTCGACTACATAACCTCACGAAGTAGAACAATAAAACGCCATTTTGATCATCTGCCATATTGGTGTTGTGTATCTGTGGCCCGAGCTGCTTGGGAGCTAGGCCAAGCTGCCGTGCCGGGTTTTGAACCAGGTCGCCACTGCCTCACACACCTTGAGGCATTAAATGGTGCCGGGAAACCCAGGAGGCTGAGTACAACCCGGGACTCGGGGATCGCCTGGACTGAGACGCCGGCGGCTGCACAGCTGGACTAGTGCAGCGAGGGAGACGTCCCTGGACCCGCGGCTACCATGGAAGCCATAGCGAAGGTCGTAAGTCTACTTCATAAACAGTGGGGGATTGAGTGCAGACTCAAAGATTTTAACCTTGCTATTGCAAGGCTTATGGAACTTGGGACAATTGATAGTCCTGTGGAAATACTACATTCAGAAATCTGGGAGAAGTGTACGGCCGCATTAGCTGAGGAAACGAAAACCTCAGGGAGCGGCAAAGCCCTTAAGGCATGGGAGAAAGTAGAACAAGCCCTACGCAAAGCTTTAGAGCAACAACAAATCTGGAGCGCTGCGTGCGTGTGCCTATTAGCCACTCCCAAGCTGGGGGTGGGGGCCACGACGCAGACTGAGACAGAAAGCGGATTCTCTGAGTGCGGGGACTCGCGGGGACCAGGCGCGCTTCCCTCCCCCTCGAGCTCGACCCCAAATTCCCCGGGGCCCCCGGGAAAACCCCTGACCCTCTCGCCAAGCTCGTCGGGTCCACACCCCCCCGCAGAACATTCCCAAACCCCCGCGTTTCCCCCCCCCCGATTCCCCCCCGCACATGGGTAGCCCACCACTGGAAACACAACAGCCTGAGAGATCATTTTGGAAGGAGTTAACACGGGAAGCCAAGGAAGTAGAAAGAACGGCTAGAGAAGGGTTGAAGGAGGCTGAGGAGACGGTGCGGGTCCCGGCGCCCCCCCCCTACCGAGAGGAGGGGCGGGGCCCGGAGGCTCTCGGTGAGGAGAGACAAAGAGAGGAGGAATTGCGCATGCTCGGATGTGAGCCCCGGATGTTGGTTAATGCGCATGCGCGGGGAGAGGACGAACTGCGCATGCTCGGATGTCAGCCCCGGATGTTGGCTGTTGCGCATGCGCGGGAGAACAGCAGAGGGCGCATGCCCAGTCGGGAGTCGCGCTCGATGCTGCTGCCACTCAAGGGAGAGACCTCCCCTTGTGGGAGGCAGGGCCAGCCCAGGGGGCGGGATCGGCACCACCCCTGAGGGGAGGAGCGGGGCCGGAGCCACCTGAAAACACGCAGAAACCCGGAAGTTCCCCTCCAGTTCACTTCTGGCTCTGAGTCTGGCAAGAGCAGTTGCGAGAGCTCCACGGAGCTCTCGGAGTCTGGCTCGGACTCAGAGACGGAGAGAGCAGGACCAACGCGGTTTAAAGCGAAAACGAACAACGCTTTAAACCATGCCGAAAAGCAACCACAATATGAATTCACTGATTGGGGAAAAATAAAAATCGCTTGTGCTGAGTGGGCCCCTATGACAGGAGTTCATGCTTTTCCAGTGAGAATCACGGGGCCAGATGGGAACCCACAAAGAACCTATAGCCCGATAAATCCCAAGGAGATACAGGCAATAGTCAAAGCCATTTCAGAGAAAGGGATGGATTCAGCCCTAGTCTCTACCCTCATAGACGGTCTTTTTAGTAATGACAATTTACTCCCCTTTGACATTATACAAATAAGCCGCATGATTTTTAACGGGGCTGGGATGATTGTTTTTAAACAAGAATGGAGAGACCGCTGCACAGACCTATTAGCCCAGGCTTCGGGGGTGGGGCAACAGCTACACGGCTCAAGCCTCTCTAGGCTGACAGGGAAACATGATGATGTCATCACCCCCCAGCAACAAGCCGCACAGCTGCGGCCTGAGGAAATTAGAGCAACAAACCGGGCTGCAAGAGAAGCGATTCGCGCCGCTTCTCGCGTGGTAACAAAACCGTCGCCGTGGTCCACCATAAAGCAGGCAGAAAGTGAAAGCTTTACACAGTTTGTGGACCGCCTGCAGGCAGCAGTAGATGCCTCGACCCTGCCTGCAGAAGCAAAAGGCCTGGTACTCATAGAATGCCTGAGACAACAGAGTAACCCCACCACCAAAGACATCTTACGCTCAGTACCAATCGGAGCCAGCCTGGCTGACATATTTAAACACGTGGTCCGGGAGGAGCAGCTCTCACCTATCCAGGCAGCCGTGCACTCCCTAGCCAGTGCCATGGCATGTTTTAAATGTGGTCAGGCAGGCCACATCACAGCGAGCTGTCCTCAGCCGACACAACCCCCCCCGGTGGTGCCCCGGTCCCAGGCACACATGAGGGGACCCTGCTGGGATTGTGGGAAGAAAGGGCATCTCGCGAGAGAGTGCAGGTCCCGGCCCCAGGGAAACGGGAGAGGGAGGGGGCGTGCGGGCCACACCCAGCCCCCTCCCGCCGCGAATGCAAGGCGGCCCATCCATGCCAACCCCCAGTGGGGTGGGGGGCTTTCATTCACCATGCCCCCACAGGAGGCAGCCAGTTGTGCACCCCCACCGACAATGCAATTGCAGAATTTCACAGTTCAGCCAGCTGCTCCCTCCCATGCACCACCGCCGCCGCAAGCCGCACCTGTGCCACAGGGCCAGCAGGGGACGCCCCAGAGCGGAACCCCTGGGTGGCCCTGGCAATGGAAATAAGGAAGGATCCCCTAATGATGTGGGGGACCTGCCGTCTCTATGGCAGCCAGGACCCCCACATCATAGGGCTCCAGTTCTGGGTGGACACGGGCTCACACTGTACAATTGTCCCCCAAGCACATTGGCCCCAGCATTGGCAATTCAAAGAAGTCCCCCCAGTAAACGGTGTGGGGGGGGCGTCCCGGGCGTGGAGAAGCACCCAGTTGGTGGCTGTGACACTTCACACAAATAAGGGACCAGAACAGACGGTAGCAATCTACCCCTACATTCTGCAAAACTCTCCACCCCTGATAGGAAGGGACGTCCTCGCTTTGCTAGGAGTTAAAATGACAAATTTATCATGAGGGCCACTGCAATTTATCCACCGCTGCCAATCAAATTGACTTGGAAATCATCAGAAATTGTTTACGTGGAGCAGTGGCCTTTGTCAAAGCCTCGAATGGCAGCTTTACTAGAACTAGTTCACCATGAGCTACAAAAGGGTCACATAGAACCCTCTGTCAGCCCATGGAACACCCCTGTATTTGTAATCCCCAAAAAGTCTGGAGAAAGCTACCGCCTCATCCACGACCTGAGGGAAGTGAACAAGACAGCCGGACCCATGGGCCCAGTTCAAACACTGCTACCTATGAACTCAGCCATCCCAGAAGGACAGCCACGCGCAGTGCTGGACATCAAAGACTGTTTCTTTTCGATACCCTTGCACCCTGAGGACAAAGAACGTTTCGCTTTTTCTGTCGTGTCCCCAAATGGCAACAGACCCAACCTTCGCTTTCAGTGGAAAGTGCTGCCACAGGGCTTTGTTCATAGCCCGACCATATGCCAGATCACCTTGGACAAGGCACTGATGCCGGTCCGACATTCCCATCCTGCTGCAACTATCATCCAATACATGGATGACATTCTCGTCGCTGCACCATCAGCAAGCCAGGTAGATCGCTTGGTATCCACAATCACAGAAACTCTTCAGGCAAACGGCTTCGAGATTGCGAGCGCAAAAATCAAGAAAGGACCCTGCGTGACCTTCCTGGGAGTGGGAATCACAAGCTCCTATGTGACACCCCCCATGGTGAAGATCCGCCGAGACATCAAGACGCTTCATGACGTGCAGCGCCTCGTGGGATCTCTGCAGTGGCTCCGCAACATCGTCCTGATCCCTCCCGAGGTCATGGACCCCTTATATGACCTCCTGAAAGGAAAGCACCCCTGGGAACCCAAACAACTAACGCCACAAGCAGCCAGCTCCCTTGATTTCATCGAGCATCAGATGTCCACTGGCACCCTTGCCAGGTGGAACCCAAGCATGCCGCTTGATTTATATGTCCACTTTACACCAAAGGGAGGAGTGGGAGCACTGGCTCAAGGACCTTCTGAAAGGCCCCGGCCGATCCAATGGGTGGTCCTCGGAAGACCAGCTCGTGCTTTCTCCCCAGGAATCGAATGCATCGCCAGCCTCATCATGAAAGGCAGAAAACTCGCCCTGAGACATCTGGGAACCGAGCCAACAAGAATCCACCTTCCCTTCCGCAAGCAGCCAATCACAGAATCAACCACGATACCAGAGCACCTAGCCCTTGCTCTCACAGGCTTCGGAGGAGAAATCTCCTACGCCGCCAGGCCACCCTGGACTCAGCTACTGACCATTGTAGACATAGACATGCCACCAAAGGTCATGGACCGACCGCTGCCAGGACCGACGGTCTTCACAGACGCTTCTTCCACAACTTCTACCGCAGCAGCAGTGTGGCAGGCAGGAGAACAGTGGCATTGCGTCGAAATATGTGACCCTACACTGTCAGTGCAACAACTGGAAGCAGCAGCAGTGGTCTTGGCATGTGGACTCTTCCAGGAGGAACACCTCAACATCGTCACGGACTCCATATTCGTGGCAAGGCTCTGCCTAGCCATGTCGGGACCAGGTGTGTCAACATCTACAGCAGCTTTAATGCTGGAAGAAGCACTCTCCTCGCGACAGGGCACCGTGTCTGTCATTCACGTCAACAGCCACAACCCGATCAAAGGGTACTTCCAGACTGGCAATGACAGAGCAGACGCTGCGGCAAAAGGAGTGTGGACACTGCAAGAAGCTCGTCAACTACATGAATCGCTCCACATCGGAGCCAAAGCACTGGCGAAGAGATGCGGGATCTCGACGGCGGATGCAAAACATGTAGTGGCCACATGCCCTCACTGCCAAAAGTCACCCCTATGGACCAGTGGGGTCAACCCAAGAGGCCTCAAGCCCTCAGAAATCTGGCAGTTGGACTTTACTCTATGCCAACTGCTGAAGCCCCGAGCTTGGCTTGCAGTGACAGTGGACACTTATAGCGGGATGATCGTGGCCACACAGCACCCCAAAACTAACTCTAAAGCCACAATTCAGCACTGGCTGACAGCCATGGCATGGCTTGGTATCCCCAAACAAATTAAAACTGATAACGGTTCCAATTTCACTTCCAAACCGGTGCAAGAATTTGCCTCGAAATGGGGCATCACCCTGGTACAAGGTATTCCATATAACAGCACTGGGCAAGCCATTGTTGAGCGAGCAAATCAGACCCTGAAAGCCAAGCTAGAAGTACTGGCAAAAACAGAAGGGTTTGACAATTCCATCCCCTCAGGGGATCAAGCACGTTTACTAGCAACCGCTTTGCTAGCACTGAACCAGTTCCCTAGGGGAGACGAAACAAATAGTCCCACTCAAAGACATTGGGCCACTCAAGCGTTAGAGGAAGGCCCACAGGTTGTAATTAGAAATGAACTGGGTGAATGGGAACGGGGCTGGAAATTGGTGCTCACGGGGCGAGGATACGCAGCTGTTAAAAAGGAAGGCAGAATCAGATGGTGTCCTTTAAAGTCAGTTAAGCCAGACCTTCAGAGTAAACAGGGTGAAACTAATGAAAACTGTGAGTTTCTGTTTACAGGACATGCTTGTGGGGCGTCCTCGGAATGCATACACCCCTGTTCCTGAAGAAAGTGACACCCCTGTTCCAGAGGAAATTGACAAACCACCAAGCCGCCAAGCAGCACCCAAGAGTCCCGTGCCGGTGAGACCCAGACATCGACAGTGTTTTTGTATCATTTTGCTGTTGGGGCTTGTCACCACAGGGCAAGCCAGCCCAGACTATTACCCCCATCAGCCGTTCAGGTGGGTCATGCAACACCTTTCAAATGACAAGGTGATCAAAGAAACCATCACACCAAACACCCCATCTTTTGTGATTCGCATTTCTGATTTGTTCCCAGGAAAACCAAAAATAAACCCCTATTCCCCTCATGTCACACGTATGCACCTGTCCTACTGGTGCCCAGCCTCAAACCCAGGGAAAAAGTACTGCAATTACCCAGGGTGGGGATATTGTGGGTACTGGGGCTGTGAAACCATTGTTACAGATGCCAGACCATCAGGACCTGGGTGGAAACCTCAAAAGCCTGATGAATTTTTACAATTCACCTGGGCACCCACCGGTTGCAAACAACCTGCCGTCCTTTATGAAAAATTCTATCGGAACCGTCACAAATTCTCTAGAGTTCGGAGGTGCACTGACTATAACATGACCGTTTTGCAGCCAGATCACCCTAGTTGGGCCACAGGCAGGACATGGACAGTAGTCATTCAAGGGTCAAAAGAGTGGGTGAATGTGAAAATTATCAAGCTTCAGCCACGAGCATCCTGGGCGGTCGGGCCCAACAAAGTTATTAAAGATGTGCTGAAAGGGAAAAACACAACCCACTCCAAAGCCTTGCCCACAGAGGTCACTGATACCCCGATCGGTCATGCAGACGCCTCCCAAATAAGTCCAGCCGGATCTGACCCAGATCCAGTCTTTCGTATGTTAGAAGCTATTTTTCTATCCCTGAACGAATCTAACCTGAACCTAACTGATTCCTGCTGGCTTTGTTATGATGTTAAACCCCTTTTCTATGAAGGAATTGCTTTAGAAATCCCCTTCAGTTACTCCACAGCCGACGCACCTCACCAGTGCAGGTGGGACACTCCCCGAAGGGGGATCACCCTGAGTCAAATCACGGGCAAAGGCAGATGTTTTGGCAATGCAACTTTAGCAAAGAAAGACAACATCTGCACCAAAGTTGTCAAGCCCAACAGAAAAAATAAGTGGGTGGTTCCCTCTGCATCTGGGATGTGGGTTTGTCAGCAATCTGGAGTGAGTCCTTGTGTGTCTCTTGCCAAGTTCAATGATTCTACTGATTTCTGTGTTCAAGCCCTAATTGTGCCTAGGGTCCTGTACCACTCAGACGAGGAGATGTACCGCCTTTTTGAGGCACCCAGCCGACGCCACAAGAGAGAATTAATAACAGGCTTGACTATTGCAATGCTGCTTGGCCTGGGAGCAGCCGGAATGGCCACGGGTGTCTCAGCCCTTGCGACCCGACACCAAGGACTGTCTCAGCTACAAATGACCATCGATGAGGACTTGCAGAGAATCGAGAAATCCATCTCCTTTCTGGAAAAATCAATTTCCTCACTTTCAGAGGTAGTCTTACAGAACAGGCGAGGCTTGGACCTCTTGTTCATGCAACAGGGGGGCCTGTGTGCTGCCCTGAAAGAGGAATGCTGCTTTTATGCAGATCACACGGGAGTCGTCAGAGACTCCATGGCAGAACTTCGAGATAGACTGGCTCAGAGACAGAAAGACAGGGAAGCTCAGCAGGGTTGGTTTGAGTCCTGGTTCAATCAATCGCCATGGCTCACCACACTGATTTCCACCTTGATAGGTCCATTGGCAATGTTGCTTTTAGCTTTTACCTTTGGACCGTGCCTACTGAACAAATTGGTCTCTTTTGTCCAGACCCGTCTAGAACGGGCCAACATTCTGTTTTTAGACCACCAACAAATGCTCTGAGCAAAACTGTACACACTGCTCACGTGTACCAAACGCCTTCCTCTTCTCAGGTTGCTACCTTGTGCCTCATCCTTATGCCTGTATGTATAGCTACCTCGTTCTTTTGTAAAGGGAGGGGGGAAAATGTAGTAGAATAGGGACAAAAGCGAACGGAAGATTTCGCGATGTAACGGAAAGCAGAAGGCAGTGTGTAACCTTCCTCCCTCTTCATTCCTCTGTGATAAGAATTTCTCTAAACAATACAGCCCTTCATAACCCCAGTAGCTTTCCACCCCTTACTAACTTTTACCATCCCACCATCCCCCCTCCTGACGTAGAGAAACCACCTCGACTATATAACCTCACGAAGTAGAACAATAAAACGCCATTTTGATCATCTGCCATATTGGTGTTGTGTATCTGTGGCCCGAGCTGCTTGGGAGCTAGGCCAAGCTGCCGTGCCGGGTTTTGAACCAGGTCGCCACTGCCTCACACACCTTGAGGCATCACAGGAGAAGCTGATTTATGGCACAAAACGTGTCACAGTAGCATTAATCTTGTTACGAAAAAATGTAAAGAAATACATACTGCAGAGGAACGTAAAGTAAGAAGAGAACAAGTTTTGTGTTGGAACAAGATTCCTTTACCAAGAAAGGCTAAAGATTGGTGGGTACCTGAGGATGACTGGTCATGGCTTTTAGCACACTGGGAGGAGAGAATGCAGGAAAAATGGAGTCTAGTGGGAAAATTTCAGTGATCACATTTTTACTGTTAAGCCTTATGACAGCAGTCAAAGCACACGATATTCTGGAAGTAGTGCCAGGACACAATGTGTGGGTTACTTTTGCTAATGTTACTGAGCAGGATTCCTTTTGTCTGCCTGTGGCTACGCCAGCTGATCCATTCCGTACTTGCTTGATAGGCACACCTGACTTTAACCCTGAACCATTTAAGGGATCTATGAACAGACCAATTCCTGCTACTTGTAGTGCTACAATGCTTAATGCTACATTATCGGCTGGGTCACAAGCAGCAGGAGCCAGAGCTAATTGTACTAAGGACTTGCTTTTGGCACTTACTGCACTTCAATAGAGCCCCAAGAGCTGACACTGTTAGGTTCAATGGGAAAGAACGGCAGTTGTGTTGAATTTGGTAATGTTTATGGTGTTCTGGCACATCTTAATAGACCCAGACAGCAAGGCCCAGAAATAAATTATGGCTATTTCCAAAACATCTCACCCAAAGCGCCAGAACACCACCAATGTGTTCCAAATCAAACTCAGAAAATAGGGTGCCAGCAGAATTAGTATCTGTTCTGCCCACACCGATTTGTGCATGAAGTAAACAACCCATCTGCCGCTCTTTGGAATAATGGTTCAGCTAAATGGCTACCACCTGGCATATTTTTAATTTGTGGGGATTGGGCAGGGCAAGGGATACCATCACGAGTGATAGGGGGACCGTGTTTCTTGGGAAAACTTACTTTGTTCACCCCTTCTAAGGTAGACCTACTAAATCACACTGTATGGAACTTTACAAAGAACCCACCACAATGATCGCGACAAAGTGTCTCAGTTAGGTCCTGAATGTAATGAAAAGATTCAGTTTTGCTCAACACCATCACAGGTTGTTACCTCCTTATTAACACCAGGTATGGCTGCAGGCAGAGCCTTACGTAACTTAAAAAGGCTGCCTTGCTGGACGGACAAACAATTGAACATTACATCAAATATTATCACTGAGTGTTAGGTGATGTGGATAGTGTGAGGCATGCATTATTACAGGATAGGGCTGGCAATGATTTTTTGCTGCTAGTGCAGGGACATGGTTGTGAGGACTTTGAGGGAATGTGTTGTATGGATTTACCTGATCATTCTGTATCCATCCATAGAAGGCTTAAGGAAATACAGGAAAACATGGAAAAGATCCCAACAGGACACAGACTAGACACATGGTTGGAAAGTTTTGGGTTTACTGGGTGGTTGAAAGATACTGTCAAACAAATCCTAACTACTGGAGGCATGTTTATTTGTTTATTGTTTGTTTTGCCATGATTAATCACTTGTATGTCTAGAATGGTGCAGAAATAAATGCACAGCATATGGCTGGTTCAAGGAAAGAAAGGGGGAAATGTGGAAACCATGTTTTTACTAGGAAATGGACATATCATGAACCAGACATAAAATAGAAGAACCAAAGCACGTAGGACAGAAGGACTTGAGCACGTACACAGGGGAAGAGTCCGCGGGGAGGTTGTGAGAAAGGGACAAGCAGCATTGGGAAGGATGTGAACGAGGAACAGGCAAAGGAAGAAAAGGATAAGAAATTGCAAACTGAAGGACAGTGGTGACATATAGGATGGGCGATGTGACACACAGACAAGAGCCAATCATAAAGGATAAAGTAGTGTGTGAAAATAGGCCTTAACCAATAATAATTATGCACAATCGCATGTAG
Organism: Monarcha castaneiventris obscurior; assembly: GCA_026261815.1. Lineage (NCBI taxonomy): Eukaryota > Metazoa > Chordata > Aves > Passeriformes > Monarchidae > Monarcha > Monarcha castaneiventris. The sequence goes on along the minus strand of JAMPIT010000423.1, from coordinate 726,180 downwards.
GGAAAGCATAAGTTGTATATTAGAGACAGTAGTTCATCAATAAAATGGCTTCTGCCTGATTCACATTGAATTGTATAGAGTCCATTGTTTGTCTCGGCATGTGACCAAGGGGCCAGTGTGACACTGTGGGGCTCATGGAACCAAGGGGCCAGTGCGACACTGTGGGGACTCGTAGAACCAGGGCTCCATTGTTCTCCTCTCCCTGGCACTGCCCAGTGCAGCCTCTCCCTGCCCCTGCAGAGCAGCAGAGTCAGCAGCAGGAACTGGAGGCACTGCAGTGTCTGGAATGCTCAGGAGGTGCTCATCTCGGGCAGCTCCTGCAGCCCCAGGGCCAGCCCCACTGGCCAGCACAGCAGCAGAGAGTTGGCCCCGGGGCTCCTCAGGCAGCTCCTGCTGGCCCAGGCCCAGGGCAGCCTCTTGCCAGGGCTCCTGTGCACACACACGGGCTCCTGCTTTGCTCCTGGCCCATGCCAGCTGCCCACAGAGCCTTTGCCAGGGGAACACGTCTGTGCTGGCCTGAGCAGCCATTGCTGCAGCCCCTGCCCTGCTGCCCAGAGCCCCCGAGCTGGGGGTGCTGCTCTGCAGAGCACGGGGGCTGTGCTGCCCGGGACCCTGGGCTGGCTCTGCTGGGCTCTGCTGCTCCAGCTGGGAGACAGAGGCAGCTGCTGCTGCTGCCTGCACTGACCCCCTCCCACACAGGCTCTGCTGTGCCCATAGAGGCTGCTCAGGGCTGCCTGCCTTGTTCCAGGGCTGCCCCGTGGCCTTGGGGCTGCCCTGCATCCTCCTGGGGAAGTTCCCTGAGGGTCAGAGCAGTCAGTGCCCACACTCCTTTCCCTGTGCCTGCTGTGTCCCCTGGGCTGCAGAGCTCTCCTGGCTCACAGCAGACGTTCAGTCCTTTATCTCTGCCTGACCCCTGGGCAGGTCTGTGCCCAGTGAACTCCACTCACTGCTGAGCCCTGGCACACACTGTCCCTGCAGCTCCCCTGTGTTCTCCTGGCAGCTGCCAAGGCTCTCCAGGCAAACATTCCCCTGCCATCAGCCCTGGCACAAGCTGCAGAGCCCCAGGAAGGTTCAGCACAGACCATTCACCACCTGATGGGCACTGGCCACCAACAAGCAAAACCTGAGTCCCCTGGGACCATGATCTCATCCCACTGAGCCCTGGGAGAACAAGGAACACACAGGACTCTTGAGAGTCCTGAGAGTGACTCTGGAGGGAGAGCGAAGCCTTCCTGCCCTGCCCCCAGGAGATGCTCTTTGCTGATGGAGCTGCTGTGGGGGAGCCCAGCTGTGTCCCAGCAGTGCCCATGGGCTGTCCCTGCCTGTGCTCACACCACAGACACGCAGCAGGACAGTGACCGAGCTGCCAGAGCCCTCAGGCCCTGCACCCACAGAAGGGCTGGGAAGGAGAGTGTGGAGCTGGGAAGAGCAGCTCTCAAAGACCAAGTGCTGCTGCTTATGGACTCTTTTCTCTCTCTCTGCACACAGGCCCTGCCATTGGCTTTGCCACAGGCTCAGAGGAAGGATCTTGGACAAACAAGTCATAGCGGGGTCTTTAATTTTATTTAAATACACAGAGAGCACAGACCCTCCTTTGCACAGTTTCTGTGTCCAATTCAAAAGCAAGGCAATGAATGAATGAATGAATGAATGAATGAATGAATGAATGAATGAAAAAAAGCAATGAACAGCAAAATTTAGATGCACATAACATTAGCAGACCAAAATACATCAACACAAACACCATAACCACTACCAATAACATGGGAAGGCAGACTGGGCCTGTAGTAACTTGCATTATGAGTGATTAGAAGGAGAAATCAGGAAGATTTTTGCTTCTGAAAAGCATCCACTTGTCAGTTTCCTCATGGCATCCTTGAGCTCCTGGTTCCTCAGGCTGTTGTCGCTGTTCTTACTGCGGCCGAGTTGAGAAACGACACAAAGTCCAGGCTCAGGGATAAATGGAAGCAGGCACTTTAATGAATTCTCAGAAAACTTTTATATGTTAGTTTGCAAAGTGTAGTGGCATAAGGTAATTGGTTTTTGCCATCCACCCCCCTAAGGGGATTGGTCAAGTTCTAAGACACCCATCTCTGAATGTTTTTCTAGTTAGAACCATAACAATTCTGCCAAACAACCTGCAGGTGCAAGAAGTTTACAATACTATAATCTTGTTTAAAGCAATCTGCATGGGAAGGACAGAACTCTCACAAATTACTGAAAAGAGCTGAAGAAATTCTCTGCTGAGGCTTTTTCAGCATCCATAGGCTGTAGATGAGGGGGTTCAGGGCTGGAGGCACCACCGAGTACAGAACTGAAAGTGCCAGATCCAGGGATGGGGACAAAATGGAGGGGGGCTTCAGGTAGGCAAACATGGCAGTGCTGAGGAACAGGGAGAGCACGGCCAGGTGAGGGAGGCACGTGGAAAAGGCTTTGTGCTGTCCCTGCTCAGAGGGGATCCTCATCGCAACCCTGAAGATCTGCACATAGGAGAAAACAATGAACACAAAACAGCCAAATGACAAACTGGAGCTAACAGAAATGAGCCAAAGTTCTCTGAGTAGGATTTAGAGCAGGAGAGCTTGAGGATGTGTGGGATTTCACAGAAGAACTGGCCCAGGGCATTGCCCTGGCACAGGAGCAGGGAAAATGTATTGGCCGTGTGCATGAGAGCGTAGAGAAACCCAGTGGCCCAGGCAGCTGCTGCCATGTGGGCACAAGCTCTGCTGCCCAGGAGGGTCCCGTAGTGCAGGGGTTTGCAGATGGACACGTAGCGGTCGTAGCACATGATGGTCAGGGGGGAAACCTCTGCTCCAACAAAGAAGACAAACAGAAATAGCTGTGCAGCAGATCCTGCATAGGTGTTTTGGTTTGAAAGACAGGTGTCTGTCAAGGAAGGCAGGAGCCTCCCCTGAAATGGAAAATGCAACCCCCTTCCCTCCGAATTATTATCATTTTGAAATTAAGGGGCTTTCAGGCAAAGACATGAGGGATAGGAATAACAGTTCTTTACTAATAAATATATATGTATAACAACACAAACAAACAGCAATAGCTGTGGCAGTGACAGCAAACAGTAGCGCAAACCCAGTGCGGCCTCTCTCGGCCTCAGGCCCTTTCCCCTGTGTGCAGTTCCGCTCACGGCCGGCAGGGGCGCTGGCGGCTCCCGGTGAGCAGGGCGGGTGCGATGGTTCCCCCGCGGCTGCAGGGGGCGCTCCGCAGCGAGCTTGGGCAGTACCGGGAATGGCGGCCTGGGGTCCCCGGAAGGGATGGACAAAAAGCTTCACAAACCCCTGGGCAGCTGATCCCGGTGTCCGGCCGGACCCTCAGGAGCAGCAGGGTGGAACAGCAGAGACGAGCGCAGATCCCGGGTGGCAGCGAGATGGATCAAACTGCGGAGCTGCAGCAGGAACCTCGGCAGGTCTCAGCCAGCAGAGCGTGCGAGCTACAGAGCAGCGAAGGCTCCGAGCAGCGGCAGGGGCAGAGTGGCAGCGGCCCAGCTCCCAGCGGGGCAGGGAAAGGCAGGCTTGGGAAGCCAGGGGGTTCTCTGGAAGAAGGAAGGCAGCCGAAAGCAGAAGCTTCCAGCACTGCCAAGCTCCCTCTGAATGCTGAGGGCAGCAGCCAGCCCGGGCTGTAGCCAACCCCCAGGTGAAAAAAAAAACAGTTGGACCCCCCCGCCCCCTGTGGCCAGGTCTTTTGTTTTTCTTACGCACCCAGCAATTTGTCACCCCTGGCAACAAATATGGGGAAAAATTTTTAAGAGAAAAAGAAAACAGAAGAAGAACTCCAAAAAACCCCAACACACCCCAAACCAAGTGAGAGGGAAATGGAGCCCTGCAAAAATCAAAGTTTAGCAAATATATTAAAAGCCTCTAAGAATCCAGAGGGATGGAGGGATTACCTTTTGTAATGAGGAAAATAAAGGAAAAAATCCACAACAAAAGCCACTGGGGAATTGAGGACATCATATCTAATCTCTGAAATTCTGTGCTTGGTGTGGGAATGACTGAAATTGCAAAATTGATAACAGTGAAATGTCCTATTTGTTTAAAAAACAACCCCAAAAATAGGAAAAGGCCACCTTCTGGAACAGTTAGACAGGAAAATTCACCTGGAGGTCATTAGCAAATCGATTTCTCTGCATTACCCAGACAAAATGGAGATTGGTACCTTTTGGTATTGGCAGATGCATTTTCCAAATGGCCAGAGGCCTTTCCCTGCCACACCAAGAAATCCAGGGAAGTGGTAAAAATTATGCTTCAAGAAATCATACTGAGATTTGGGGGCCACTTTGGTTGTCTTCAGGAAGAGGCCCCATTTTATAGCAGATGTGGGGCCACAGCTGAGCAAAACCCTCGGTATAAAATGGGACTGACAGAGCCCTTGGCGACCACAGGCGAGTGGGAAAGTGGAAAGGATGAATCAGACTTTGAAGCCACAAATGAGTAAAATGTGCCAAGAAACCACTTTAAAATGGGCACAGACCTTTCCTCTGGCTCTTTTGTGAGTCAGAATTCAGCCAATCAAAAACCAAAGTAAGTTCCCATGAACTCCTGTAGGGATGGTGGTACCAAACACCATCAGTTCCAGGAGAAACCCATTCAAAGGGAGAAACAGATTTAAATCTATACTCGATTGCTTTAGCAGAAACTCTTGCTGGACTGTCTGTTTATAACCCTGTCAGGACCAGTGGCTTTGGGTGCCCTGTTCATCCCTTCCAGCCTGGGGACTTTGTGTATGTGAAGACTTGGAACCCTGAACCCTTGAAGGAAAAGTGGAAAGGACCTTTCCAAGTCCTCCTGGTAACCTACACTGCACTCAGGGTGGCAGGAATCAAACCCTGGGTTCATCACACGCGGGTAAAACCAGCAGCCACACGTAAAGTACAGGGGAAGAAAACTGACTGACACCCTGGAGGTTTTTATTTTCTTTTAGTTCTTGGGGGGTAATTTGTATTGCTGTTTTGCCACTTAGAGACATAAATCCTATTGATTGTTTTGGGTATAGAATATGATTTTCAAGGGTGATACTATTTACCAGACGTAGATGAAGATGATGACTAATTGCAAATTATTATTATAATATATATATAATTATATATGTATAATTATATATATTATATATTATATAGTATATGTTATATTATATATTATATATTATATATTATATATTATATATTATATATTATATATTATATATTATATATTATATATTATATATTATATATTATATATTATATATTATATATTATATATTATGTGTTATATATATTATATTTATTATATATTATATATTATATATATTATATATAATATATAATCTTATATATAATAATAATAGTAATATAATAGAAACTCTGTTCTTCTTTGAAGGGGAATGTGTTTTTCAAACTAGTGCAAGATTTTGGCAGATTACAGAGTGTAGCCTCTATAACAGCTTGTTTGCCAACACATTTTCTCTGCAGAAAAGCCAGTTCCATGGGGAGCTTCACTCAGCAATTTGACAAAAATCTGGGAACATGTGTGGGAAGAAAACAGCACCCAGGCCAACTGGACAGGGATGGAAGGAGAATATTCCTTACCATGGACACATAAGAACAATACTGTTGAGAATTGTGACATCTCAAAACCGGCTCTGGAAATTACCTCAGGAAATATTTATCTGCTGAGAGATTGCACTGATATCCCCTGGGGATGTCAAATTCCAGCAGTATGGAATCGCCCTCAGACAGGACAATGGGAATATTTCCAGCCAGTTCAGTGGTGTCTGGGCTGGGAAGGGAGCCCAGGCCTCCCAGAGGACCCCTTACAGGTGAGTATAAAATAGCCTGATTTAATGAGGTCAAGGCCAAAGGATCCCAGGACAAAGGAAAAGTGGGATTGCGTTGGGACAGACACCTTGAGCTGTTTGGAATCTTGGGGTACAGCAGCTCCTGGCTGTGGCCCAGGCTCTAAGGCTGGGGTGTGTTTGCAGAAATTATTTTGCCTTTTTCAGTGACACCTGGGCTCACCCAACAAACAACGAGCCTTGGAGAGACACAGACTGTCAGCAGGACACGGCCAAATCCTTAGGAGCCACAGGATGGGTGGGAAGTGCTGGAATTTGGAGCACACATTGGCCCCTGGGAGAATCAGGAGCACCATGGACACTGGGGATATTAACGTTACGTGCCTCGTGCAAGGAGTCACCACTGGGAGCCCAACTGTGGGGAAAGGGTAAAGGGGATGAAACTGGGAAACATCCCAGTATGGGAACTACAGCGGGATGGATTTTAGAATTCATCTCTGCTCCGCAAAGATCTGCCTTTAGGAACAGACCAGCCACACACCATTGGACTCTGCAAATGGAAACTTTAGTGAATGCCACTCCTTTGGGGTTTGCTGGAATAAAGGAACAGTCGCAAGCCACAGCTAAAATGACCTCACAGAACAGATTGGCTTCAGGCCTATTGCTGTTACATGAACATGGAGTATGTGGATTCCTGAACTGAAACAACAACACTTGTTGTGTGCACATTCCAAATGTGATGCTGGATTGGATGATTGGGTAGAGAGGATAAAATCAGTTGCTGCATCCAGCAGAGAATGAAGAGCAGGATTAGAAAGTAGAGGGTTGAATAAAAGACTTAATGGATTTGAATTTTCTCCGACTGGTTGGTTGGCCTCACTTTTGCAAAATATAATTGTGATCATATTAATAATTGTAATTATGATACTTTCCTTTAAGCTGCATAAAAACCATGATTGCTAATGCAAGGCAAGGAAGAGAAGACAAGCTTCACAAAGGTGGGGGATGTTATCAGATGATAAATTTTCTACACCTGTTGAGCTGACACAATGCTTGTTCTTCAAAACCCACTGGCCCATGGAAGTGTACACTGCCCGCTGTGTAAGGAGAACTGGAAAGCGACCAGCCTCAGTTGTGAACTTTTACCAGTTCACCGGGCAGTCAGGTGAGACTTTGGGGTCACGGACCACCAGGGACCCCCAAAGAGACCCCCAGAACAGAAGAACACGTGTAAAGGGGAGGGAAAATATGTTAATGATTTTGGGGGAATGATTATCTGTCGCAAGACAGTCGTGTGGCAGTCGGCGATGAAAGAGACGGGGCAGATTGCTTGGATGCAATAAGCCGATTTTATTGATACACCGCAGAGTCTTTATACCTTTTCAGCAGTAACTAAAAATAACTTCTTATATAAGCAGTTATATACGCAGTAATCACTATAACAACCTTATCTATGTTTTTAATAACACATTGCAACACTAAGAGCTAGCACTAGCTAACACAGGTACATACCAAACATGCCATCCTCTTGTGCTGTCTATTTCATGATGGGCCGTACGGCCTGCCACGGTTTGCGGCCTAGCAGCGTTAGCGCATCTACTTCTGACATGAGTTTAGCAGTGCTCTCACTTCTGCTTTCTAGCTGTATCTCTACATCTCCCCCTTTCTTTTCCACAAACAAAAGCTTTTTCGTTGACTTATCAATCAGTCTCTGAACACATTGTAAAATACATGGCAAACAAATTATAATAAGCAGCAGCATGGCTAAAATATAAATTCCTACCTTAGCTAAATGCTTAAGCCAGCCAGTAAGTCCCCATCCTCCAAGTATGTTTCCAAGCCAGTCACTATCACTCACAACCCTCAGTTTGGTGACACTGTCTTTGAGGGCTTGTATATTAGCATGAATCGACAAAGAGTGATCAGACAAATTCATGCAGCATAAGCCTTCAAAATCTTCACAATCATGCCCATGTGCTAAAAGCAAAAAATCAATTGCAGCTCTATTTTGCAGTGTAGCATACCTTACACTATCAACATCTGTTAGTAAGCCTGTTAAAGCAGAGCTCATAGCGTTAGTTTGTTTAGCAAGCCAGCAGCCAAGGTTATTCAAAGTTTTTAATGAGTGTGCCGTTCCAATGGAAGGAATGATCGAGGCAAATACTCGGGCTCCTAGGTTCCAGGATACAACATTATCATCACAATCTGGACTATATGTGTGTGTGCTGCGTCTCACTCGCATTAGCTTGTGCAGAGATGGTAAGTTTCCGTGAAAAGAGTGAAACATGGTTAATCGCCCGAAAGTGCAAGGACCACCTATGGCTCTACCAGGTATTCCTTTCCAAGCTCTGTTTCCACATATCAAAAATATGTTGTCTAATAATCCAATAGCAGCACTCCCAGGAACAATTGGTTGGGGCAAAGTATGGCTACACCAGGCAGAGGCATTGGCGTAAATTCCTGTTCCTGAAACATCTAGGCCGAATTTCCTGTTAAGACTGTTGGTGTAATTTAGATAAAAACATGCAAAAGACTGCATGGATCCAAAAATATCCAATTCTTGAGGCTGCATAGGAAGAGGGGGAAAACTAAGAACCTTATTTACTCCTAACCCTTTGTCATTGGAAAAATACCATCCGGCTGGTTCACCAGCCTTCTTTCGCCAATTTTCCTGGCACCACCAGGTCGGCTCAATTCGACCCATAGCAGTGCATTCCCTTTGAACTGTTGAATAAAACATCCCACTCACTTTTCACTAAAGGTATTGCCACCAGACAGGTTTGGAAAGGATCACCAGGTGAGGTCATGGACAGGCACAGTGTAGACTCATTTAAAGCTTCAGCTAGCGTAAGCCATACATTGCGTTCTGGGAGAGGTGGCATTGCGACCACCTCTCCTTCGTCGAGGAGAAGTCCGGCTAGGAGGATCAGCCTGAGAAGGCAGATCCGGCTCCCAAGGGTACCATTGTGGGAGCCAGCCATATTCCTGTCCACACACAAACTTTAATATAACACAGTTACCATAAGAAAAACACAAAGGATCACAATGTGGACAGTTACCACGGCGGCGATGCAATATGCAGTACCACCGCTTTTGACACTTTCGACACTGGCACAAGACCCACACTTGATGAGAATAATCTTTACAAATAAAACAAGGAATAGGGTTATTTTCAAGTCCAAGTCTCTCTTTAAACCGTTTCCAATACTTTTCACGAATAGAGACTTGATCTGCAATTATAGCTGCGACTTCCGTTGGGGTGGGTTGCCCCCGGAAATCAAAAAGTGGTGTAAAGTCAATAAGTCCTCTGGAATTAAGTAGAAGCTGGTTGAGCTGGTGATCAGGCGGAGGTGGCCTCTGTGATCTCTGGGACTGAGGCACAGACTGGAATGACTGGGGCCTCTGCTGAAAGTGTGCCAGGGTGATCAGGATCCTCAGGCTTTTCGAGAGAAGTATTCAAGGATTCTCTGAAGGGTCTCACGCTCTTAGCTGGGATCCACCTCGGGCCATTTTCTGTAGAAACACAGGCAAAACCCCTTCCCCATGTAATAAGGGGATAAGGTCCCATGATCTTACCTGTCTCTGGGTCCTTAACAAGGACTGGAGCCTTTTGTTTCACCTCCAGCTGTCGGTTGTTGCCAAAGTGCCTTACAATCGGAGGATTGGGATCCATCAGGGAACAATTTAAAAAGTTAAAAACATACAGTGCCTTTTGTAATCGCTCAGCTGGGGTAGCATTCCCCATTCCCCCTTTCTGTTGCAATAACAGTCGCTTTAGGGAGCAGTGGGCCCTTTCAATAATAGCTTGGTCCGTTGAGGAATGAGGAATCCCCATTTTGTGGGCTACCCCCCAGAGGGCAAGAAAATTTGCAACTCTCTGGGAGATATACGCTGGGCCATTATCAGTTTTTATTTGAGAAGGAACTCCCAAGACTGCAAAGGCACCAGTAAAGTAGCGGCAAACATCTTTTGCTGATTCTCCTGTATGACAGGATGCAAACAGGGCACCTGAAAAGGTATCTATAGAGGAATGTATAAATTTAAGTCTGCCAAATTCAGGAAAGTGGGTAACATCTGTTTGCCAAATTTCAAGGCTTTGGAGTCCTCTAGGGTTAACACCCCCAGCAACAGAGGGAAAGGAGTGCCTTTGACAGTCTGGGCACACAGCCACAATGCTAGAGGCTTGGCGAGAAGGTAAATCAAAAGTTCTTGCAAGTGCAGCAGCATTTTGGTGAAAGAATGAGTGACTGATTTTTGCTTGGGAAAAGCGATCAGGCAATACCTGGGCAGGTAACGTAAGTAAATCTGCTTGACGGTTCCCCTCTGTAATAAAACCAGGTAAGGTAGTATGAGATCTAACATGCATTACAAAATATGGTTCCTGTCTATTATCTAAAAGGAAAACAAGTTGTTGTAGCCAATAAAACAAATTAGCATTAGGCACATCTTTTAACACAGCAGCCTCAGCCCCTTTTACAAGTCCTGCAACATAAGCAGAATCAGTTATCAGGTTAAAAGGAATAGACCAGCGTTTAAATGCTCGTACAACAGCCGCTAATTCGACAATTTGAGGTGAGCCTGAAACAGTGGTGACATCTGAGTCCCAGCGATCGAGATCCGAATCCCACCATAGCATGACAGACTTGTGAGATCGGCCGGATCCATCTGTGAAAACAGTTAAGGCTTGCAATGGAACCTCGCTTCTCTTAGGTCGTGTTAAGAGATTAAAGCCTGCCGCAACAAGCTTGTGTTTTGGGGGATGCGTTGAAAGCTGTCCAGGGAAATCAGTAAGAGCCATCTGAAATACTTCGGACTGTTGAAGTAGCCACTGTAAATAAACAGTAGTAATAGGCAGACAAATTAAACAAAAATCGACACCTGCAAGTGTAACAAGTCTCTGTCTAGCTTTTACAATAAGCAAAGCAAACATTTCATGTTGAGTGGTAACAGTTTTGGACATGTGGTGTGGCAAGAAAATCCATTCAATGATTAACAGAGGGTCTGGCAAATTAGGGTCCCATTGAAAAATCAAAGCATGGGGCTGCTTAGCTGGATTTAAAATTATTAAAGAAAAAGGCAGTTCAGGGGCCCAACGAGCCGCTTGCCGGTTTGAGATAGCATCAGCTACCTTCTGCAATGCCTGGCGAGCTTCCAGTGTAAGCTGCCGAGGAGATAATAAATTTGGCTCTCCTTTCAACAGAGCAAACAAGGGGCTTAAATCTGCGTTTGAGATTCCTAGTAAGGAACGAACCCAGTTAATTGTTCCCAAAAGTTTTTGAGCATCATGCAGAGTAGAAATGTTAGTTTGAATCTGTAAAGGCTGAGGAGAGATACTCTGGGTCCTAATTCGCCAGCCCAGGTATTTCCAAGGCGGTTGACGCTGAACTTTTTCAGGGGCAATACAGAGTCCTGCTCGGGTTACAGCATTACTGACAAGGGCTAAGGCTTTCTCCATAACTTCTTGTTTTTCTGCTGCAATTAAAATGTCATCCATGTAGTGATATAAAAGAGTGTCAGGCATGTCCCGGCGAATGGGACTAAGAATTTTTGCAACAAACCATTGGCAAATAGTGGGGCTATTTTTCATGCCCTGGGGCAGGACAACCCAGTGGTATCTTTGCAAGGGTGCCTGCATATTGGTGCTCTGGACAGAAAAGGCAAATTTTGGTGCATCCTCAGGATGCAAGGGAATATCAAAAAAACAGTCTTTCAAATCAATGACTGTCAAATGCCAATCTCGAGGGATCATGGTAGGAGAAGGGAGGCCAGGCTGTAGCGCTCCCATGTCCTCCATAGCAGCATTAATCTTACGAAGATCATGGATAAAGCGCCATTTGCCAGTTTGTTTTTTGATCACAAACACAGGGGAATTCCAAGGGCTAGTGGAGGGGACTATATGTCCCTTTTGAAACTGTTCTTGGACCAATTCAGTGAGTGCGCGCAGTTTAATTAATGGCAGGGACCATTGGTCTACCCAGATAGGTGTATCAGTTTTCCAGGTTAATTTCAGGGTGTTGCGCGCTTCAATGGTCCCTATTAAAAATCCGACTGAATTTTGAAACCCCATTGAGAGAGTACATCTCGTCCCCATAACACCATGGGCACAGGCAAAACAAATGGTCTTACAGAGGCTGTGTGGTTTTCAGGTCCCGTTACTTGAATCAGATAACGACTCTGATAACTGTGACTACTTCCCCCTATCCCGGTAAGGGCTATAGGCACCTCCATGAGGGGCCAGTTGGGGGGCCACTTGTCTTGAGAAATGACAGTGACATCGGCTCCGGTATCTAAAATACCAGTGAGCATAATTTGTTGTCCCCGAAAGGACAGGGTGCATTGACAAGTAGGACGTTTATCAGAAATTGTTTGTGCCCATAGTATTTGTGGGTTCTCTCCAGAATCAATTCTTCCCACCCCGGTGTGACAATTTTTTACAAAAGATGGTGAACCATGTGAAAAAGGGATTAACTGAGCTATGCACGTTCCTTGTGGAATGAAACACGGTGGATTAGGGGTCCATACCATAACCTTAAATTCATCGTTAGATGTTAAGTCTATGACAGTAGGGAGAACAGAAAGTCCTGGGAAGCTAGCTGAGGACTTTCCCAAAAGCAAGGCACTTTTTTGGGGCCCTAGTGGCCCAAAAGTTCCTGTCGGGAGTAAATGAACAGAAGAATCATTTAACGTTACTGTAGCTGAGGTGTATAGGTCCAATCCGGCACCGTCTGCAGCTGCTGGGCGAAAACTTGAGGGTGGTTTCTGTTGGGCATCTGCGAGGCTGACGTCTGTGAAGCTGGCTTCTGCGGAGCTGGAACTTGCAGAAGCGGCTGAGGCATCGGTGCCAGGTCCACGCCCTGGTTCCAGTTTCCCTGGTGTCCTTGGAGCAGGCGACCTTCGGAATCATACTTAGAGCGACATTGGTTAGCAGAATGAGGGCCCCTACGGCACCGTGAGCACACAGGAGTGGTTTTTGATTTATTTCTTTTCAGAGCAGAGCAGTCCCTTCTAAAATGGCCAGGTTTTCCGCAGCCGAAACAGGCTCCTGAAGTTGCAGGGGGCCCTCTCATGGATGCAAAGGCTGCAGCCAGGGCTGCGTACTGATGCTCTATGGTGCCAACACGGTTGCATGCATCGACCATTTCAACTAAAGTTGGATTTTGATTAGGCAGGGACTTAAGGAGCTTTTTACAGTCTGAGTTGGCGTTTTCCACAGCAAGCTTCAAAAGCAAGATTTCACGGGCTCCTGCGTTATCAATTTGGCGTTCGAGCGCCTGCCTAAGGCAGTCGACAAACATCATATAAGGTTCTTGAGGTCCCTGGACAATGGTTGTAAATAATTTCTGAGGCGCTTTTACATCAGGGACTTTCAGGAAGGCTTGCCGAGCCGCGTTTCGAATCCCGTCAAGGGCTTCCCTGGGAATCTCTCGGGCTTGGACTGCAGGGTCAGTGTATGGTCCTGTTCCCAAAAGCTGTCTAGTCGTGAGGCCCGCCAGAGCTTGATTAGCGTGACCCACATAAGATAGCGCAGATCCTGCAGACCCTTTTCCCACTCCCTTTCCCATAGGGCGTTTTGAGTGGGGGATAGCAGCAGCCGAGCCAGGGTTTTTAAATCATATGGTGTCATGATGTGCGCGGCAAACACAGAGTCAAGCAGGTTTACAAAATACGGTGAATTGATACCGTGTTCTATGGCTGCCCGCCTGAGCTCTTTAAGCTCTGGGAAAGATAGTTGCTCCCAGTGGGCAGTTCGCTTTCTTTGTCCCGTATACAAGACTGGTGCCACAATTTTGTCTGCAAAATCTAGATCCCCTTCCTTTAGCGCTTGTCGCTTCAAGCGGACCCAGTTATCGTGAGGGTCGGGGGGAAACAAATCTGGCTCTTTTTCAGGATCGATGGGTCCGGGATCAAAAGGATCCTCTCCTTCATCCTCGCTGCTGTCAGCTGGACCATAGCCAGCGGCAAATGCTTTTACAGATCTTGAGGAGCCCTTTTCCTCCCTTTTTGCAAGGGGGATTGGAGTCTTTGGTAAAGGAGACACAGTCTCTTCTAATTGTAAAGAGCTCTGAGGCTCCGCTTCTGCGGAGGGGGAGCAAGGGGCATCCTCCTTATCTTTAGCGAGAGACTTTTCTTGAGCTTTTAAAGCTTCAAAAATTATTTTCCAAGAGGGAATCATTTCTGCGGCAGTTTTATCACCGTTAGCTACAGCATTCCAAAGTTCCACTGCTACTTTATCCCACAGATCTGCTGTAAAGATTGTGGACTGAGTTATTCCAGGCAGTTTAGCAGCAGTCCATCGGAGTATAATTTTTAAATCGTGCGCAGGCAAAGATTTGCCCTGCTTGTCTAGCAGCCTTGACATGAGCTCAAGCACGTCTCTTTCTAGGGTGGTCATCCCCTGACCCTGGCCCATAGTCCCCTGCAGCGACTCACCTCTTTTTCAGAGGATCAATTGCCGGCCGGCGTGGCTCCCGCTTCTCCCCGCGGCTTAACCACAGTTCCGAAGGCTCCCGCTCCTCCTGCGGCTTAACCTTCGGCGAAGTTGCTGAAGTTCTGCAGGGCGTCGCCGACTGTCACCTTAGCGTAGTTCCAGTCCTCACACGGGGCACCAGATGTCGCAAGACAGTCGTGTGGCAGTCGGCGATGAAAGAGACGGGGCAGATTGCTTGGATGCAATAAGCCGATTTTATTGATACACCGCAGAGTCTTTATACCTTTTCAGCAGTAACTAAAAATAACTTCTTATATAAGCAGTTATATACGCAGTAATCACTATAACAACCTTATCTATGTTTTTAATAACACATTGCAACACTAAGAGCTAGCACTAGCTAACACAGGTACATACCAAACATGCCATCCTCTTGTGCTGTCTATTTCATGATGGGCCGTACGGCCTGCCACGGTTTGCGGCCTAGCAGCGTTAGCGCATCTACTTCTGACATGAGTTTAGCAGTGCTCTCACTTCTGCTTTCTAGCTGTATCTCTACAATTATCATCTATGTGTTTATTCTGGGACAATCGCTGAATATGTCTGTAAAACACAGGATATAAACAGGAACTTTCCTGTCCTCAGCATGCATGGCTTTAGGAGGAGCTGTTCCCCCATCCATCCAGCCAAATAAAGAATGCTGCTTCTTATTCTTAGTGCTACATTGGTGTTAAGGAGGGTTTTTTTGTTTTTACTGACTTTTGTTAACAGTCTCACAGCAGTGCCCCTGCTTCCATGAGGCCTTGCAGTGTCACAGTGGTCGCCTTGGTTTGATGGGGCCCAGCAGTGCCACAATGGCCCCTTGGTTCCATGAGGCCCCCTATTGTCACAGTGGTCTTGGTTCCATGGGCCCAGCAGTGACACAATGATTCCCTTGGTTACACCAAGCCCTGCAGTGTCACAATGGCCCCTGTGTTGCACAAGGCCACCAAGTGTCACTGTTGTTTCTAAGGTTCCGTGGGGCCCTGCAGTGCCACAATGGATTCCATTGTTTCACAATGGGCTGCAGCGTCACCATGGCCTCTTGGTTCCTTGGAGCCCCACAGTGACACAGCAGCCCCTTGGTTCTGTGAAGCCCTTCAGTGTCAGAATGGTCTCCTTGGTTCCATTGAGCTCCACAGTTTCAAAATGGCCTCTTGGTTCCATCAGGCCCAGCAGTGTCACAATGGTCTCCATGATGCCCTGCAGTGTCAAAATGCCTTGGTTTTGTGGGGCCCCACAGTGTCACAATGACCCCTTGGTTCTGTGGGGCCTCAGAGTGTCTCAATGGTCCCCTTGGTTCTGTGGGACGCCACAGTGTCACAATGATCCCTTGGTTCTGTGGGGCTCCACAGTGTCACAATGGTCCCCTTGGTTCTGCAGTGTCACAAAGGTTACTTGGTTCCTCAAGGCTCTGAAGCATCAGAATGGTCTCCCTTATCCCATGAGGCCCTGCAGTTCCACAATGGTCTCCTTGGTTTCACAAAATCCTAGAGTGTCATAATGGTCCCCATGGTTTTATGAGGCCTTTCAGTGTAACAATGGTCTCCTTGGCTCCCAAGTGTCACAATGGACCCATTTTTCCATAAGGTTTTGCTGAGTCACAAGGGTCTTGTTGGTTTGGGAGTGTCACAGTGGACCCTTGATTCCATGGGGGCCCCCAGTGTCACAATGATCTCCTTGGTAGGGGCCCCACAGTGTCACAATGGACCCTTGATTTCATGGGGCCCCACAGTGTCACAATGATCTCCTTGATTCCATGAGGCCCCACAGTGTCACAATGATCTCCTTGATTGGGGCCCCACAGTGTCACAATGGTTTCCTTGGTTGGGCCCCACAGTGTCACAATGGTCTCCTTTATTCCACGTGGGCCCATCGTGTCACAATGGTCTCTTAGGTCCCACAGGGTGACAATGGACACCAAGTCCTGCAGTGTCACAAGGGACACTTGCAGGACTGGAACACCTCTGCTCTGGAGCCAGGCTGGGAGAGCTGGAGCTGTTCAGCCTGGGGGAGAGAGGGTTCCAAGGAGACATGAGAGCCCCTTCCAGTGCCTGAAGGGGCTCTGGGAGAGCTGGAGAGGGACTTTGGACAAGGTCTGGAGTGACAGGACAAGGGGGAATGGCCATGAGGGGAAGGAGGGCAGGTTTAGGTGGGATATTGGGAAGAAATTCTTCCCAGTGAGGTGGAGAGGTCCTGGCACAGGTTACTCAGAGAGGCTTCAGACTCCCCACCTCTGGAGGTGTTCAAGGCCAGGCTGGATGGAGCAGTCTGATCCAGTGGAAGGTGTCCCTGCCCATGGCAGGAGATTGGAACCTGATGATCTTTAAGGTTTCAGCCCAAGCCATTCTATGAATCAGATTCTCCTCCCCACCCCCCATTCAGCAGCAGGGTGACATGTTCCTTTTGCAGCCATTTACTGCAAACACAGTGACTGAATTCCCATTGCTCTGAATGTTGCCTGCAGCCTCCATCAGCTCCAGCCAGACTTTGTATTTCCTAAACACATGAACACAGGCTCAGGTCAGATTTCTGAATGCCTCCTCCACAGCCTGTCCTCGCTTCCACCTCCTGGTCGCTGTGTTGTGGCTCATGCCTGGGATTTGTGCCTGAGGCAGCACAGCCCCCCTGCCCAGCACAGGCCCCACACCCTCCTCAGCAGACACGGCACAGCACGGGGTGTGTTTGGGTGGGCAAATGTTGCCCACCAGAGTGTCCATGCCAGATCTCAGTGTCCAGTCCCACCACCCCCATCCCGTGCCAGGGTTCGCAGAGAGCCCTGCTCTGGGGCCTGCCAAGGTCTGGGTGAGGAGGGAGCCTGGGGCAGGGCTGAAGCTGCCCCTACACCGATGCTGAACTCAGCAGGAGGAAGGAGATGACCACAGAACTAGGACACCAAAAAACTGGGGTGAGTGGCCAGATCTGAAAGCGGCCAATGGAAGAGGCTGGAGGGGTGATCAAAGCCCTGGGGCACCTTCTCGGACTGTCCATGCCAGCAAGGGCCCAGAGCGGCCCCCTCAGTGCTGCACCTGCCTGTGTGAGATCCCTGCCAGGGGACTGGCACAGCACCACACACCTGCTGGAACGTGTCCTGGCCCTGCAGAGTCACAGCTCAGCTGATACAGGTGAGTTTTATCTCCTGGGCACTGCCCAGCCCAGCCCAGCCCAGCCCAGTCCAGCTCTGCCCACCTCCCCTGCCCTCACCCCAGCCCAGCCCAGCCCAGCCCCGCCCAGCCCAGCAGCCCGTTCTGGGTGAGCCCCATGGCAGTGCCAGCCCCGGGGTGCTCCAGCACTGGGGGCACTCCCCTCACTGCTCAGACCCTCTGAAGGGCCCAGCAGCTGCCGAGGGGCAGAGAGGGAGGTCAGCCTCCACAGCAGCCCCAGGGCTGGATCTCCCCATGGCAGGGGAAATGGAGCTCAGGGACAGCACAGAACTCCCGGTCCCGGCTCCAGAAGATGCCCAGCACAGGCTGCCTCTGCCCGCTCAGTGCCAGCCCCTCTGCCCAGGCCAGCACAGCACAGCAGCCCTGGGCAGGGCACAGAGGGGCCCGGCCAGAGCCACTGCCAGCAGCAGCAGCTTCCTCTGGATTGCACCCTGCAGGCACAGAAACGCTCCCGCACTCTTCTCCCTGGACATCCCTTTCCCCAGCTGAGGTGTCCTGGCCGGCCGGGCTGCCTTGTCCTGCTGCCCAGCCCCTGCTCCCCACAGGGCCCTGAGCTGGCACTGCTGCTCTGGACACAGCCACTTCTGCTGCTCTCCATGGCCAGGACTGCAGGGAAGCAGCAGCCCCAGGGGGAAGGAGCAGAAAGGCTCTGGGCACTGAGGCCCCCAGGGGCACCCCAGGGTCCACAAGTTCTTTGTGTGGCAGCTGAACTTGTGAGCCCCTGAGCCCTCCCAAGTGCTGGGGCTGCAGCTCCAGAGGAGATCAGACAGATGGGAACAGAGACAAATAAATTCTGCTGGACTCTTTAAAGTGTATGCTTGTACAGGGAGCTTGGATCCACATGTACAGGATGTGACTGGGGTCAGATAAAACTGGAAAAGTGATAACAAAAATATTATTAAGGTGAAAATACTATTTGCTGTATAATGCACAAAGGAAAAATAAGACATATGATCTAAAGAGCACCTGAGCTTTTCATACTCCTTATGGATTCTCCAGCAGTCAAAGACCTCCCAAGAGTTTCCTGAGGGTCCCCTTCCTCCTCAGGCTGTAGATGAGGGGGTTCAGGGCTGGAGGCACCACCGAGTACAGAACTCAAAGTGCCACATCCAAGGATGGGGAGGAAAGGTAGGGGGTCTTCAGGTTGGAAAAAAAGCCAGTGCTGAGGAACAGGGAGAGCACAGCCAGGTGAGGGAGGCACGTGGAAAAGGCTTTGTGCCGTCCCTGCTCAGAGGGGATCCTCATCACTACCCTGAGGATCTGCACATAGGAGAAAACAATGAACACAAAACAGCCAAAAACTAAACAACCACTAACTGCAATGAGCCCAACTTCCCTGAGGTAGGATTTAGAGCAGGAGAGCTTGAGGATCTGTGGGTTTTCACAGAAAAACTGGCCCAGGGTATTGCCCTGGCACAGAGGCAGGGAAAACGTATTGGCCGTGTGCATGAGAGCGTAGAGAAACCCAGTGGCCCAGGCAGCTGCTGCCATGTGGGCACAAACTCTGCTGCCCAGGAGGGTCCCATAGTGCAGGGGTTTGCAGATGGACACGTAGCGGTCGTAGCACATGATGGTCAGGAGGGAAACCTCTGCTCCAATAAAGAAGACAAACACCTGAGCAGCACATGCTGAGTAGGAGATGTGCCTGGTGCCCCAGAGGGAATTGTGCATGGCTTTGGGCACAGTGGTGCAGATGCAGCCCAGGTCGGTGAGGGCCAGGTTGAGCAGGAAGAAGAACATGGGGGTGTGCAGGTGCTGGCCGCAGGCTACGGCGCTGATGATGAGGCCGTTGCCCAGGAGGGCAGCCAGGGAGATGCCCAGCAAGAGGCAGAAGTGCAGGAGCTGCAGCTGCCGCGTGTCTGCCAATGCCAGCAGGAGGAAGTGGCTGATGGAGCTGCTGTTGGACATTTGCTGGCTCTGGCCATGGGCACCTGGTCATGGAGAAAGGACAGGGACAAGTCAGCACAGGCTGCTTGGAGCCAAACCTGGGCCATTCCCTGCAAACTGTCCCGCTGGCACTCACCCACCCTTGTTCCTGCTCTGGGAAAACCTTCACCCAGCTCCCTGCCTGAGCTCCAGCTCTGCTGTCTGACTGTGCCAGGAGCAGCCAGGCCTGTGCGTCGGGGCTCTCCAGGAGCCATCCCTGCCCCACTGCCCTGGGTTTGTGGCTGTGTGGCAGAGGGACAAGGCTGGATAGTCAGGATTTGTCAGTGGAATCCCTCCTCATGCACACAGGCTTGGTACCATCTGCACTAACACTTCCAAAGGAAACAGATGGCAGGAGCTGGTTTTAGGAAATGTTTTCCTACCAGTAACACATCATTCCTGGCTCTCTGAGGTCACAAATCCCCAGCATTTCTGCTGCACTCCCAGTTTGCCACTGAGACAGGTGAGAGGCAAAGGATTCCTTGTGGCTCAGGGCAACGTGAGGGGATGGAGTTCCCAACTGCCCTGGGCTCGCCCCTTTGGCTGCAATCAGAGCACAATCCCACTCCCAGGTCACCCTGGGATAAACCAGAGCCTGCCCAGAGCAGAGGGATCCCTGAATGTCTCATCCTCTCTAAAGGTCTCTGGGCAAGGTCTCAGCATTCCCCTTCTGCCAGGGACACTCACGGTGCCCTTGGCAAACCCAGAAGCATTTTCTCAGCTGTGGCATCTCTGCACTTCCCCGGGGGACACTCAGGGCACCCGGAGAGGCTCTGGCACAGATTTGCACCCAGGAGGGCAGCTCAGAGCTTGGGAGGAAACAGCGAGGAGAGCCCCGTCTGTGCCCATGATGGGATCTCAGGGAGGGAGGCTCAGCTCATTCCCCTTTGCCATGGACTGCTTTGCCCACAGCCCCACAGGGCACAGGGAAGCTTGGACACCCCATTCCCATGGACAGCCCTGCCTGGCAGGAATCCCAAGGGCAGAGCCTGACTCAGCTGCTGCAGAGCCCAGAGCCTCCCTGAGAGCACCAGATAACAGTGACAATAGCAGAGGAGTGCAGAAACAAGAGAAGATGTTGTGGTGCTGTGCCTGAGAGGGCAGGGCAGAGACTCAGAATGTTCTGGCATTCTGGGATTACAATTCCTCTTCTGCTTCTCTCATCCCCCAACCTTCCCACCCTGATCCAAGCAGGAAATTGAAACAGCCTCAGGAGAGCTCCTGATCTTTACAGCAATACCAGGCTCACCTTCTTTGGGAAGTGTCCTCCGGAGCTGTGGCCAGGCTGGTGTGGAGCTGGGAGCAGCCCTGCCCCAGGCAGCAGCTCTCAGCAGCAGCAGCTGCCCTGCTCAGGGTGGCTCCTTCCCCCCACAGCTTCTCCCCCAGCGCTGGCAGCAGCTCCCCGGGCCGGCTGAGAGCTGCCCCTGGCAGGCAGCAGAGTCCCTGGGCCAGCACAGCGCCCTGGGCTGCAGGACCCTGCTCTGCAGGACAGCCCTGGGCACCCCTGGCTGCAGCCCCGGCTGCTCAGCCCTGCAGCAGAGCCTGGCAACAGGGAGCTGCCTTGTGCTGGGCCTGGGCTGCTGCAGCAGGGAAACCCAGCCCTGCTCTAGGGCCACATCCCCCACACTGCAGCAACCCTGAGAGTCCTCCGGAAAGCTCCTGAAAGCTGTGCCAAGGGCCAGCTTCAGGAGATGCCTCCAGGAGCTGCAGCTTCTCTTCCCACAGCCAGACAAGGACTGTTTGCAGCGCTGGGAGGATTTCTCCTGTGCTGAGCCCTGAGTGAGCTCTGCTCTGTGCTCCCAGCCCAGGCTGAGCTGAAGGCCTGGGTGCCTCTGTGCTGTGCCCGGGCTGGCTGCAGGCAGTGCCCCAGCCCTGCTGGGCTGTGCACAGGAGCTGCTCCTGGCCAGAGCTGTCTCTCTGCAGCTCTGCCGCTTGCCAGGAGCTGCCTCTGTGCCAGGAGCCCGGCCCAGCTCAGCAGCACAGACATAGCACAAGGACTTTAATGACCCTCTCGGGCCTTGCTGCTGAGGCCCTGAACATCAGGCCCTCACTGGGACTTGCAGAAACCTCTCAAGAATTCAAGTCAGTGCAAAGTTTCTTGAAGTTTTAATGGGTCCCAGTGAGGGACAGGAGTGAGAAAGTGTCCCCAGGCTGCAGTCAGAGCAGAGAACTGGAGGCAGGGATGCCAGGTGGGGACAAAAAGAAGCCAAGTCTTGGTGTCCTGGGGCACAGCAGTGTCTGTGCCAGCAAGGGCTGTGAGGAGACACCTTGTCCTGAGGCCCTGGGGCCTCCTGGCACAGCCCCAGCAAGGCTGGGCACTGTCACCCCCTTGTGCTGCCCTCAGCATCCCCCCCACATGCCAGTGGCCTCAGGGATCTGCTGCAAGGAGTCCCTGGGGAGCCTTGCTCAGGAATGGCCCTGGGGGGCTCCTCAATGCTCCCAGGGACTGCAGCTTTTTCCAAGCACTTTGGCTTTGGCTTTTGCCTGGGACTCTCTGAGAGCTTCCTGCAATCCTGACCTCCAATTATCTGCCCTAACGAGTCCCTGGAGATTGTTTGTCAGTAACAACACTCACTGGAGCCCATTAATGCTTCAGGGTACTAAAGTTTCTTTAAAGTCCTTGGGGCTTCCTTTCCATACTGACTCTCTGAGAGCTTTGTGCAATCCTGGCCTCCAATTATTGGCTTTAAGGAGTCCCTTGAGAGCTTTTCATTGACACTCAATGGGACTCATTAATGCTTCAGGGTACTAAAGTTTTTTTTTAAGGTACTTTCCACACTGACTCTCTGAGAAGTTTCTGCAATCATGGCCTCGAATTATCTTTAATTACTTTAATAATTCCCTTGAGAGCTTTGCACTGACACTCAGTGGGGCTCATTAATGCTCTGAGATACTCAAGGTTTTGAAGGTACTTTGGATTTTCCTGTCCACACTGAGTCTCTGAGAGGTTTTTGTGCAATCATTGATGCCTGATGTGGGCCCCTAAAACACAGACATTAGACAAGAATAAGGGAATAAAGGTAGGTATTTCTTTGAAGGGCCTTCTAAGGTACCCTGGGGAGTCCAGAGGCTACTGCCAAAATGGACCCCAAGATGGACTGTGGGTCACGAGTTCTTCACACATTTAGAAGTTTGGTTCATTTGCATATCAGGGTTGATTCCCCAATTTAAGCTTCAGCCAATGATGTAATTTCCCCAAGCTTGCTCCCCCTTTAGAGGCTTTTGGTTTATACTTTTTGGGCCTAGGATGGTGTGAGTGTCCTTGGAGAGCAGGCCTGGAGAGGCTTTGTTATGTCTGCCTAGCATGAGAGAGCAGAAGTTAACAGGCTACAAGAAACTTCAGAGTTACACACTAGGCAGTGCAGGATTTGAAAAATATGAAAGTTAAAACCTATGGCTTCAATCCCCCTCTTTAGAGGCTTGACAAGGCCTCTACCTTTTTGAGACTCTCTTCTAAATATTCTTAATATCTACTAATAATATGTGTCTAACAGCAGTATACATCTAACAACAGTATATATAAACAAGAATTATAATTACACTTATTATGAACAATTCTTTAATCCAGGGCCAGTTTGGTAACCATGAAATCAGGATGTGGAAGATATAATCAGAGCTCAGTGTGTTATCTTTGAGTGCTATCTAATAATGTAAGATCTGAGTAAGTTTTCAAATTTTAAACAACTTTTGCTGATCTTTCCACTTTGATTTCCATGTCAATTGTTAGTTCTGAATCCAAATGAATGTCTTTGGATACCCTTTGGACTAGAATTATATGCAGATTTTGGTTCCAAACCTGAGTCAGGGTTACCAACTGTGTAGATAATAAGCACAGGAAAAGAATCATTTAAACGACATCATCTTCATTTGTATCAGGCTCTGTTTTCTCAGTTGTTTCAGAAGCAGAAGCCTTCTTAACTCTGGAGTAGTGAATCCAGGGTCCTTTGCCAGCCACTTTGACTGCGGTGAGGGTGGTCAGCAAAATCTGGAATGGTCCTCTCCCCTTGGCCTGTAGAGGGTCACTGTCCCAGCACTTAACACAGAGCCGGTGTCCAGGCCGGAAGGGATGTGCAGGGGTGTCCAGTCCTATGGGTGTGGATAACACGATGTAATTCTGGAGCTTCTGCACAGTGAAACCCAAAGCCATTAGATATCTCTAGATATCAAGTTTCCCCCTCATGTGAATCTCACCTGGAACATGTGGAATTTGCTATGGCCTGCCATACAGTATTTCATAGGGACTGATGTTATCCCTGTGCCTCGGTTGTATGCAGATCCTCAGTAAAGCTCCAGGCAAGGCCTGAACCCATGGCATGGATGTCTCTAAAACCTAAGGCATCACCATCACCTCCCAAGGCTCTCCTGGGTTCCATGAGGCCCCTGTGTGACACACTGGAGCTGCAGTTCAGTGAGGTTCCATCACCTCACCAGGGTCTCTGGGGTTCAATGGGGCGCGCCCTTCTCGCATTTGAGCCTTGGTTCCATGAGTTCCATCCACTGACAGTGGTGTCTGAGTTCCGTGAGGCCCAGCTGTATCACATCAGAGCCTTGTTTTCACCAGGTTCCAATACCTCACCATGGTCTCCTGAGCTCCATGAGGCCCCGCTGTGTCACACTGGAGCCTTGGTTCCATGAGATTCCATAGCCTCACTATGGTATCTTTGGTTCAATGAGGCTTCTCTGAGTCACATTAGAGCCCTGGTTCCATGAATTTCCTTACCTTCACTATGGCTTTGGTTCCATAATTTCCTGATATGCCACTTTAGCATTTTGGTTCCATGAGATTCCATAGCATCCATGTGGTCTCCTGTCTTCCATGAGGCCCCACTGTGTCACACTGCAGACTCGATTCCATGAGTTTCCATAATGTCACAGCATCTCCTGGCTTCCATGAGGGAGGCCCTGCTGTGACACATTGCATCCTTGCTTCCATGAAGTTCCAAAACCTCACGATGGTTTCTTGGTTCCCTGAGGCTCCTCTGTGTCCCAGTGGAGCCTTGGTTCCACTGGGTTCCATAAGCTGACAATAGTCTCCTACATTTAATGAGGAGCTGCTGTTTCACATTTCAGCCTTGGATTTATGAGGTTCCATATCCTCCTTGTGGTCACCTGGGCCCCATGAGGCCCTGCTGTGTCACATTAGAGCCTTGGGTCCAAGATATTCCATGGCCTCAAAATTCAGCGAGGCCTTGCTGTGTCAGGCTGGAGCCTTGGTTCCATGAGGTTCGAGAACCTCACTTTGGTCTCCTGGGTTCCATGAGGCCCCACTGTGTCACAGCTGACACTCGGTTCCATGAGGTTGCTTGTGACACAATGGTCTCCTGGGATCCATGAGGCTGCGCTTTGGAACAATGGACACTGGAATCCAGGAACAGGGGCAATGTCCAAGTGGCACCTGGGTTCCATGGGGCCCCGCTGTGTTTACAATTGACACTTGCTTCCATGGCAGTCCATTGCTTCACAAGAGTCACCTGGGTTCCATGAGGCCCTGCTGTGTCACACTGGAGACTGGGTTCCATGAGCCCTGGCAAGGTCCCGGTAGCACCTGGGAGGCCCAGCTGTCTCATGACTGACCCTTGGTTCCATGAGACTCCACAGAGTCACAATGGTCTCCTGTGTTCAATTAGGCCCCGCTGTGTCACACTGGACCCTTGGTTCCAGCAGGTTCCGTAGCATCACCGTGGTCTCCTGCATTCCATGAGGCCCCGCTGTGAGACATTTGAGCTGCAGTTCCATGAGGTTCCAGAACCCCACTCTTCTCTGTTGGGTTGCAGGAGGCACCGTTGAGTCACACTGGGGCCTGGGTTCCATGAGGCTCCGTAAGCTCCCTATGGTCTCTTTATCCCATGAGGCTCCGCTGTTTCCCATTGCAGCCTCTGTCCCATTGCCTTTCAATACCTCACTGTGGACTATTGGGCTCCATTAGGACGTGCTGTGGAACAATGGACTTCTGGTTCCATGAGTTTCCTTTGTGTCACAAGGGTCTCCTGGGTTCCACGAGGCCCCGATGTGTCACAATGGAGCCTTGGTTCCATGAGGTTCCATTGGCTCCCCAGGGTCTTTTGGGTTCTTTGGGCTGCACTGTGTCCCAGTGGACACTGGGTTCCACCCGCCCTGGCAATGTCCAAGTGGTTCCCCTGGGTGGGGCCGTGATGGGGCAGAGATCCACCTGCAAGCCCTGCACGATCCCACACTGCAGCAGATGGGTTCCCACAGGAAGCCGTGACCCCCTGGGAAGCCTGTGCTGGAGCAGGCTCCTGGCAGGACCTGTGGAACCCTGGAGAGAGGAGCCCACCTGGAGCAGGTTCCTGGGAGCATTTATGATCACATGGGGTCCCACCCTGGAGCAATTCCTGAAGGACTGACCCCGTGCCTGGGACCCACCCTGGAGGAGGGAAGGATCCGACTCCTCTTCCTGAGGAGGACCCTGACCCCCATTCCTGTCTCCCTGTGCTGCTGGGAGGGAAGAGGGGAGAGAATTGGGAATAAAGTGGGACTCGGGAAGGAGGGAGGGGTTGGGAAAAGGTGCTTTAGGATTTATTTTTGTTCTCATTTTCCCACTCTGATTCTGACTGCGGATAAATCCAGTTAGGTTTCCCCAGTCGAGTACATTTTGCCCAGAATCCATGAGGGATCTCTCTCTGCCCTTTGCCCAGTTTAGGAGCCTTTCCTTGTATTTTATCCCCATCCAGGTGTGGAGGGGAGGCAAGGAACAGATTTGGGGGGCACTGGGAATCCAGCCGGGATCACCACACCCCTCACAGCCATGGGAATCAGCAGAGGTGCCCATTTACCAGGGAATAGAATCCAGAACAGGAAAGTTTGGGGTCAGGGAGAAAATCAGATCCACTGGGACATGCCCAGTCTCCAGGACACCCAGAGATGGAACAGCCATGAGCCTGAGATTTGGCTCCATGGGATGTCTGGAATCCCCTGGGATGATCCTGTTCCATGCCTCTCTTGATGATCTGGACAAGGGGATTGAGGGCCCCTCAGTAAATTGAGGGATGAGCCCAAGTTGGGGGGGATGTGGATGTGCTGGAGGGCAGGAAGCTCTGCAGAGGGATTGGGACAGGCTGGAGCCATGGGATCCATGGGACTGATGGCGTGGGATGGGCCCAGGAGGGTGTCAGGGTCAACAGGGCCAAGTGTCAGGGTCACAACAACCCCATGGAACATTCCAGGCTGCAGGAAGAGCAGCTGGGAAGTTGGGAAAGGACCTGGAGGTGCTGGGGACAGTGGCTGGATGCCAGCCCAGGTGTGCCCGGGTGTGTCCATGTGTGTCTCCATGTGTCCAGGTGTGTCCAGCTGGTCAGTGGCACCTGGCTTGGATCAGGAATCGTGTGTCCAGCAGGATCAGGCCAGGGATTGTCTCCCTGTACCTGGCACAGGTGAGGCCCCACCTGGAATCCTGGGGCCAGTGCTGGGCCCTGCACAAGGGCATGGAGGGGCTGGAGCGTGTCCAGAGCTGGGAATGGAGCTGGAGGAGGGGCTGGAGAGCTCCTGAGGGTGCCGGGGGTGGGTCAGCTGGGACATCACGAGGAATTTTTCCATAGAAATGGGTTGTTAAACATTAGAATGGAGCAGGGAATGGGGTTGGGTCCCCAGCCCTGGAGGGGTCCAGGGAACACCTGGACGTGGCACTCCAGGTCTGACAAGGTGGGATCAGGCCCAGGTTGGACTCGATGGTCTTGCTGGGATTTTCCAGCCTGGCCTGGTTTCAGCTGGGATGGAGTTAATTTCTCCTCAAGAACTGTTCCAGTGCTGCCGTTTGGATTTGGAATGAGAACGCTGTTGGTAACACAGCAATGGTTTGGATTTTGCTAAGTCAGGTTTCTCCTGACTCAAGGACTTTTTTTCCTTGTCTCCTGCTCTGCCACTGGGAGGTTCCCAAAGGAAACTGGGAAGGAGCACAGCTGGGCCAGGGGACCCAAGTGGCCAAAGAGGTTTTCCACAGCACAGAATGTCCCTCCCAGCTCCAAGCTGGGGGGAGTTACCCAGAAGGGCCGATCTGGGCTGGGGAAGGGGGGGCTGCCATCGGTCAGAGGGTGCTGAGCAATTGCATTGGGCATCACTTGGGGGTTTCCCCTTTTTATTACTATCGTTCTTGGGGTTGTTATTAGCACTATCTTTACATTTTTACTGTATTTTACTTTATCTTCAATTCTTAAACTCTTCTTACCTCAACAAAAGTTTCACTCTGATTCTCCTCCCCATCCTGCCGGGGTGGGGGGCTGGGGGAAGAGAGGGGGGGTTGAGTGAGCGGCTGCACCGTGTTTGAATCTCCAGCTGGGCTTAAAACCACGACAGCTCCTGGCTGCACCCAAGACTCCTCCAGGCATCTCCCGGAGCCTTTTCACATCTCCTCAAGGGAGCTGAGATCCCAGGGAGCAGCCCCCGACTCCTCCAGGGGAGCTGCCTCAGATGATTTTTACCCTCTTGCAAGGAACTGTGGCCTCCATGATTCAGCTGAGATTCCTCCCAGGATTCTCCTGGGGTCTTTCGACCTCTCATTTTGGCTCCTGAGTTGATAACCACAGGCCCACAATCCTCCAAGGAAGGTTTCCAATATGTTTTTTCTCCTCTGGAGTTACATTTTTGCTCTGGAATCCACCTGACACTCCTCCTAGGTATGTCCCAGAGCCTTCACACCTGCTCATGGAAGCTGAGATGCCAGGCAGCAGCCCCAGATTCCTCCGGGGAAGGATCCCAAGATGATTTTGCTGCTTTGGAAACAGCTCTCTATTCTGAGGTCCACTGGAAGCTCCTCCTGGCATCTCCCGGAGTCTTCTCATCTGTGGTTTAGGCCCTTTATATCCTGGCTGGAATCCCAAGACTGCTCCCTATCAGGTACCTGGAGTAATTTTTCATCTGAAGGAAAATGCATCCTCTCACATGCAGCTGGAGCCTTCTCAAACGTTGCCTGGAGGTTTCATCGCTGCTTTCAGGACCTTAAATCCTGGGTAGCAGCCCCACACTGCTCCAGGGTTGGTTCCAGAGACGATATTTTGCTTTTTGCAGTTCCTGGATCTTTCTGGATCAACCCGAGGCTCCTGGCGGGATTCTCTTGGAGTATTTAAGATCTGATTTCAGGATCTGAAATTTCTTGTATCAGCCCCAGACTCCTCCAAGGCAGGTACCTGAGATGATTTTTCTTTTCTATACATTCTGCATCTTGCAGGCTCTCCCTGAGCCTCCTCGCAGGCATCTCCTGGAGCCTGTGCCACACAGAGCTCTAAGAAGCTGAGATCCTGGGGAGCAGCCCCAGAGGGCTCCAGGGAAGCTGCCCGAGGGGATTTTGTGCCGGCAAAGAGGGAGCTGTGCAGGCCTGGAGGAGGCCAGGGGCAGGCGCGCTGTGCTGCCTCAGGAGCAGCTGAATGTGGCTCCTCTTGTGCCGGGGCTGCGTTTGTGTGCCCCGCTGGGCACGCTGAGGAGCGGCTGAATGTGCCTCTGGCCGCAGGCTCTGTGTGTGGCTGCTGCTGGACTCCTCGGCCTCCTGCTGTGGGGCGGGCGCAGGGCCGGGCAGTGCCCCTGGTGCTGCCGAGTGCCAGGCAGGGCTGACTGGGGCTGTGGCGCTGGCCGGGCTGCCCGGCTGCAAGGGCCGGCCAGGACAGCAGCTGCCCCACTGCGGCCCTGTCCCCGCCAGGGCCCCCGGGCCAGGCCGCCATGGCTGCGCTGCTGCTGGAGCTGTGGGGGCTGCGGGGCCACACCGGCCTGGCCCTGTGCCCATGGAGGGACGAGGCCCGGCCCTGGCTGCCCTGAGGCTGCCGCTGCTGCAGCTGCGCCCGCACCAGGAGCAGCAGCAGCAGCAGCAGCAGCAGCAGCAGCAGGACGTGGCGTGGGATGGAGGCGCTGCCTTGGCCCAGTGCTGGGGAGCCCCGGCACCGTCCCAGCAGCGGCCTCTCCCTCCTGGCCCGGCCCTCAGCTGGTGCCATCCTTGGGGCGCTGGGCCTTGGGCTTCCTCTTCTCCATGGGCATCCCCTGCCGCCTGCCCGCCCAGGGTGTCCCGGGGAGCTGCTGCCTCCTGAGCCAGGGGCTCTGCTCTGCTGCCCTGGGCACCGTGGGGCTCCTGAAACAGCCCATGGGCAGGGCAGGGCCCAGAGGGTCACAATGTGCCCTTGGTTCCATGCGGCCCCGCAGTGTCACAGCGCTCCCTGCGCACCCTGAGGCCCCACATCAGCCAGCCAGGGCCATTGCCATGCTCCCAGTCACTCCCAGCATGATCCAAGTGACTCCCAGTCTCTCTCAGCAAATCCCAGTTGCCCGCAGCATGCACCCAGTCACTGCCACTTCCTCCCCGTTACTTCCAGCATGATTCCAGTTGCCCACGGCCACTCCCAGTCACCCTCAATGAGGTTCACATTGCTCCCAGTAAACTCCCAGTTTCCCCCAAAATGGTCCAAATTGCCCTCAGCATGCTCCTAGTCACTCCCAGTGTGATCCCAGTCCCCCCACAGTGTGGTCCCAGTTGCCTCCAGCATGGTTCCAGTTGCTTCAAGTTCCTCCCAGTATGATCCCAGCTCACCCCATTGCCCCAGTACAGTCCCAGTCACTGCCAGTATGATCTCAGTTGCCCCCATTGTAGACACAGTCACTCCCAGTTGCTCCCAGTTGCCTTCAGCATGGTCCCAGTCGTTCCCAGTGTTGTCCCCTCCAATATCGTTACACACACTCCCCGTATATCCCAGTTGCCCCAGTGTTGTTCCAGTTGCCACCAGCATGATCTCATTCATTCCCAGTATATCCCAGTAGCCCTCAGTGCGGTCCCAGTATTTCCATGTCCCTGCTCCCAGCACTGCTCCCAGCCCTGATCCGTGGGCATGGGAATGTCCCGCTCCCTTCCCGGGGCAGGCTCACACCTGAGCCAGGTGTGCAGGGCAGGACCTTGCCCTGAGCCCAAGCCCTGTGGCCCCTGCAGGATCTGCTTCCCATCGGCCTCTTCCTGCTGCGGCCCCAAGCCCAGCTCGGTGCTGAACCAAGGGCGCTGGGCTGGGGTCATCCCCCGGCGGGGGCTGCGCACCCCCTCTGCCTCCTCCCCAAATTCCCTCCTGGGGGCAGCAGGGGCTGGGGCAGGAGCCCTGTGGGCAGGGAAAAGGGGGTGACACCGGCATGGGGGGTCACACATGCTCTGGGGGGGACACACATGGCCCCTGGGGACCCCCCCTCACCTTCTCCTGCAGCGCCAGAAGGATGAACCCAACATGGAGCCCCTGACCCCCGGCAGCATCTTGGGGGTGGGGTCTGGTGGAAGCTTTGGGGGTCTGGGGGGTCACAGCTGCTCTAAAACCCCCTCCCAGCCCCACAGCCACTCCCAGACCCCTCAAACCACCCCACAGCTCCCAGCCAGGACTCCTCCAACCTCTCCCTGCAACAGAAATGGCCCCAAGAGCCACCAAAACCCCTTCCCATCATCCCCAAGACCCACCCAAACCCTTTCCAAGCCACACAGCCTGGCCAGCACCTGAAAACTCCCTCACAGACTGCTCCAAAAGCCCCCCAAATTCCCTCCCAGCATCACAAATGGCCCCAAGAGCCACAAAAGCCCCTCCCAGTGCCCCCAGAACCCCCCACATCCTCTCCCACCCCACGTGGCAATGACCAGGACAGGTTGGTGGACAGCAACATCCATAGCCAGGAGCAGCTCGGGCACTTCAGCAGCGATCTGGGCACTTTGGGGGGACACCCCGGATGGGCAGACCCAGGCCAGGGACTGGGACAGACAACCGGAATTCCTGGAGAACAGACGGGCTCAGGTGGACACGTTCTGCCACCACAACTGTGATACTGTGGCCCCAATCTGCCTGGCTTCCTGGCCCCACACACACCTGAATCCTCCCAGATAATTCTTCTGAAGCCCAAATTCACCCCCAAATTCCAGGAAAATGGTGTAGCTTTAGATAAATTTGTTTCATTTCTTTATTTCTACCACAATTTTGGTTGTTTCAACAGCATTAACACAAAAATTACTTAGGTTTGGAAAGACCTCCAAGATCATCCAGTGATGCTTGATGCCACCAGAAGAAACAATTGGACAGAATAGATGAAATTCTTTTGAGTGTAAAGTTTAAAAATTGGCTCTTCCCAATGGATTTCCAGTGTTGATCTGAGTTCCGATGGATGTTCCTGCCCCTGCCTTCACCCAGGTGCCTACGGGGATCCAGGAGGTCGTGGAGAGCACCAGCCTGGGGCCTTCCCAACCTGGATCACGGGAATGTGGGTCAGCAGGGCTCTGCCAAACGTGGTTCCTCTGATTGGGGATTAAGTTGGAGCAGAGGACAAAGCTCTTCCTGCAGTCAAGGCACTCTCAGGGCTGCCCTTACTGGTGCCTCCATTGGGAGAAGCTCTTCCCACACTGGGGACACTCGTAGGGCCTCTCCCCAGTGTGGATGCGCCAGTGGGTGATGAGGTGGGAGTTGCGCCTGAATCCCTTACTGCAGTCGGGGCAGCGGAAGGGCCTCTCCTCTGTGTGAATCCGCTGGTGCTGGAGGAGATGGGAGCTGGTCTGAAACCTCTTCCCACACTTGGGACACTCGTAGGGCCTCTCCCCAGTGTGGATCCTCTGGTGATGGATCAGGTTGGAGCTATGGCTGAAGCTCTTCCCACATTCCCCACACTCACAGGGCCTCTCCCCAGTGTGGATTCTCTGGTGATGGATCAGGCTGGAGCTCTGTGAGAAGCTCTTCCCACATTGCCCACACTCGTCGGGCCTCTCCCCAGTGTGGATCCTCTGGTGGATGATCAGGTGGCTGTACCTGAAGCTCTTCCCACATTCCCCACACTTGTGGGGCTTCTCCCCATTGTGAAGCTGCTCATGAACCACCAGGTCCGAGCTCTGGCTGCATCTCCGGCCGCCTTCCCAGCACAGGGTGGGTCTTTCCTCCTCAGAGCACCCTGGGCTGGGTTTGCAGCCCCTCCTCCTGTGGGACCTCCGGGGCTTTTCCTCCCCGTTGGATTCCTGCGCCGTGGAGCCGCTCAAAACGGCCTCTTCCACCAGGTTCTGCTGCGGGGATTTGTCCTCCCTGGGCTCCGTCCTCAGCTCCTTGTCTGGGGGAGGAAAGACAAGGAGAGGATGGGATTTGCCTCCGTGCCACAGGGAAGGGGAAGGAGATCCCCCCAGTCCGTCCCCGGCAGGACGGCGTCGGCAGCGGGGCTGTCCTGCAGCCGGGGGCGATGCTGGGCTGGGAGATGGAGCAGGAGAGAGGGGGAAAGGGGCACTGACTTCCTCCTCACCTGCCTGGGGCTCCTGGGGCATCTTCCTCTTCCTTGCAGCCTCCTCCTCCATCCAGCCAAGGTCTGGGAATGGGAAATCCTGGTTTGGGGGGGAAACAAGGGTTGAGCATGTCGAATTTGAATATCCCTCTGCCCAAGTCCATCTCTAGAAGTCTCTGGGCATCTGGGGTCCATAAAAACCTCCCAAACACCAAGATTCAGCCCTGAAAAAGCTTCCCAGGAGTTCCCCATCTCTCCCCTTTGGTGTTCAGGGGTTCCTCCCTGTCCCAGCTGCTGGGGTCACACTTGTATTGGGAGTCCCTCGTCTACTTGGTCCCTGCCCTCCCCAGGCTGCTGAGGAGTCCCAGGAAGCTGAAAAGTTCCCCCTCTTCTGTCTCTCCACTTAGGGATGCCAGGGAACCCCACTTATGGTCCCGGGGTCCTTCTCCCCTTATTCTCTGCTTTGGGGTGCAGGGGGTCCAAGGAGTTCCCCCCTCACTCTCTCCAGGCTGTTGAGGGTCCCACAAATGGCGGCGCTCCCCCCTCTCTGGGCTCCCCACTTTGGGCTCCTGGGGGTCACAGGGGTTTGCTCCTCCAGACTGCCGGGGCTCCCCTGGTCCCGGTATTGCCCCTCTCTGCTCTCCCCATTCTCGCCTTTGGAGTTCTGAAAGATCCAAAAATCCCCCCAAAAAGCACCAGCCCAGGAACTCCCCAGGATATTTGGGCCAAACTTCCCCTCCCCCATCACCTGTGGGATGGGGAGGTCGATGCTCCTTGGGGTGAGGGGCCTGCAAATTCTGGGAGCACTGGACCCAGGAGCTTCCTCCTCTTCCTCCTCCTTCTTCTCGTCTTCCTCCACCCATCCTCCTCCTCCTCCGCCCTAATCCCACCTCCTGCTCCTCCTCTCTTCATCCTTTCTCCCACTCCTTCTTCCCCCCCCCATTCCATCCCTCCTCCTCCTCCCTTGTTCCCCCAAACCCCTCACACCCCATGGGAGGAATGGGAATGGAGCTAGGACAGGTCCGGATGGGCAGTGCAGGACTCTGGGCTGCTCCCACCCACTGGGGGGAACCTGGCCAAGGGAAAACATGCAAAATTGGTGGGTGGAGATAAAATTTGGTGTTATGGTCACTTTGGGTTCATCTCAGGATGGAGAGGGAAGTGGGGAATGCAGAGATTGATGGGGGATCCCAAGGGATTTCAGGGGCAGGATGAGGGCTGGTGAGAGCCCCTTGTTGGGGTGGGTCAGGCTGGAGACCCCACAGTGTTCCCAGGGCCCTGGGATGCAGAGTTGTCACCACCTTCTGCTTCAGGTGCTGGTTTTGGGGGGACCTTGGCTCCTTGGGGCTCTTCCTACACCCAAGAACTTGCAGGGACCCTCCTCCAGGTGTCTCCTATGGGTGTTCCAGGGGCTGGGGGCTCACGGTGAAGCCTTTTCCAGAGTCTGGGCATCCATAGGGGCCCCCAGTGTGGATCCCCTGGTGCCTGGTGAGGTTGGGGCTCCTACCAAAGCTTTTCCTGCACTCCTGGCCCAGGTAGGGTCTCTCTCCTCTGAGATGGGACCTCTGGGCAAAGCTTGGGCAGACACAGGACTCCTCCCCCACGCGGATCCTGCGCAGGGAGATCAGCTCCGTGCTCCGGCCAAAGCTCTTCCCACAGGAGATCAGTCCCTTGCCATGAGGGTGCCGAGGCCTTTGTGGGTGCACTCAGCTTGCAGCCTCTCTATAGAAAACTTTTGTGACTGCAAGTATTGGTACGTGCAGCTTCTCAAGGGCAGTTCGCCCTTGAGAAAAGTAAGACGGTAAACAAGGCTATAAATTGCATGAAGGAATGCACAGTTTAGGAAAGCTGGACATCTGAAGAGACACTCTTCTGATAAGAAAATACCTAGTTCCCTGCGTTATACCTAACCAATCAGGAGTGTTATAACATTTTGCGGGGCTGGACATGTAGCTGGGTGAACCAATGTAATGTAATCACGTAGTGCAATGCTTTTAGAAGATTTTATAGAAAAAGTAGCAAGGAAACGAAGAATAAAGGTCTCAGTTCCAAATCATATTGATTTGCTGTCTGTTTCCTGCCTCTGCCCCCCACATGAGGGCAACTCTGGGGTTCCCCACAGCCCTCCCACTTCATCTGGAGGTCCCACCCCCCATTTTTGCCCCTCCTCCACCCTTTTCCCATCATCCCCCAATCCTCATTCACCAACCTACCCCACTAAGCTGAAGGATCCCACTCCCTTTTCCCTCCCTCTGCCTCCCATCCCCCTCCTTTCTCATCTTCCCCCAAAGCCTCAGTGCCCCAAGCGCTTGGTTTGGGGCTCTCAGTCCCCTCTCCCACTCCGTCTGGGGAGTCCGAGCCCCTTTTCATTGCTCTCCCCCTCTTTCCGACGGGTCCCCCCTTTTCCAGCCCTCCCCTCAGCCCAGACCTCCTCGCCCGCGGCCGGGGGGGCTCCCAGCAGCACCAGTGCCACCAGTACGGCCCCAGCTGCCCCCACACACCCCATGCCCAGCGCCGGGCGGTGCCGACAGCCCCAAAGCAGCCGCGCTGTGCCCTGGGGGGGTCCCCAAAGCGGCCCCGGCCCGCAAGGCCCTGGCAGCCCCAGGCCGGAGCAGTGCGGAGCGCGGCAGGGCGGCATCAGCCGTGCCCGGGCAGGGCCGGGCCCCGCGGGGCTCCCGCCCGCACTCGGCCCTGCCGGGACAGCGCGGGGGGGCCCGGCCTGGCCGCCCCCACCTCCCCCTCCCCAAATTCCGCTCCGGGGGGCGCAGCTGGGGCCCAGAGCTGCCAGAGCCACGCGTCCCCCCGCTGCCAGCACTGCCCCCCTCAGCATTAGGGCTGCCCCAAAACTCCCTCACAGCTGGCCGATACCCCGCAAGCCCCGAAGGACTGGGGTCCCCCGGCCTCAGAATCCCCGGCCTTTGGCTGCCTCATCCCAGGCCCCAGCCCACCCATCCCCCTCCCCCACACTTCATCCCACACCCCAATCCACATCCCACCCTTCCCGGGCCCCATCCCGCCCCATCCCATTGCTCCCGGCAGCCGCCACCGGGACCCCCCAAAACCCCGCGTGCCGAGGACTCCCCAATATCCCCCAAGGGGCATTTGCAGCTCACATTTGGAGTCCTGCAAGATCCAAACACCCGCCTCCCCCCGCCCCCCTAAAAAAAAACCTCCCGAGAACCAACAAAGATATTTGGGGCTCGGTGACAGAGTCCTCCAAGGTCCAAAAATCCCCCTCTTCCAAAAAGAAACCCAGGGACCGCCCAGGATATTTGGGGCGAGCTCCCCTCCCCGGTCACCTGCGGGATGGGGGGAGCGATGCTCCCGGGGCCGAGAGCTGCGGACACAGAGAGCGATGGACGCACGTGGCAGATCTTTCTGCTGCTTCCCTTTCTGTTCCTTCTCTGCCCCTCCTCTTCCTCCCGCTCCTCCTCCTCTGTCCCTCCTCCTCCTTTATCCCACCTCTTCCTCCCGCTCCTGCTCCTCCATCCCTCCTCCCCCCTCTCTCCTCCTGCCCCTCCTCCTCCTCCTGTTAGTTGTGGCTCCCATCCCGGCTCTGTCTGACATCAGCCCTGGGGCCGGCCCGTGCTCAGCAGCAGCAGCAGCAGCATCCTGTGCTCTGTCAGCGCTCCCTGCTCCTTAGGGAAGGCTTTGGGATTTCTCCCGGGCACAGACACTGGAGCTCGCCCCAAGCTGCCCCGGTCCCGTTGCTGTCCCCTTGGCGCTGGGCAGCTGCTGGCCCAGGGCGAGTAGAGACACAAAGGAAGCCAAGTGCAGCCCGGCTGCCCGGGCTGATGCAGACGAGCCCCAGGGCCGAGGTCCTGCAGAGCCCCACGGAGCCCTCGGCTCCTCCCTGGGAACGGGTTGTGCTGCGGCCGCCACAGCGGCCACAGCGAGTCCTGGAGCTGCCCCGGCGCCGCTGCAGCAGGACCCAGCTTCCACCTCCTGTGCCAGGCCCTGCCCAGGGGCCAGCGGATCCATGGGCTCCGTGCCCAGGGGGCAGACAAGAACAATGGATCGGATGCAGCCCCCGAGGACCTCGAGCAAATTGTGCAGCAACATCCAGAGCTCGACCTGACCTTTGCAAAGCTGCAGCCGACAGAGTTCTGTGGCGCAGGAGAGCCGCCACGGGAAGAGGAGGAGAAGGAAATGAATTCAGGAGCTAAATGTTTAGCAATATAATACTGAACATTTATTAGTAGAACAAAGACATATCACAGCGCTGGGGCCTTGGCGATATTGCTAGAGGTGCGCTCCATTCATTTTCCTGTGGACTTAAGTACTCTCCTAAACTGTTCCATATTCATTAAGCCCAGAAAGTAATTTACACTTCACTCAGCTTTCCCCCTTCTCCCGTCCCTGCCCCTTCCACCAGCACAGTCCTCTGGATAACTGCAGAATTGAAGACAGGCACCGCCCTCCGGTGCCTCCCCAGTCTCCAGCCTAATTTGGAGCTGACAGCTTCCTTGGGAGGTGTGAGTTTTGATGAGATAACAGACTTCCTGGCATGCATGCGGTTTATCTTCTTTGTTTCTCTAAGATGTCTTGGTTCCTGGCTCTGTAGTTTCTCAACTCAAAAGACATTTCTTACCATGTGTTTATTAATACATTTCTTAACATATGACAGCTATTTCGAAGTTACAATTTACCGCGGATCCATTTGGTCTTGCGGCTGCGGTGATTTATTAAAATATGGATACAGATCTAATATCAATATCCACCTGAGACGGACAGAGACTCTCTAACTTGTTAGGGTTAGAAAGTGTCTGTTTGTTCCAGCGCTGGGAAGCTGCAGGGATCGCTCCCGAACGTGCAGCTCCAAGGTTACAATACAATACGGAACTGTTTATCTAAAACGGTAATGCATATTTGAAACACAAATACTTATTCATAGCATAGACACTTCCCATTCCCCGCTTCGTATGGAAATTAGCAAAAAGTCATTAAGCATGCGCAATTCTTGCAATGGAATTAGGTCGGTGGTCCTGAAAATGAGGAGGGGGCTGTCCTGATGAAGTAAGGCTGGTCTTCCTCACTTTCACCTTCTTGCCTCTCTGGTTTTTAACAATACACCTGACCTTGGAAGATCCCCGGTTCCTTCCTCTATTGCTTTTGAATAAGTTGCAGGTGGAAGAATTTGTAACTTTCTACGCCTTCTTTTGAATTTCTCCTTCTAAGATTATTAATTACCTATTATAAACACAGCTAAACAAATATCAGATAATCAAAGCCTATCCTGTACTTAACTTCCTGATTAATCATTAATTTACTTAATCAACTCTGGCTAAGTTTTGCATCTTCTCTTTATCTTCGTTAACTTCAGCAAAATTAGCTTTTCTTTAAAATCTCTATATTTAAGTGTTCAAAAGAAACCCCTATGTTTCACAACTATTTGTCAAATGTATGTGGCCCAAGCTCTATCACCTATCAGAGGACAATTCCCTAACAGTTACTGCTGTCACTATATGGATGATGTACTGATAGCATCTCCTTGCACACAGGATTTGCAAAACATACAGCCAGAGCTTTTAAAGGCTCTGCACAAATATGGATTACAGATTGCACCTGAAAAAATCCAAACAGAAGCACCCTGGAAATATTTGGGATTGAAAATATTTGTGTTGCCCTCAATCTGTTCAGTTTGACACTACAGTGCATACTCTAAATGATGCACAGAAATTGTTAGGAACCATTAATTGGCTGCGTCCCTATTTAGGACTCACCACTGCACAACTTTCTCCTGTGTTCAATATATTAGCAGGAGACTCAGATTTAAACTCACCAAGACAGATTACACCTGAAGTTCAGCAAGCCTTAGATAAGGTGCAACAAACTATTTCAAATCCCAATGTGCACCGTGTGGACCCTGACATTGATGTCGTTGTTTTTGTTGTAATTCCAGAATTTCATCCAACAGGTATTATTGCACAATGGTCTGATCATTGGTCCCCTGACCCATTGCATATTCTAGAATGGATGTTTTTACCTCACAAACCTAAAAAAACCAGTCACTACAATTTTTTAATTGATTGCTCAGTTAATTGTTAAGTGTCTACACTGATGCCTGCAAATTGCTGCCAAAGATCCTGCTAAATTTACTGTTCCTATTCAGCAAGATTATTTTGAATGGTCCTTGGCCAATAGTTCTGCACTGCAGAGTGCACGGCAGAGCTACACAGGACAAATTGATTACCATTTTCCCAGACATAAATTATTACAATCACTGAATAGCACCCCCCTATCAGCAAAACCTAAATTAAGTTGTACTCATGTAGATGGGCCTACATTATTTACGGATGGGTCAGGAAAAATGGGGAAAGCAATTGTCACCTGGAAAAATGAGGATGGATGGCAGACTTGGCAGGGTCAGGGTACTGGATCTTCACAATTGGTCGAATTAAAAGCAGTTACTATGGCCTTTCATCATTTTAATGAACCTTTTAACTTAACTGTTGACTCAGCTTCTGTTGCAGATGTTGTACAACGAGTAGATTGTTCCCTTTGGAAAGAAGTTAATAATGCTGATTTGTTTCTTTTGCTCAAGGCTTTATGGACAGCTGTTTTGCAACGTACTTGACCTTTTTATGTTTTGCATGTTAGAAGCCATACAAACCTACCAGGATTTCTTGCAGAAGGTAATGCCCGTGCTGGTGCATTCGCTAACCCTGTTTGGGCAGTTCCTCTGCCAGATAAACCAGCCTAGACTAAAACATCTCCTACCTTTTTCATCAAAATGCACACACATTGTGCAAACGGTTTTCACTAACACCGACAGAAGCTCGTGCTATTGTTAGGGCTTGCCCAGACTGCCAGAACTTTAATGGACCTTTACCCTTAGGAGCAAATCCCCGTGGTCTTTTGGCCCTACAGCTTTGGCAGGCTGATGTCACACACATTTCAGAATTTGGTCATTTTAAATATGTGCATGTATCTATTGACACCTTTTCCTCTGTTGTATGGGCTTCTACCCATGCTGGAGAAAAGGCCCGTGAGGTAAGTTTGCACTGGCAGCAAGCCTTTGCTGCTTTAGGCACACCTGCCTGTGGGAAAACTGACAATGGCCCAGCCTATGCCTCTCAGAAAGTCAGGAATTTTTTACGTCTGTGGGGTATCTCTCACAAATTTGGTATTCCTCATTCTCCCACTGGTCAGGCTGTTGTTGAACATGCTCATCACACACTTAAAACTGTTTTAGAAAAACAAAAGGGGAGAATGCAAGGGGAAGCCCCACAGTCCAGACTTTTGAAAGCTGTATATACCATAAATCACTTGACCATACTGGCTCATTCAAACAATCCCTCAATTTTAAATCATTTTTATTCCTCGCACTCCACCAGTGAAACACATTTGCCTCGAGCTAAAGTATGGGTAAGGAATTTGCTTCCCAGCCAGTGGGAAGGCCCCTGGGACCTTGGCACTGGGGCGTGGATACGCTTGTGTTCCCACAGACACTGGACCTCGGTGGGTGCCAGCAAGGTGTGTGCACCCTGATTTGGGCAGAATATCCCAGCGCCTGCTCGGCCAGATCCTGAGGATAACAGCAGCACAGGCTGATGGCCTTGGCAGCGTAGTTCCAGCTCCCTCCGACCAGAGAGAGCATCGAGCACCGGTGACCAAGGAGGGCTGTGTTACACTGCATTATCCTTGTGACCAAGGGGTGCTGGCCTGCACTGGGATGTACTGGAGTGCAAATGGCAACGAGTGACAGAAAAATGCAGGTGCCAGTGTGGCACTTGTCAGTTTTGCTGAGCTCAGTGCCTGCTATTTCTGCTTGGCCTGTCAGTCAGCCGAGAACCAATGTGTGGGTTACCCTGGCCGATGTGATGGGACAAGATACTCTGTGCTTAGCCACTGCTACTCCTGACAATCCTTTTTCTACCTGCCTTGTTGGCTTGCCAATGGATGACTGGCCAAAGCCTAGGACAGTTAGCAAGCTTTTACAATCACGCAATCATGCTGATGCTTGGGATCAGTGGGTTTCATACCTTCCCTGTGCAACTCTTGAGCTGCAAGAAATAGAGCTTCTAGGATCTGTGAAAATGGACCTTTGTGTTAAGTTTAATTACTCTGGATCTAATCAGTCCAAAGTATGGGATGTTTCTCCTAACCAACCCATATTTGCAAATGGAAGTGCCTGGTGCAATTACAGTTCACCACATCTCTCACACTCTACTGCTGTTCCTCCAGCTTTGCCACCAGGGGTGGTTTTCATTTGCGGAGACCCAGCATGGGCTGTAATTCCATCACACATCAAGGGAGGTCCTTGCAGCTTAGGACGACTCTGACTGTTAACACCAAACACATCTATGATTTTACAGCATAAACCATGGAGGGGAAAGTGCAGCATCCACGTGTTTGCCCCTGATTGTAATGATAACACCAAATTTTGGCCACCAGGTACCCGATGGGCTGTTTCCTTCCTTTCTCCACAAGTAGCATCTGCTAAAGCATTGGGGCTGTTAAACAAGTTAGGATGTTGGTTAGCTCGGCAGACTGAAGCTACTTCACTTGCTTTATCCGGACTATTAACAGATGTTGGGTCAGTAAGGCATGCTACACTGTAAAATAGAGCTGCCAATGATTTTTTTTTGTTACCACATGGACATGGGTGCGAAGATTTTGATGGAATGTGTTGTATGAATCTGTCTGATCATTCAAAATCTATTCATGCCTGCATTAAGGAATTACAAACAAGCATGTCAAAATTGCATGAAGAATCAGAATCTGATTGGCTGACTAGTTTTTTTGGCAATTGGCAAATTGCAGGATGGATCAAAAATCTGCTTTAAATTGGATGCCTGATCCTACTGGTAATTTTTTGCATCCTGCTCATTCTGCCGTGTTTATTGTCTTTTTAGCAGAGGGCCCTGCAAAAGTCAATA
Source organism: Monarcha castaneiventris obscurior (assembly GCA_026261815.1). Classification (NCBI taxonomy): domain Eukaryota; kingdom Metazoa; phylum Chordata; class Aves; order Passeriformes; family Monarchidae; genus Monarcha; species Monarcha castaneiventris. The sequence continues at coordinate 684,745 of JAMPIT010000423.1, read as the reverse complement.
AATGCTACCTTTGTAATACAAAAACAAAAGGGGGTGCCTGATGGGGCTGAGAGCTGGTCTGGGGGCCTCACAGAGTCAGACCTGAATCCGGTCAGAATTTACCCATGAGAGTTTTACAGTGGAAGTTTTGCAGCTTCAGTGAAACCCACAGAGAAGGCCAAGAAGATAATCAATGAGGGAAGATGTTCTGGAAGCCAGGAGAGGATGTTCTTGTCATGGGACATTGAGGGAGTACAAGGAAGAAGTTGTGGATAATATGTAGCACTTATACTTTTCCTTGTATAGCTAATTGTTTTATTACCTGAATGGTCTTTGTTTGTTAAACAGCCTTGTCATTGTTTGCTAAGCAGCCAATCTCAATAGGCCACAGCAACTGTAAAGAGGTATAAGAATAGCAGTAGAAAAAATAAAAAATCTTTCTATCTCTCTCGACTTTAGATTATGACAAGCGTGTGCTTTTATGTCCACCTCGACAAAGCCACAAGGCCCCACTTGTTCAAAGTAGAGCCTTGGTTCAGTGAGATTCCACTGCATCACAATGTTCTACTGAGTTTCATGGGAGCCTGATGTGTTGACAATTGACCCTTGGTCCTTTGAGATTCCATTGCATCACAGTGGTCTCCTGGGTTCCATGAGGCCCAGCTACATCACAATGGAGCCTTGGTTCCATGAGATTCTATTGTGTCACAGTGGTCTCCTGGTTTCTGTGAGTCCCCGCTATGTTTACGACTGAGACTTGGTTCCCCAAGATTCCATGGCGTCACTGTGTTCTCCTGTGATCCATGAGGCTGCGCTGTGTCACAATGGACACTTGCTGCCTCGAGGGCTGGAGATGTCCCTGTGGCACCGGGTTTCCATGAGGCCGCGCTTTGTCACAATGGGGCCTTGGTTCCATGAGAATCCATTGTGACCCTGTGCTCTCCTAGGTGCCATGAGGCCTTGCTCTGCCACAATGGCACCTTGTTTCTGTTTGTGGCCCTTGTGTTCCATGTGGCCCCTCTCTGTCACAAGGGACCCTTGGTTCCATGAGATTCCATTGCCCCACAGAGGTCTTCAGGTTTCCATGAGGCTGCGCTGTGTCCCAATGGACACTGGATTCCACAAGAGCTGGCAGTGGCGCAGTGGCACCTGTGTCCCCTGAGGCCCCACTTGGTCCAAGTGGAGCCGTGGTTCCATGAGATTCCATGTTGTCACAAGGCTCTGCTGAGTTCCATGAGGCTGCGCTGTGTCCCAATGGACAATCTCGCTGCCCCCGGCTCTGCCCTGCCATTGCCAGCCCTGCCCTGAGCTCTGCCCAGCCTCACCCTCTGTGCCCTGGGACACACACATGTGTGAGCCTGAGCTCATCCTCCCTCTGGGTGCTTCTCCTGCCCCAGCACTGCCCTGGGAGGGTTCATTCCTTACAGCAGCTGCTGTGTTTATCCTGGTGCATTTTAGAGCTCTGCTTCTGCCTCTCTGTCACTTGTGTCTCCACAGAGCTCTGCAGGGAAAAGATTCATTGAATGGTGGAATGACAGAGGTGGGAAGAGCCCCCTGAGCCCCCTTGGCCTGGCTGTGGCTGGGATGGAGTTCCCTTTGCCCAGAGCAGCCCCTGTGCTGCTGTGCTTGGCACTCGTGGCTGCAGCGGGGTTGGTCCTAGCCCAAGGCTTTGGCTGTCCCTGAGCAGGGCTGGCCCCACATGAGGCGTCTCTGCAGCCTCCCCAAACCATGGGCTGGGGGTGGGCAAGTGTTCCCGAGGGCACAGGGAGGGGACAGCTGGGCTGGACTGACCCAAGGGATCTCCCATTCCATGTGACCTCGTGGTCAGCAATGAACTGGGGGAAGGAAGGGGGCGAGAGGGTGTCTGGATTTTCTGTATTGATACATTTGTCTTCCAAAGCAGCCACTCCATGTACTGAATTCTCGCCTCCCTGTGGTTTCTTTGCTTCTGCATTTGGCCTTTTCTCTTTACTTCCCTGCCCCAATCTTTAATCTCTCTTTCTGGTGACCCACAGTTTCTCAGCTTCTTTTCTCCTGATGCCTGACTGGGGAGGGACAGTGCCAGAGACACTTGGTTTTCACCTGATGGACACAGAGGTTTCCCCATGGTCACCTTGCCCAACCCTTCTCTTCTGGGCACAGCCAGAAATGTCAGGGCTCTGGCGGGTGCCCAGCCCTGAGCTGGGCTCATGCCCTGCTCACAGCCCCAGGGCTGCTCAGGGACACGAGTCCTTCCCTGGCACACTCACAGATAGTTCCTTGCAGCACGGGCAGGGGCTCCCTGGGCTCTGCTGCCACTGCCAGAGCCTGGCAGGGACCTCAGCCCTGCAGGGCTCACCCTGCCCTGCCCCTGCCCGAGGTGCCCCACGGCCGCAGGGATGGGCACGGGGAGCTCTGTGCACAGGAGCTCATCCCAGCCCTGCATCCAGGGGGTTCCCAGGGGATGGCACTCTCTGCAAACTCCAGCAACAGATGAAGGTGTTTGTGCTCACTGGGTTTATGTCCCCTCACACACACAGAGGATGTTCAGGGCTGTGTCTCGTCCGTGCACTGCAAACACGGACTCCTGACCCGCTCACTGGATGTCCCTCCATGGAGGGAAGAACAACCTCTGTGACCTGGGGAGAGAGGCCACTGCTGGCAGCGGCGCTGGCTTTGCCAGGGCACTGCTGGCTGCCCCCACCCTGAACACTGCCACCCTTTGCTGCTCAGTGCTGCTTTCCTCTCCAGGGCGCTGCGCTGGGCACATCCTTGAGAGAAAATTGGGAAGGAGATGGAAGCTTTCAGGCCCTGCACTGGGGAGATGCCCTTGCATGATGGAAATGCTGCTGCAGAGCCCAGCTCTGTCCCAGCAGTGCCCACGGCCTGTCCCTGCCTGCAGTCCCTGGGCATTCCCACAGCAGGACTGGGACCCAGCTGACAGAGCCCCGAGGCCTGAAACCAACGCAGGGGCTCTGCAGGGGAGTGTGGAAGGGAAGGAAGAGGAGCTGACGGAAGAGAAGCCCTGGGGCTCCCTGGCAGTGCTGTCCTGCTGGGACTCTTTTCTCCCCCAGCTCTGCCCAGAGGCACCGACCCTGCAGCTCCAGAGAAGTCAGGCAGGAAAGATGTCAGGGAAACAAGACAACACAGGGTTCTTTATTTTGTTCCAGCACACACGTATTGGAGTGCAGCTCCCTGTTTATACAGTCTCTTGGTCACACTAGAAAGGTGAATACAAAATTAAAAATGGAACAGGCAAAGATTTTTGTGTGAACAAATTCACAGAAGCATAACACCTGTGTCAGCAGCAACAACCACAGGACACAGAGTGGGCATTAATGAGTGACATCATAACAGCTCTGCAGGACAATGACAGTTTATTGCTTCTGAAAATCACCCATGATCATTTTCCTCAGGGCATCCTTGAGCTCCTGGTTCCTCAGGCTGTAGATGAGGGGGTTCAGGGCTGGAGGCACCACCGAGTACAGAACTGACAGGGCCAGATCCAGGGATGGGGACGAGATGGAGGGGGGCTTCAGGTGAGCAAACATGGCAGTGCTGAGGAACAGAGAGACCACGGCCAGGTGAGGGAGGCATGTGGAAAAGGCTTTGTGCCGTCCCTGCTCAGAGGGGATGCTCATCACGACCCTGAAGATCTGCACATAGGAGAAAACAATGAACACAAAACAGCCAAAAACTAAACAAGCACCAACCATGAGAAGGCCAAGTTCCCTGAGGTAGGATTTGGAGCAGGAGAGCTTCATGATCTGGGGCACTTCACAGAAGAACTGGCCTAGGGCATTGCCCTGGCACAGGGGCAGGGAAAATGTATTGATTGTATGTAGGAGAGAGTTGAGAAAGGCACTGGCCCAGGCAGCTGCTGCCATGTGGGCACAAGCTCTGCTGCCCAGGAGGGTCCTGTAGTGCAGGGGTTTGCAGATGGACACATAGCGGTCGTAGCACATGATGGTCAGGAGGGAAAACTCTTCTGAGAGGAAGAACAGAAAGAAAAAGAGCTGAGCAGCACATGCTGAGTAGGAGACGTGCCTGGTGCCCCAGAGGGAATTGTGCATGGCTTTGGGCACAGTGGTGCAGATGCAGCCCAGGTCGGTGAGGGCCAGGTTGAGCAGGAAGAAGAACATGGGGGTGTGCAGGTGCTGGCCGCAGGCTACGGCGCTGATGATGAGGCCGTTGCCCAGGAGGGCAGCCAGGGAGATGCCCAGCAAGAGGCAGAAGTGCAGGAGCTGCAGCTGCCGCGTGTCCGCCAATGCCAGCAGGAGGAAGTGGCTGATGGAGCTGCTGTTGGACATTTGCTGGCTCTGGCCATGGGCACCTGGTCATGGAGAAAAGGATAGTGAATTGTTAGGGAATATCTGTAACCAGAATCAAAGCCAATTCTTGTAGACACTGAAAAGCTTTAGTGGAAAAATTTTCCAGCTTTCTGCAGCATTTTGTGAGAGCTCTGTGTTTCTCATTAAAGCTGTGAAAAACACTGGTACGGCGTTTTGTAAACTAATTCTTTATCTTGCACCTACTGTTGTTTGGTCGGGGTTGTTACGGTATACTGAAGAAAATATTTTCAAATGAATGTTTTATAGCCTCTTCCAATCAATCTAGGAGGTGGATGCTCTGTGAATAATGACCTTATGACATGCTGGCTACCTAAGTTATATAAACCAATCTATAATTAATTAAATTAGCCATTATTGGCCATTATTGCTCCTGAACTTGGTCATGCCATTTCTCGCTGTTCGTGGTGCAACAGCGACAATTTCCCATCCATGCTGCCCTGGACACACAGACACCCTTTTGTTTGAAGAGTTCTGAGGTTTTCTTTTTAAGCTCCCCCCATGTCTCTCCTGGTATTCTTGGATATCAGAAACCCTCAGCATTTCTGCTACACTCAGGGAGAACAGAGCAAGTTCTGTGAGGAAAACTATGAGTGGAGACTAAGGGGACATGCTCTGTCATTCTGACCTGTTCAGAGTTTCTCTGGGCTTTACACTTCCCCAGATGGAGAACTATCACACTCCCACATTTTCCCTAAAAACCACCAGGTACTGCTGAGAGCAGACGGATCCACCACAGTCCAACACCACTTTTGTATCCAAGGACTCACGTGGCTCATTTCACCAACCCAACAGCATTTTCAGGTTCATTACTCTGTCATAATTCTGCCTTTCCCCATGAGCCTTTCAGATAACACAAAGATGCTACAGGCCAGGTTTGGTTCCTGGAGGAAGCTTCCAGCTAGGAAGGAAACCTCGGGGACAGAGCCAAGAGTGCCAGGGATGGCACTGGATGAAGGGAGATGGAGCTCCTGGCCTGGCTGCACTGCCAGCACTGCCCACAGCCGGGCACTGGGGACAGCATCACCCTGAGCCAGCCGTGCCCCCTGCCAGAGCCCCCCAGTGCTGGGCAGCTGCTCCCAGCCCTGTGCTCTGCAGAGGGAACTGGGCCCGGGGCTGCAGAGCTGCCCCACGGCTCTGCTGCAGCTCCGCCTGCCCAGGAGGGGCTTCACGCCTTGGAGCCCCGGCCCTGAGGGCAGAGGCTTGGCTGGGGGGGACAGCAGGGAGGGGTCTTGTTCAGAGGGAGGGGCTGCACTGGAGGGGATCCTCTGCAGATTTCTAAACTGTGCCTGACACAACATTTCTGGATTTGTTTTCTCTCATTCCCTGACATCATCTCTGCTTCCTGGAGATTTTCCCCCTGGAGCTGCTGTTTCCCTGTGCCTGATCTCTCCCTGCCAGCACTCACAGACCCCAAATCTCTGTGCACTCTCCTTGGCCCTACAGAAAGCTGCCTGTGTGCAGGGCACTGGCTGGGGGCAGGTTCTGTTTGCAGCTTGGAGAAAGGACAGCTCAGACTGAGCCTGATGGGTGCAGCCAAGGTGATGCTGGTGCTGTCCATGGGCACAGGAGTGGCTGAAAGCACATGAGGGATCTCCTGTGCACCTGCTGATCACTAAAAGTAACAGTTCAGATAACCCAGGGACTTGACTAAAAAATCCATAATACCTTAAATATTTATCCTCCCTCCCCACCATTCTCCAATAGCAGGAAACTGAAAACAAAGTCTCAGGAAATGTCCTCATTTTTATAAAAATCCTTGCATTGGAAATTTTCTATGAGTGATCAGAAACCCTCAGCACATCAAAGCCTCATGAACATTTCACCTCCGCTACACCTGAGACGCCCTGAGTTGTACTCACAGAATCCGTAGACATTGGGATGTTGCAGCTTCAGGAGATCCCTGCAGGAGCTGCAGCTGCCTTGTCCTGCAGCCAGAGGCTTCCTGTGCCAGGGGCTGGCAGTGATTCTCCCGCAGTCACTTGTCAGCCCCTTGCCAGCCCAGGCTGAGCTGAAGGCCTGGGTGCCTCTGTGCTGTGCCCGGGCTGGCTGCAGGCAGTGCCCCAGCCCTGCTGGGCTGTGCACAGGAGCTGCTCCTGGCCAGAGCTGTCTCTCTGCAGCGCTGCCGCTTGCCAGGAGCTGCCTCTGTGCCAGGAGCCTGGCCCAGCTCAGCAGCACAGACACAGCACAAGGACTTTCATGACCCTCTCGGGCCTTGCTGCTGAGGCCCTCAACATCAGGCCCTCACAGGGACTTGCAGAAACCTCTCAAGAATTCAAGTCAGAATGGAACTGCAAAGTTTCTTGAAGTTTTAATGGGTCCCAGTGAGGGACAGGAGTGAGAAAGTGTCCCCAGGCTGCAGTCAGAGCAGAGAACTGGAGGCAGGGATGCCAGGTGGGGACAAAGAGAAGCCAAGTCTTGGTGTCCTGGGGCACAGCAGCGTCTGTGCCAGCAAGGGCTGTGAGGAGACACCTTGTCCTGAGGCCCTGGGGCCTCCTGGCACAGCCCCAGCAAGGCTGGGCACTGTCACCCCCTTGTGCTGCCCTCAGCATCCCCCCCACATGCCAGTGGCCTCAGGGATCTGCTGCAAGGAGTCCCTGGGGAGCCTTGCTCAGGAATGGCCCTGGGGGGCTCCTCAATGCTCCCAGGGACTGCAGCTTTTTCCAAGCACTTTGCTTTGGCTTTTGCCTGGGACTCTCTGAGAGCTTCCTGCAATCCTGGCCTCCAATTCTCTGCCCTAATGAGTCCCTGGAGATTCTTTGTCAGTAACAACACTCAGAGGGACTAATTCATACTTCAGGGTACTGCAGTTTTTTTAAAGTACTTTCCACACTGACTCTGTGAGAGCTTTGTGCAATCCTGGCCTCCAATTATTGGCTTTAACGAGTCCCTTGAGAGCTTTGCATTGACACTCAGTGGGGCTCATTAATGCTCTGAGATACTGAAGGTTTTGAAGGTACTTTGGATTTTCCTTCCCACACTGAGTCTCTGATAGATTTTTGTGCAGCCATTCTTGCCTGAAGTGGCTCCCTAAAAAGCAGAGATTAGACAAGAATAAGGGAATAAAGGTAGGTATTTCTTTGAAGGGCCTTCTAAGGTACCCTGGGGAGTCCAAAGGCTGCTGCCAAAATGGACCCCAAGATGGACTGCAGGTCACAAGTTCTTCCCACTTTTAGAAGTTTGGTTCATTTGCATATCAGGGTTAATTCTCTAATTAAAGCTTCAGTTAAGGATGTCATTTCCCCAAGCTTGCCCCTGCTTTAGTGGCTTTTGGTTTATACTTCTTGGGCCTAGTACGGTCTGAGTGTCCTTGGAGAGCAGGCCTGGAGAGGCTTTGTTATGTCTGCCTAGCATGAGAGAGCAGAAGTTAACAGGCTACAAGAAACTTCAGAGTTACACACTAGGCAGTGCAGGATTTGAAAAATATGAAAGTTAAAACCTATGGCTTCAATCCCCCTCTTTAGAGGCTTGACAAGGCCTCTACCTTTTTGAGACTCTCTTCTAAATATTCTTAATATCTACTAATAATATGTGTCTAACAGCAGTATACATCTAACAACAGTATATATAAACAAGAATTATAATTACAATTATTATGAACAATTCTTTAATCCAGGGCCTGTTTGGTAACAACGAAATCAGGATGTGGATGATACAATCAGAGCTCGGTGTGTTATCTTTGAGTGCTATCTTATAATGTAAGATCTGAGTAAGTTCTCAAATTGTAAACAAATTTTGCTGATCTTTCCACTTTGATTTACATGTCAGTTGTTAGTTCTGTATCCTAATGAATGTCTTGGATACACTTTGGATGAGAATGCTATGCAAATTTGTGTTCCAGACCTGAGCTAGTGTTACCAACTGTGTAGATAATAAGCACAGGAAAAGAATCATTTAAACGACATCATCTTCATTTGTATCAGGCTCTGTTTTCTCAGTTGTTTCAGAAGCAGAAGCCTTCTTAACTCTGGAGTAGTGAATCCAGGGTCCTTTGCCAGCCACTTTGACTGCGGTCAGGGTGGTCAGCAAAATCTGGAATGGTCCTCTCCCCTTGGCCTGTAGAGGGTCACTGTCCCAGCACTTAACACAGAGCCGGTGTCCAGGCCGGAAGGGATGTGCAGGGGTGTCCAGTCCTATGGGTGTGGATAACACGATGTAATTCTGGAGCTTCTGCACAGTGGAACCCAAAGCCATTAAATATCTCTGTACATCAAGTTTCCCCCTCATGTGAATCTCACCTGGAACATGTGGAATTTGCTGTGGCCTGCCATACAGTATTTCATAGGGACTGATGTTATCCCTGTGCCTCGGTTGTGTGCGGATCCTCAGTAAAGCTCCAGGCAAGGCCTGAACCCATGGCATGGATGTCTCTAAAACCTAAGGCGTCACCATCACCTCCCAAGGCTCTCCTGGGTTCCATGAGGCCCCTGTGTGACACACTGGAGCTGCAGTTCAGTGAGGTTCCATCACCTCGCTATGGTCTACTGAGCTCTATGAGGCCCTGCTGTGTCACACTGGAGCTTTGGCTCCATGAGGTTCCATAGCCTCACTATGGGATCTTGGGTTCCATGAGGCTTCTCTGAGTCACATTAGAGCCCTGGTCCCATTGGGTTCCAGAACATCACAATGATCTCCTGGGTTCCAAGCGGCCGTGCTTTGTCACATTAGAGTTTCTGTTCCAAGAGATTTCATAACCTCACTATGGTCTCCTGGGTTACATGAGCCCCCACTGTGTCCATTTAGAGCCTTGGTTCCATGCAGTTCCATACCCTCGCTATGGTTTTGGGGTCCATAAGGCCCCCTGATGTGTCCCTTCAGCATTTTGGTTCCTTGAGATTCCATAGCATCAATGTGGTCTCCTGTGTTCCATGAGGCCCCACTGTGTCCCACTGGAGCCTTGGTTCCGTGAGGTTCCCAAACCTCACTTTGGTATCTTGGTTCCCTGTCATAGTTTAGCATAGCTGGGAGTTGTAGTTAAGGAGGGCTCCATCAGCTACGGAAGTGATTCTTCGCAAAGAGGTGCTTACAGCTTCCTCCAGACCCAACAGAACCAATCAACTGGCCAGGTTGAATATTGGCAACTTTTTTAAGCCATTTAGAGAGCTGGACACGCCTCTGTGATCCACATTTTAAGAAGGAACAAAGCCAGGAGGCTCTCTCTTGCTTCCAGTGGCTGAACAGGTAACTGGTGGGGGGTGGCCGGGCTGGGCCGGGTCGGCCGGGGGTGGCTTGGCTGAGATCGCAGCCACTTCTGCTCGCTGGACACCCCCCAGAGGCCAGGCCGGCCCTCACTCCTAGAGCGGCTGAAATTCATCTGAGGCTGCTGCCTGGCAGGATCATGTGACCAAGAGATAAGAAAAAATTCCAGCTGCAAAGCCTGGGTGAGATTAACTCTCTTAGTGCTGTAAGATTCCTCCAGACCAGATGAAGTCTGCAGACATCAATCCTCTCCCCGGTCAGAGGAAAGGGAAAGGTGAAGGCGTGTGAAGGAAACACTATAAAGATGCCCAAGTCAGTGAGGAAGGAAGAGCTGAAACCCCGAGAGAGGAGAATGAGGAGATGCTTCAGTCCTAGAAGCTGAAATTCTGTTGTAAAGCTATGGTGATGGACTATGATATATCAGAATACCCATTGTAATTTCATGAAAGCACGGGGGGGGGTAGAGCGTTCAAACTGCAACCATGAGCAAAAATACTTGTGCTGGAACAAGCAAATGTTGAAGTAGCTGTGATTTGATGAGAAACTTGAACAGAGATCACAGGGAAGAAAACCTCTGGTCCTAGAGATGAGGATACTCCCAGAGATAGTGTTCTTACACTTCTCAGGCACTTTGATAAGTGAAGAGAACTTTTGTTTCTGAACAGCTCATCCTTAAAAATGGTACCCCATTAGCTAAAGAAACCCTCAAAAGCAGTTGTGGAGAAAGATGTAAGTTCGGGGAAGGGACTTTCACATGGAAGCAGAGAACCATCCCGGACGGCTGCCTTGCTTTGACACTGAAGCTGCAGGAGATTGTTTCTTGTGGAGATGTCTCCATAGCATGAGTGAGAGACTCCTCTCCCTAAGTGAACTGGAAAACAGAAATTATTATATAGGTGGTGAACTGACTAGAAAAATCTCAAGGGTTGTGGTTTTTACATTGTCAGTGGAAGGGAGGAGAGGTGGGGGAAAAGAGGTGTTCTGAAGGTTTAGTCTGACTTTTTTTCCCCCTCTTTTAAGTCTGTAAATAAACCTCTTTATATTCTTTAAGTTTTGTGCCTGCTTTGCTTTTCCTCCTAATGCTTATCTCACAGAAAGGACATCAGGGAGGTAATGCATAATCTGACCTAAAACCACAACTACTTTTCAGCTTGGTCCAATTGGACAATTTTTCTAAGATTCAGACTTCAGAAAATTATGTAACACAGGACCAACATCAAATTCTGTTAACATGAGAGGCCTACAAATAAGCAAAGACTTCAGACTTGACAAATCCCCCTGGGTCTTACGGGGGGACGATCATCAGTGATGACCTGTAGTGAGACCTAAGCCTACTCAAGGCCCATCAACCTATGGATGGACCTGTTCCCATTCCTGTGCTTCCCACTACAGCCGTGCCTGACATGGACAAGGTCCCTGTCAGCAGCCACAAGGCCACCCTGCCCAGACCAGGCCAGTGGGCCACGCACAGGTCAGTGATGGTGAGCTCCCAGGTGCTGCTGTGACACCATCGCCCAGCCTGAGGTATAAAAGGTGGCTGCGCATCAACACAACCTGCAGAGTCGAGGAGACGATCGCAGAGAAGGAGCTCGCCCAAGGCTACTGAAGGAGTTTTGGTGCCTCTGAGGCAGCTCACACGCATCTCTCTTCACTCAAGGAAGGACTGGCGTACTTTGTCAGGAGAAGAAAGCCCGGCAGTGCTGCGGCTCAGACCCACCAGGCACTCTCCTTCTGTATCCGCAGTGGCGCAGCGGGACGCTGCTAAGAAGTGTCGTCCTGAGCAGGAGCAAGGTGAGAGCCAAGTCTCCCTCCCCACAGCTCCCCATGGCCGGCAGAGGGGCCGCAGCCACAAGCAGCGATAAGGGGAGGCAGGAGCTGCACACAACCACCCCGTGGCAGGGTCCCTCCTCTCGTTGGCCAGCAGGGCCAGCAGGGCTGTGGGCACCGGTGCCTGCCCTGCCCTTAAGCCAGCCCAGCAGGGACAGAGCAGGGCCCTGGGGACACTCCTGCAGGGACACTGCCCCAGCCCCGCAGAGGTGCTCACGCCACTTTCTCTCTGATGTGCGCGCTGTGCCCCCGGGCAGAGGTGGAGCCGCACAGCAGCAGCAGCAGCAGCCTCTCCGGACAGCCCAGGCCGAACCAGGCCCGACGCCGCTCGTGGAATCAGCGAGCACAAGGCTCGGGCAGCCAGACAGTAAAACCCATAAGGCTGAACCATGTGCCACTGCTGCGTGCTGAGAGCAGCAGCCCCAGCACCGCCAGTCAGGTGCTGTCAGGGCTGCCCCAGGGCATGGGGCTGGTCACTGGCAGCAGCAGCTTCCCCGGCCGGCAGCAGGGCTCGAAGCAAGGCCACCCAGAGGGAGCCACAGAGCCGCAGACACCCGAGGGCCCGCCGGCAAAACGCCGCAGGATCGGCGATGTGCCAGCCCCCAGCGCTGAGACCAGCAGCCCCAGCACCGCCAGTCAGGCGGCGGCGAGGCTGTCCCAGGGCCCTCAGTCATCCAGGAGACGAGCGGCTCCATACAGACCCCCATGGCTCTTCCCTGGATCTGTGACAGACAACCGCTCCTAGCCCCGGCCCATTCGGATGAGACGCGTCTGGCGGCAAGAGCGGCGGGCAAAAAAGCCCTACAGTCGGCCTGGCAACCAGAGCAGGGCCAGACGAGCACTGGCCCCTGGTGCTCATCCCCCTCACCCCTCAAAGTAAAGTTTTCTGTTCGTTTGAACTGGGAGATCCACATTCCTTTCTCCAGTCACTTGCAGCCTCCTGTGGCTGATCTCCAAACAGAGGCCCCGGTTCAGTGAGACTCTCCAGCAGCTCTTTGCCCTCAGGGACTCCACCTGCCCCATGGCAGTACTCAGTGTCAGATGAAGCACTGGCCTGGAGATGCCAGCCCTGCTTCTGCTCTCTTCTCAGCCAGGAAGCATCCAGAAGGAAAAGGACTACGCAAAAGGGCCATGGAGGTGACCTAGGAAATTTGCAAGCACAAATAGGCTCAGGCAGCCTTGGTGGGAGGGCACAGCTCTGCTTGCTGCAGGTCCCCAGGAAGGAAAATCGTGGATGCAGCAGGATTATTCCCCTCCCAGACCAGTCCAGGCACTGTTCCATCTGCCATTGCTGCCACTGGGGTTCCACGTACCAGCCTGCAGAGTAACTGGCATAGTGCAGCTGATTCTGGGAAGGCAAAACTAAACTCTACCAGTAAAAATACACTGCATGGGTGGCCTGAGGCCAACTCTTGGACTGAGAAGCAGAGTTTCCTTATTTTTGGAGGATTTTACACAAGTGCCAGCTCAGCTTGGAGGAGCGATGGCAGAGAGGCTCGAGGGCGAGGCACCACCTTCTGTCATGGTGGTAGCCCTGACTCCTGCCTCGCTAGGAACACTGCTTTACCTGACAGGCACATTGAGACATCTCTTATTTCACACCCAAACTACTGTGATAAATGAGTGAATGATAAATGTTGTCTTTCGCATGTAGAATTTTAACATTTATAAGTGATGATGTACTCTGTAGAAACAGTGTTATGGTAAAATGTAGTCAAGTAGAAATGAGATTAATGTAAATTGTAACTTCAAAATATTGTAATATGTTAAGAAATGTATTAATAAACACATGGCAATAAATGTCTTTTGAGCTGAGAAACTCCAGAGCCAGGAACCAAGACATCTTAGAGAAACAAAGAAGATAAACCGCATGCATGCCAGGAAGTCTGTTATCTCATCAAAACTCACACCTCCCAAGAAAGCTGTCAGCTCCAAATTAGGCTGGAGGCTGGGGAGGCACCGGAGGGCGGTGCCTGTGTTCAATTCTGCAGTTATCCAGAGGGCTGGAGCGGCGCCGTGCTGGTGGAAGGGGCAGGGACGGGAGAAGGGGGAAAGCTGAGTGAAGTGTAAATTACTTTCTGGGCTTAATGAATATGGAACAGTTTAGGAGAGTACTTAAGTCCACAGCAAAATGAATGGAGCGCGCCTCTGGCAATATCGCCAAGGCCCCAGCGCTGTGATATGCCTTTGTTCTACTAATAAATGTTCAATATTATATTGCTAAAAATTTAGCTCCTGAATTCATTTCTTTCTTCTCTTCCCGTGGTGGCTCTCCTGCGCCACAGAACTCTGTCGGCTGCAGCTTTGCAAAGGTCAGGTCGAGCTCTGGATGTTGCTGCACAATTTGCTCGAGGTCCTCGGGGGCTGCATCTGATCCATTGTTCTTGTCTGCCCCCTGGGCACGGAGCCCATGGATCCGCTGGCCCCTGGGCAGGGCCTGGCACAGGAGGTGGAAGCTGGGTCCTGCTGCAGCGGCGCCGGGGCAGCTCCAGGACTCGCTGTGGCCGCTGTGGCGGCCGCAGCACAACCCGTTCCCAGGGAGGAGCCGAGGGCTCCGTGGGGCTCTGCAGGACCTCGGCCCTGGGGCTCGTCTGCATCAGCCCGAGCAGCCGGGCTGCACTTGGCTTCCTTTGTGTCTCTACTCGCCCTGGGCCAGCAGCTGCCCAGCGCCGAGGGGACAGCAACGAGACCGGGGCAGCTTGGGGCGAGCTCCAGTGTCTGTGCCCGGGAGAAAGCCCAAGTCTCGATGCTCCCGCTCCTGGGATCCCCCAGCCCTCTGTGCGTTCCCCCCTCCCGGCTCTCCAGGCTCCCCAGAGGAGCCCCAAGGGCTGCAAGTGCCCAGCCAGGGTCCCCAGCAAGGCCCAGTTTGGATGTGCAGCCCCCAGTGTTCCCAGTTTCCCTCTCCTTTTCCCCGGGCCGGGTTCCTCCGCCCCCAGCGGGTGGGAGCAGCCGAGAGCCCCGCGCTGCCCATCCCGACCTGTCCCGGCTCCATCCCTGCTGCTCCCGCGGGCTGCGAGGAGGAGGAGGAGGAGGAAGGAGGAGGAGGAGGAAGGAGGGGATTGGGAAGGGGCGGGAAAAGGAGGAGGAGGCAGGAAGAGGCGGAGCGGCAGCAGGAAGCTGGAAGAGAGGAGGAGAGGGGGAGCCGCGCGGATCCAGCGCTCCCTCAATTCGCAGCCCGCCGGGACCATCGCCCCCCATCCCGCAGGTGCCCAGGGAGGGGGAGCTCGCCCCAAGTGTCCCGGGAGGTCCCTGGGTTTGGGGTTCTTTGGGGGGGATTTTTGGAGCTTGCGGGGCTGCAAAGCCGAGCCGCAGATGCCCCTCGGGGGGACACCGGGGGTCCCCGGGAGGTGTTTTTGGGGGGTCCCGGTGGCGGTGCCGGCAGAGCCCCGGCAGGGCCGGGGGGATGCGGGTCCCCCCGCGGTGGGGGTTGGGCTTCCAGGGCCGGGCCCTCCAAGCTGTGCCGGGGCCCCGTGGGGACCGCGCAGGGCCAGCGGGGGCGGGGGGACACCGGTTCTGGGGAGCCCCGGGAGCCGCGGCTTCCCTAAGCGGGACCCCAGAGAGAGGAGTGCCCCAGAAGCCCAAAGCGGGGAGCCCGAGAGGGGGGAGCCCTGGGATTGCTGGGACCCCGGCGGGGGGATCTGGGGGCTGCAGGGGCAGCATGGCCAGGAAAGGGGCTCGGGGGTCCCGGGGCCGGGAAAGGGGCTCGGGGGTCCTGGGGCCGGGAATGGCTGCTCCCAGTATGAGCCCAGTTTTCCCCCCCATCCGAGTGATTCCAGTTTCCTCATCACTCCCAGTATGAGCTCAGTCAGTCCCAGTATGATCCTGGTCACTTCTCCTCACTCCCTGCAGGATCCCTGTTGCTCCCAGTATGAACCCAGTAACTCCCAGTTATTCCCCATTATGATGCACTTTGCCCCCAGCATGGTCCCAGTTGCTCCCAGTTCCTCCCACTTTCATCCAATGTGTTGCCAGTTCTCCTAGTTTCCCCTAGCGTAGTCCCAGTCACTCCCAGTATGATGCCAGTCTCTCCCAGCAGGGCCCCAGTCACTCACAATTGCCCCCAGTTTCCCCCAGCGTGGTCCCAGTTCCCCCCAGCACGTTCCCAGTCACTCCCAGTGTGGTCCCAGTCCCCACCCGCATGGTCTCAGACATTCCCAATATATCCCAGTTGCCTTGAACATTCTCGCAGTCATTCCCAGGCACTCCCAGTTACCTCAGCATGGTTCAGTTGCCCCCAGTTTTATCCCAGTCACTGCCAGTACGTCCCAGTTGTCACCAGCATGCATCCTATCATTCCCAGTTGCTCCCAGTTGCTCCCAGTGCATTCCCAGTAGGCTCTCAGCATGGGCCTGGTAGCTCCCAGTAACCTCCAATCAGGGTCCATTGACACCCACTATAATCCCAGTATGATCCCAGTCACTCCCAGTATGATGCCAGTGGCCCCCAGGGTGATCCCAGTTGCTCCCTGTCATGCCAGCATGACCCCAGTAGCCTCCAGTATGGTCCCTGTGACTCCCAGTCTCTCCCAGTATATCCCAGTCTCCCCCAGCATGCTCCCAGTCACTCCCACTTCTTCCCAGTTGCTTTCAGCAGGATTCCACATGCTGAAAGCAACTGGGAAGCACACAGCTGCTCCCAGTCAATCCCAGTATGATTCCAGTCACCCTCAGTGTGATCCCAGTGTCACCCAGTTGCCCCTAGAATAGTCCCAGTCCTTCTCAGCATGGTCCCAGTCATGCCCAGTTGCCCCCAGCGTAAATTCAGTTTCCCCAGGCGTGGTCCCAGCTGTTGCCAGTGTGGTTCCAATCATGCTCTGTATGGCTACAGACATTCCCAGTATATCCCAGTTGCCCCAGTAAGGTTTTAGCTAACTCAGAATGTTCCCAGTTTTTCCCCGTTACTCCCAGTTGCCTCCAGCATGATCCCAGTTTCTGGCAGTTGCCCTAACTGTGGTTCCAGTTGCTCCCAGTATGATCCCAGTTTCCCCAGTTGTGGTCTCAGTCCCATCAGCATGGTTCCAGTACCTTCCAGTTGCTCCCAATGTGTCCACATTTTCCTCCCAGCATGGGCCCAGTAACCCCCAGACAGGTTCCATTCACACCCACTGTAATCCCAGTGGCTCCCAGGATGATCCCAGTAAGACCCGTAGTCACTGCCAGTATGGTTCCAGTCTGTTCCAGTATGATCCCAGTTGCACCCAGTCCCCCCCAGTATGACCCCAGTCACTCCCAGATACTCCCAGGATTATTCCAGTCATGCCCAGAGTGACTCCCTGTCACTCCCAGTGTGGTCTCTGCTGCTCCCAGTCACCTCCAACATGGTTCCAGTCATGGCCAGCACCTTCTCAGTCACTCCCAGTCTGGTTCCAGTATGATCCCAGTCATTCTCAGATACTCCCAGTACTATTCCAGTCACTCCCAGTATGATGCCAGGCAGTTCCATTAGGATCCCAGTATGACCCTGGCATGGGCACAGCTGCTCCCATTATCATCCAATGTGGTTCCAGTTGCTCCCATTTACCCCCACTGTGGTTTCAGTCTCTCCCAGTATATCCCAGTTGCCTCCAGCATGTTCCAAGTCACTCCCAGTTGTCCTGAGTTGCTTCCAGTGTGATCCCAGTTGCACCCAGTTGCCCCTAGTATAGTCCCAGTAACTCCCCATATGATCCCAGTCCCTCCCAGTTGTGTCCCAGTAGTGGCCAGTTGCCCCCAGTGCAGACCCAGTCACTGCCACTCCCTCCCAGTTCCCCCAGTGTGCTGCCCTTTCTCCCCAGCATGGCCCTGATTGTTCCCAGTGTGGTTCCAGTCAATCCCAGTATGGTCACTGACACTCCCAGTATATCCCAGTTGCCCTCAGCATGCTTGTAGTCATTCCCAGTCACTCCCAGTTACCCCAGTAAGGTTCCAGTTCCCCCAGTACAAACCAGTCACTGCCAGTGGTGCCACTCCTGGGATCCCCCAGCCCTCTGTGCATTCCCCGCTTCCGGCTCTCCAGGCTCCCCAGAGGAGCCCCAAGGGCTGCAAGTGCCCAGCCAGGGTCCCCAGCAAGGCCCAGTTCGGATGTGCAGCCCCCAGTGTTCCCAGTTTCCCTCTCCTTTTCCCCGGGCCGGGTTCCCCCGCCCCCAGCGGGTGGGAGCAGCCGAGAGCCCCGCACTGCCCATCCCGACCTGTCCCGGCTTCATCCCCGCTGCTCCCGCGGGCTGCGAGGGCTTCGGGAATGGGGGACCCAGGGTGTGGCTGGTGCTGGGGGGAGGAGGAGGAGGGATGGGAGAGGAGGGATGAAGAAGGAGCAGAAGGGTTGGGAGTAGGGGAAGGAGGTGGGGTTGGGGAGGAGAAGGAGGAGGAGGGATGGAAGAGGAGGAGCGGGAGGAAGAGGAAGCGGAGGGACAAAGGAGGATGAAGAAAAGAAAAAGGAAGAAACGAGGTCAAGCACTCCCATGAATTCACAGCCCCCCACCTGTGGGATCATCGCCCCCCATCCCGCAGGTGCCCAGGGAGGGGGAGCTCGCCCCAGATATCCTGGGGGGTCCCTGTGCTGGGTTTTTTGGGGGAAATGTTTGGAGAATG
Source organism: Monarcha castaneiventris obscurior (assembly GCA_026261815.1). Taxonomy (NCBI): domain Eukaryota; kingdom Metazoa; phylum Chordata; class Aves; order Passeriformes; family Monarchidae; genus Monarcha; species Monarcha castaneiventris. The sequence goes on along the minus strand of JAMPIT010000423.1, from coordinate 666,846 downwards.
AAGGACTCCAAAGCTGAGCAGAAAATTCCCCTTGGGGGACATTGGGGGTCCCCAGGAGGTGTTTTTTGTTGGGTCTGCCTGGGTCAGGCACCGCCATCTCCAGCCCGGAGCCAGGGGGCTGCGGGACCCCCCGGGAGAGCAGGAGGGGAGAACCTCGGGACCCCCAGAGTGGGGAGAGCAGAGAGGGGCAATACCGGGACCAGGGGAGCCCCGGCAGTCTGGAGGAGCGAACCCCTGTGACCCCCAGGAGCCCAAAGTGGGGAGCCCAGAGAGGGGAGAGCGCCGCCATTCGTGGGACGCTCAACAGCCTGGAGAGAGTGAGGGGGGAACTCCTTGGACCCCCTGCACCCCAAAGCAGATAATAAGGGGAGAAGGGACCCCTTGGAGCCCCAAAACCCTCAGCATCCCTAGGGAAGCTTTTCAGAGGGGAAGAGGGGAAAGTTTTCAGATTCCTGGGACTCTCAGCAGCCTGGGGAGGGCAGGGACCAAGTAGACGGGGGACCCCCAATACAAGTGTGACCCCAGCAGCTGGGACAGGGGGGGAGCCCCCGAACACCAAAGGGAGGGACCAGAGATGGGGAACTCCTGGGAGGCTTTTTCAGGGCTGAATCTTGGTGTTTGGGAGGTTTTTATGGACACACAATGCCCAGGGAGTTCTAGAGATGGACGTGGGCAGGGGGACTGTCGCAGTGTCGGGACACGAACACACGGACTCAAACAGCAAGTTAGCAGCAGGTTGTCAGGACCACGGAGCAGAGCCAAAAGGGCCTGCCCACCTTTATTATCACACTTTTATGCCTCTTCTAAAACAATCATACATTGGTGGATGAGGTTAACACCTCTAGCATTTTACAGGATAGGAACACAGTCTATCACCTTTCTCCGCCTTGGAGAAAAGAATGAACAACAATCTAAAAGTTCAATAAACATTCTTAGCCGGTTAGAAAAACAAGAGCTATATTTATAGAAAGAGCATGAGAACTTCTACTACAAAAGTAAAAACATGGAACACTGTGAAAACCAGGGCGACATCTCACCCTTTTTACCTTTAAAAAAGAAAAAGAAAAAAAGAAAAATGAACAATGTTCAATTTCTGCTTGTGGAAGGACCATCGGAGTGAACACCCACATCGTCTGCATCTGAGCTATCACTCGATGTTCCACCCACTTGATCACTTTCTTTCTGGTCACGGTCTCTACCCTGCCTGTTGGCTGGATTTTGTCTCTGTGGTCGCAGGTCAGGACGGACACACTTTGCAGGTACCCAGCGCACCCCAGTATCTGTGGATACACAAGCATACCCGCGCCCCGAAGCAATAAGGTCATAGGGACCTTCCCACTGTTTGGTGACTAAATTTCTCACTCGAACCTTCGCTCGAGGCTGCTGTGCCTCATCCGAAGCCTGCAACGAGAGATGATGGTTCAAAATGACAGGATTGTTAGAGTTCTGCGGTACCGTGAGGTGATTGAGGGTATACACGGCCTTTGCCAGCTGACTGTGCGGGGTTTCACCCTGCATTCCCCGTTTTTGTTTTTGAAGCATCTGCTTCAGAGTGCCATGAGCACGCTCTACAATAGCTTGTCCAGTCGGAGAATGAGGAATACCAAACTTGTGTGACACACCCCACTGCTGCAGGAACTGCCTCACCTCTCTCGAGATGTAGGCCGGACCATTGTCCGTCTTTATAGTAGAAGATATGCCTAGAACAGCAAAGGCCTGCCTCCAGTGGGCAATGACATCGCGGCCCTTCTCTCCAGTGTGAGCAGAAGCCCACATGGCAGTGTCCACCGTGACATGCACATACTTGAGCCGGCCAAATTCGGCAACTTGGGTGACGTCAGTCTGCCAAATCTCCAAGGCCCTAAGGCCCCTGGGGTTTACCCCCGCCGGCAAAGGCGCCGCAAGCGCGTGACAGTCGTCGCACGACTCGACAATGTCATGGGCCTCAGTTGGCGTCAACTGAAACTGCTTCTGCAGGGTGTGTGCGTTCTGATGGAAAAACCTGTGCAATGCTTTGGCCTGCGCGAGTCTATCAGGCTGAGGTGCCACCCACGCTGGGTTAGCCAACTTGTCAGCCCTCGCGTTGCCTTCCGCTATGAACCCTGGCAAATTGGTATGACTCCTCACATGCAGAACATAGTAGGGATGAACCCGTTCCTGAATGACACACCACAGGGTCTCCAGCAAATTAAACAGATCAGGATTGCTGACCTCCTTCAAAACTGAATAACTCAATCGCTTTGCTATGTCGGTGACATAGGTGGAGTCGGTGACCAGATTGAAAGGTTGCTGGGAAAACTTTTGAAATGCCATAAGAGCAGCCCTCAGTTCAACCAATTGGGCTGAACCAACCTCATGACCTTCCAGAACCTGCCACTCAGATCCATCCCTCCAAGTAACAATGGCCTTCCCGGTTCTGCCTGAACTGTCAGTAAAGACAGTGGGTCCGTGCACCGGCTCCTGACTGTGTTTGGGTCTCAGAGAAATCTCTGTGTGTTTCGCCACTTGCAGCAACTTGTGGCTAGGCAGATGATACGCAATCTGCCCTGAAAAATTCTCTAGAGCACTTTGCAGCGAAACGCTGTTCGCAAAGCTCCAGTCAAAGTCCTCCCACTGTATCGGTAGTACAATCTGTGCGGGGTCTGCACCCATCAGTTGCAAACACCGTTGTCGGCATTTGACTATCAAGCGAGCGATCAGCTCAAACAATGCAGTTGCTGTCTTCTGCGGCTGATGGGGCAAGGAGACCCATTCCAGGACGTGCAAAGGATCGGACCATTTGTCACTCCATTGGCCAATGATACCTGTGGGATGCACATCTGGTGTGGTAATGAAAACAGTGACATCAACGGAGGGATCAATGCAATAAACCTGTCGAGCAGAAACAGCTCGCTGCACCTCCTCCAGCACCTGACGTGCCTCAGGGGTCAATGTGCGAGGTGACTTCAAATCAGGGTCTCCCTTCAACAAATCAAATTAAGGAGACAACTGTGCCGTGGTCAGTCCCAAATACGGACGTAACCAAGCAATGACACCCACCAATTTCTGGGCATCATTCAGCGTCTTCACTGATTGCACAAATTGCACCTCTTGCTGTTGAACTGTACGTTCCAAAATTTTGACCCCCAAATACTTCCAAGGAGGTTGTTGCTGAACTTTTTCTGGAGCCACCTGCAGCCCATGCAAATGCAGAGCATCGAGCAACTGAGGCTGGATCCTCAGCAGCTCATCCTGGGTGGACGCAGCCACCAATATGTCATCCATATAGTGATAAAACTGAGCATCAGGAAACTGCCTGCGAACTCCAGACAAGGCTCTGGCCACATACATTTGGCATATGGCCGGTGAATTCCGCATCCCTTGGGGAAGCGTCCTCCATTGATATCTCTGTGCCGGTCCAGCATTGTTAATTGCTGGCACCGTGAAAACATTATCAGAGGCGTAAGACACTGCACCTTTCACTGCAGTGGCCCCTAGTAAAATTCCGTCCCAATGCGCACCCCCATGCAGCCAGAACAACCCTCCCCCAGAGGTTTGTAACAGTCTCAGTAACATGAGGCCTAATCATGGCCGTCTGTCCCTCTGAGCTTGTCATCACCACAGGCTTCTGGCTCACGTAGCAGCGCTTCGTCCCGCACCACTGTCGAGAAGCCCACGGAGAGATATCTGGCAGCGTAGCATCAGGGATGGACAGGGTGCGCCGCATCTCAGGACGTCTTCTGGTCATGACAGCAGTCCAATGAACCTGAGGGCCCAGTGGAACCAAAGCAGCCATCTTCTCGTGACCTCGAGAACAGAGGACTTAGAAGGAACAAGTTGAGCAATGCGAGTCTTTTCAGGAATTGTAACCAGGGGGTGGGGCGGTGGGTGTGGAAACCATGGCATAAATGCGTCCCTTATAATCTGCATCAATGAGTCACTGATGCACCATGATATCCTGAATGGTGGCACCAGACCTGCCCAGGAGGAAAACATTCAGGCCACCGCCCAAGGGACCAAAAGCATGCAGGGGGACCTTGTGCACTCTGCAAGAGTCTAAGATGACCATTTCTGCTGTGCAGACAAGGCCGACCAGTAACAGAAACTGCAGCTTTGCAGTGCCTGGCAATATGATTTGGCAACCCACACCGAAAGCAGAAATACAAGACAGCCGTGCCTTTCTGCACCTGCCTGCCTGGTTTCCTGCTAGCCTGCTCCCACTGCCTGCCCCGCAGCACAGGAGGATCACTAGGCAGTGCCTTAGGTTTTGCTTTCACATCACCCCAGAACCTCGCCTTTTCACGAGGGCGAACCGTCGCTTTACACTGGGGAATATTCCAAAGGCTGCTAGAAGCAGAGTTGCCCAGCTGAGACCCACGGTCCCGGGAGGATCGCGGCTGCCCTGCCGCTTCTCCGCCCGCACTAAAAACAAACATATCAGGATTAGCAGCCTTTGCGGTTTTGGCATGTTTCGAACGTCTCACGGACGAAACCGATCAGACTGAGCTGGCGTTCTCCGAGTCTGAATCCCCCGCGGCCCCCGCCTCTCCGGCTGCAGCCGCAGCATGGGCCAGGGCTCGTGGGCTCCCCCCCTGCTCCCGCGCGGGGAGGGGCCGAGCCACCCGGACCTGCCGCTTCTGCAGCCCCGCGGCGCTGCCCTGTTGCGCAACCAAAGACACCGCGGGCAGCGGCCGCGCCTCCGCGAGCCGCTCAGACCGGGGGAGGGGACGAAACTGCGCCCAGCTGGGTCCCGCTGCCAGCGCGGGAACCGAGCGCAGACGGCGTGGGCCCGGGGGGAAGGGCGGCAGCCCCCCCGCTGCCCGGAGCCAGACTCGCCGGCCCGGCGGAGCCGTCCGCCCGCACGGCTTCAGCACCCCCAGGCCAGCACCCGGCATCGGAGCCCGCGTCCCCAGCAGGGGCCAGCTCTATCTGCACCCCCGCCGCTCCGGGGGGGTATCTCGTGCAAACCCCACAGCACGGGCATTCTGCAGTCACCACGGCACGCACCCGGGATTCGCCCTCCCTGGCCAGACCCGGGGAGGCGCAGGGTGCTGGGGACTTCACGCCGCCCCACCGCCGCCGCCGCCGCCGTGCGGGCGGGGAGGGCCGGCGCCTCCCGCTCCCCGGGGCTCGGGGGGGCCGACACGTCCCCGGGAGCCGGGCTATCCTCCGCGGCCAGCCGGCCAGAGGGCCGAGCTCTCTCCGGGGAGGGCCCATCCCCTGTCCCCGTGGAGTTGGGCGGGAGGGTGGGCTCAGACGCTGTCTGCCTGCCCAGTTCTCTGTCCCACTCTAACTCGGATGGCTCAGAGAAATCTCCAAGCATCCTGACAGGGGTAATACCGCCTGAAGAACTCTTCTGGCCTTGAACCGCAGCATTCACCCGTTTCCAAGAGAATAGTAACTTAACCACATCCTCGTCCTCAGTCTCCGCCACAGCGGAACCTAAGGCTTTACCAACGGACTTCCATTTGGATTTGTCAAGGATATGACAGTCTTCTGGGAAAAACCCATTATCCCTGACCCAAAAATATAAATTTTCTAAGTCTGCCTTGCGAATAGCCATGTTCTCACCTTCTAAACACATTTGGAGAACCTCTAACGCCATGGAGTCATGAGAGGATCTCTCCCTAGAGATTCCCATATTTTCTAAAAAATTTTTTACCTGCCTACTTTACCTATACCTGCAGTTCCCCGTACGGGCCACCAGATGTCGCAGTGTCGGGACACGAACACGCGGACTCAAACAGCAGGTTAGCAGCAGCTTGTCAGGACCACGGAGCAGAGCCAAAAGGGCCTGCCCACCTTTATTATCACACTTTTATACCTCTTCTAAAACAATCATACATTGGTGGATGAGGTTAACACCTCTAGCATTTTACAGGATAGGAACACAGTCTATCACCTTTCTCCGCCTTGGAGAAAGGAATGAACAACTATCTAAAAATTCAGTAAACATTCTTAGCCGGTTAGAAAAACAAGAGCTATGTTTATAGAAAGAGCATGAGAACTTCTACTACAAAAGTAAAAACATGGAACACTGTGAAAACCAGGGCGACAGGGGGACCTTTGAAGCCAAAGCACTCCTCCCTTGTTTTCCCTCCAAACCAGCATTTCCCATTCCCAACCCTTGGCTGGATGGAGGAGGAGGTTGTGAGGAAGAGGAAGATGCCCTGGGAGCCCCAGGCAGGTGAGGAGGAAGTCAGTGGCCCTTTCCCTCTCTCTCCTGCTCCATCTCCCAGCCCAGCATCGCCCCCGGCTGCAGGACAGCCCCGCTGCCGACGCCGTCCTGCCGGGGACGGACTGGGGGGATCTCCTTCCCGTTCCGTGTGGCACGGAGGCAAATCCCATCCTCTCCTTGTCCTTCCTGCCCCAGACAAGGAGCTGAGGACGGAGCTCAGGGAGGACAAATCCCCGCAGCAGAACCTGGTGGAAGAGGCCGTTTTGAGCGGCTCCACGGGGCAGGAATCCAACGGGGAGGAAAAGCCTCGGAGATCCTGCACGAGGAGGGGCTGCAAACGCAGCCCAGGGTGCTCTGAGGAGGAAAGACCCACCCTGTGCCAGGAAGGCGGCCGGAGATGCAGCCAGAGCTCGGACCTGGTGGTTCATGAGCAGCTTCACAATGGGGAGAAGCCCCACAAGTGTGGGGAGTGTGGGAAGAGCTTCAGGTACAGCTCCAGCCTGGTCCGCCACCAGAGGATCCACACTGGGGAGAGGCCCTACGAGTGTGGGGAATGTGGGAAGAGGTTTCACACCAGCTCCAATCTCCTCCTGCACCAGTGGATTCACACAGAGGAGAGGCCCTTCCGCTGCCCCGACTGCAGGAAGGGATTCAGGCACAACTCCACCCTTGTCAGGCACTGGCACATCCACACTGGGGAGAGGCCCTACGAGTGTGGGGAATGTGGGAAGAGCTTCAGCCATAGCTCCAACCTGATCATCCACCAGAGGATCCACACCGGGGAGAGGCCCTATGAGTGTCCCGAGTGTGGGAAGAGGTTTCAGACCAGCTCCCACCTCCTCAAGCACAAGCGGATTCACACAGAGGAGAGGCCCTTCCGCTGCCCCGACTGCAGGAAGGGATTCAGGCGCAACTCCCACCTCATCACCCACTGGCGCATCCACACTGGGGAGAGGCCCTACGAGTGTCCCCAGTGTGGGAAGAGCTTCTCCCAATGGAGGCACCGGTAAGGGCAGCCCTGAGAGTGCCTTGACTGCAGGAAGAGCTTTGTCCTCTGCTCCAACTTAATCCCCAATCAGAGGAACCACGTTTGGCAGAGCCCTGCTGACCCACATTCCCGTGATCCAGGTTGGGAAGGGCCCAGGCTGGTGCTCTCCATGACCTCCTGGATCCCCGTAGGCAGCTGGGTGAAGGCAAGGGCAGGAATATCCATCGGGACTCAGATCAACACTGGAAATCCATTGGGAAGAGCCAATTTTTAAACTTTACACTCAAAAGAATTTCATCTGTTCTGTCCAATTGTTTCTTCTGGTGGCATCAAGCATCGCTGGATGATCTTGGAGGTCTATCCAAACCTAAGTAATTTTTGTGTTAATGCTGTTGAAACAACCAAAATTGGGGTAGAAATAAAGAAATGAAACAAATTTATCTAAAGCTACACCATTTTCCTGGAATTTGGGGGTGAATTTGGGCTTCAGAAGAATATTTTGGAGGATTCAGGTGTGTGTGGGGCCAGGAAGCCAGGCAGATTGGGGCCACAGTATCACAGTTGTGGTGGCAGAACGTGTCCACCTGAGCCCATCTGTTCTCCAGGAATTCCGGTTGTCTGTCCCTGTCCCTGGCCTGGGTCTGCCCATCCGGGGTGTCCCCCCAAAGTGCCCAAATCGCTGCTGAAGTGCCCGAGCTGCTCCTGGCTATGGATGTTGCTGTCCACCAGCCTGTCCTGGTCAGTGCCACGTGGGGTGGGAGAGGATATGGGGGATTCTGGGGGAACTGGGAGGCGTTTTTGTGGCTCTTGCGGGCATTTGTGGTGCTGGGAGGTGGTTTGGGGGGCTTTTGGGGCAGTCTGTGAGGGTGTTTTCAGGTGCTGGCAGGGATGTGTGTCTTGGAAAGGATTTGGGTGGGTCTTGGGGCAGATGGGAAGGGGTTTTGGTGGCTCTTGGGGCCATTTCTATTGCAGGGAGTGGTTGGAGGAGTCCTGGCTGGGAGCTGTTAGATGGTTTGAGGGGTCTGGGAGTGGCTGTGGGGCTGGGAGGGGGTTTTAGAGCAGCTGTGACCCCCCAGATCCCCGAAGCTGCCACCAGACCCCACCCCCAAGATGCTGCCGGGGGGTTTGGGGGCTCCATGTTGGGTTCATCCTTCTGGCGCAGCAGGAGAAGGTGAGGGGGGGTCCCCAGGGGCCATGTGTGTCCCCCCCAGAGCGTGTGTGACCCCCCATGCCGGTGTCACCCCCTTTTCCCTGCCCACAGGGCTCCTGCCCCAGCCCCTGCTGCCCCCGGGAGGGAATTTGGGGAGGGGGCAGAGGGGGTACACAGCCCCCGCCGGGGGATGACCCCGGCCCAGCGCCCTTGGTTCAGCACCGAGCTGGGCTTGGGGCTGCAGCAGGAAGAGGCCGATGGGAAGCAGATCCTGCAGGGGCCACAGGGCTTGGGCTCAGGGCCTGGGAGCGACTGGGACCGCACTGAGGGGTGAATGATCCTCCCCAGCACCTTTCCAGGCTGCCCTGCGAGCTGAGAAATGCTCTCTCGGCCTCGGCCTTGGCCAGCAGCCCCCGGGCTCAGCTGCTCTGAGCTCAGCCGCTGCCGCTCCCGCAGCCCGCCCAGGGCCGCCCTGCCCGTGCCGGGGCTGTGCTGGAATTCTCTGCTGCTGCTGGCCCCTCGGGGGGTCTGGCCAAGCAGGAAAGGTGACCCTGAGCCAGGAGCTCTCCTTGGCCGCAGCAAAGGCTCAGCACGGAAAGACCTTCCCAGCGCTGTGCCCTGGGCCGGGAGGGATTGTGCCACCAGAGCTGTCCCTCGAGTTCTTCTACCAGGCAGCTTTAGGACATGAAAAGTGGAGAAGCCAGAGCTGACTCTCAGCTTTCCGCAGCCCTCCAGAAGAATCCTGTGTGGGAAGCACCCTGGGAACAGGGTTTCTGGGCCAGGGGAGGGGAATTCAGAGCCCTTTCCTCTCCCGTGGGCCGAGGCTCTGGCGCTTACCCTTTTCAGTGGCCCTGCAGGTGCCAGAGGGGCCTTTTTGGCTCAGCTGAGAGCAGCCCTGCTGCAAGGCTGTCCTGGAGCTGCTCTGGCTACAGCTGTGCCCAGGGAATGCTCATTCCTTGCAGGCTCAGGGGCTGTGGGTGTGCAGGTGTAACTACTGCAGGAGGGAACAGCTCTGCTGGGGGGAGTTCTCTTTTCCTGGATGTGTTTTTTATGTTCAATGAACGTTCCCTGCCAGCTCTGGGCAGAGCTCTGTACCTGTATCTGACACTTGTCTGTGGCATTGTGGCTCAGGAGGTGGCCAAGGGGACCTTCCCCGAGGTGTCCGCAGAGGAATCCCCATCAGCCCGGGCTGGGGGGGCAGCGGCCGCTCAGTTCCGTGGCCCGGACACGGCTCCGGACGCTTCTCTGGGAGCGTCTCCAGGGCCGGAACGCCGGGGCTGCCGCCGCTGTGTCCCAGAGCCGGGAACGCCGGGGCTGCCCCGGGCCTGGCCCGGCCCCGCCAGCTCTGCCGGCTGCCGGCGGGGACAGCAAGGGCAGCTCTGAGCTGCGGCCACTGCGCTGCGGCCGCACAAACGCAGCACCCACAGAGCTCCAGGGCAAGGTCCTGCCCCTGGCTCAGGGCTGGGCCGGGGCCAGCGGCACAAAATGATCTTCCAACTCGGGCCCCGCAGCAGGGAGGAGCAGCAACTGCCGGGTGAGAGAGACTCTTGCCAAGGGCCTGCGGGGACGGGCCCCAGGGAACGGCTTCCCGCTGCCCTTCCGAGGGCAGGCTGAGATGAGATGTGGGGCAGGAAGGGTTCCCTGGCAGGGCGCTCATGCCTGGCACAGGCTGGCCCCAGAAGCTGCGGCTGCCCCCGGATCCCTGCAAGTGTCCAGGAAAGATTCCAGGAAAGAAGGAAGGCAGAATTCCAGGAAGGATTCCAGAAAGAATTCCAGGAAGGAAGCAGGGAAGGATTTCAGGCAGGATTCCAAGAAGGATGGATTCGAGGAAGAATTCCAGGAAGGATTCAAGGACGGATTCCAGGACTGAACTATTACGGGAAGAAAGGAAGGATTCCAGGAAGGATTCCAGGAAGGATTCCAGGATACATTCCAGGAAGGATTCCAGTACCGTTCCCGCCCGGCTCCGTGGGTCCCGGGTGCCCCCACAGGTACCCAGGCAGGTTCAGGATTACAGTCAGTAGCAAGGAGTCGGGAAGGATATTTGCTCGCATTCCAGCAGGAGCATTTATTGCACCTTCACTGTCGAAGGCAGCAGGGGCAAATACCAGAACAATGGCGAGCTCAGGGTTTTTCCCGGGGCTGGGGAAAAGGCGGGATCAGGGAGCGGGGACCAACAGGAGAACTCTGGGGCAGTGACGAGGGGTAGGGGCCGGCAGCCAGCCAGGGAATTAGAGCTGGGGTACATCAGCACAAGCGAGCAGGAGCCCTGGGAGAGGCCCCTTTCCCTCCCTAGAACCAATCAGCCTTTGGCACCAGAGACTGTCTTAGCAAGAGCTCTCTCTGTCCCCTGCACCACTGGTCAGTCGGGCACCACGGGATTCCAGGATACATTCCAGGAAGGATTCCAGGAAAAATTCCAGGAAGAAGGGATTCCAGGAAGTATTCCAGGAAGGATTCCAGGCAGGAAGGATTCCAGGAAGGAAGGTGTACCTGTTCGAAAACAGACCAATGGGAGGCACCAAGTTAGAATAACAATTAATTAGCAAAATTAAAAATAAAGGCAGAAAAGACTGGTTTAAACTGACAGAGTCAGGATACAACCTGACACCCTGTCAGTCAGGGTGGTGGCAGCAGTCCCATAAGATGGTGGCTGCATCCTCCTGAAGTGGTGGATGTGGTTCTATTGAAGCAGTGATCCTGTAGAAAGGGGCTGCTCTTCCTCAGAAAGTCCCGTGGTGGCTTTGTAGCTCCTGTCCTCTGGGAATCCAATGGAAAGAGTGTCCATGGTGTCAGGAATGTCAGATTCTATCCAGGATGGAATGCTTGGTTCCTCCTTCTGGGCGGAGCATCTCAATGGGATGATGAGCCCTGGGGCCAGGCGTTGTTGGGCTCATTAACAGAAGAGAGTCCGGAGGGAGGAGGCAAGGAAACCCTGCCCCACCTGGTTTCAGCAGCTCATGGGGATGGTGATAGAATCCACTGCAACCCAGGACACTGAGCTCTCTGCTGTTGTAGTTCCATGGACAGAGGTTGTTGTCTCTTACCCCTTCCCATGGGCAGGCCGGTGTTCAGCCATCTCCAGGACAGCAGGGCCCCACCCCACGTCCCTGGGACCTGGGAAGACAAAATCCATCCCTCCAAATGTCCCCCCTTGCTCCTTCTTCCCAGGCATTTGGCTCTGGCAGTGGGGTTTGTGCTGGTTGCTGCAGGAAAAAGGAGACCCCTGTGACACTGTGGGGCCACTGGAACCAAGGGGCCTTTGTGACACAGCAGGGCCTCGTGGAACCTTGGAGCCCAAAGGTGTGAAACATTCCTTGCATGGTTCTGCCTTGGGGAAGGGGAACCTCCTTGGTGGCAGCTTGGACTTGGCACACACTTGACGAGGGTGTCTGTTCAATGGGGAAACTCAGGAGTTTTAGATTGCTTCGAACAAAAAAGAAAGCGGGGCAGGGGGGAGAAAATCCCTCATCCCTCTTTGGCTGAGTACAGCGAGTTCTCCAAGCACAGCAGGTCCCAGGTGAGTGAGGAGAGACAGGATGGGGCAGGGAATGTGGAGCAAGGTTGTCCACACTGGGTCAGACCTCAAGGCACAGCCTCTCTGACCAGGCCAGACCTCCTGAGGAGAGGCTCTGGATCAATATCAGTCACAGAATGCTGCACTCAACTCTGCTCTAAAGAGAAAAGCAATAAAATACACCCTTTAAAATAGGAATGCATATTTATCACAAGCTCTTTGAAATATTTCTCCATAACTGGAGAAGGAAACCTTCCTAATGAACTGCACCAGAGCGGAGGGAAATCAAGGCAGAGCCAGGGTTTGTCAGGACTTGTTTGATCCTAATGAGCCCCGTGGTGCATTTGGGGCTGAGCCCTTGAAGCTCAGGGCCTGAGAGGAGATTGCACAAACCTTTCCAGCAGTCAAAGGCAGAGGAAACACCCAAAGTGTCTCAAGGCATTGATGGGTCCCACTAAGGTCCATGCCCAACACAGGCTCCTCATGGACTCCTTGGAGGAGAGAATTGGAGGCCAGGATTGCACAAAAAACTCCCAGAGACTCAGTGTGGGAAGGAAAATCCAAAGTACCTTCAAAACCTTGAGTATCTCAGAGCATTAATGAGCCCCACTGAGTGTCAATGCAAAGCTCTCAAGGGACTCGTTAAAGCTGATAATTGGAGGCCAGGATTGCACAAAGCTCTCACAGAGTCAGTGTGGGAAGTACCTTAAAAAAACTTCAGTACCCTGAAGCATTAATGAGCCCCAGTGAGTGTTGTTACTGACAAAGAATCTCCAGGGACTCATTAGGGCACATAATTGGAGGCCAGGATTGCAGGAAGCTCTCAGAGAGTCCCAGGCAAAAGCCAAAGCCAAAGTGCTTGGAAAAAGCTGCAGTCCCTGGGAGCATTGAGGAGCCCCCCAGGGCCATTCCTGAGCAAGGCTCCCCAGGGACTCCTTGCAGCAGATCCCTGAGGCCACTCAGTGGCCAGCCTTGCTGGGGCTGTGCCAGGAGGCCCCAGGGCCTCAGGACAAGGTGTCTCCTCACAGCCCTTGCTGGCACAGACGCTGCTGTGCCCCAGGGCACCAAGACTTGGCTTCTCTTTGTCCCCACCTGGCATCCCTGCCTCCAGTTCTCTGCTCTGACTGCAGCCTGGGGACACTTTCTCACTCCTGTCCCTCACTGGGACCCATTAAAACTTCAAGAAACTTTGCAGTTCCATTCTGACTTGAATTCTTGAGAGGTTTCTGCAAGTCCCTGTGAGGGCCTGATGTTCAGGGCCTCAGCAGCAAGGCCCGAGAGGGTCATGAAAGTCCTTGTGCTGCTGCTGTGCTGCTGAGCTGGGCCGGGCTCCTGGCACAGAGGCAGCTCCTGGCAAGCGGCAGCGCTGCAGAGAGACAGCTCTGGCCAGGAGCAGCTCCTGTGCACAGCCCAGCAGGGCTGGGGCACTGCCTGCAGCCAGCCCGGGCACAGCACAGAGGCACCCAGGCCTTCAGCTCAGCCTGGGCTGGCAAGGGGCTGACAAGTGACTGCGGGAGAATCACTGCCAGCCCCTGGCACAGGAAGCCTCTGGCTGCAGGACAAGGCAGCTGCAGCTCCTGCAGGGATCTCCTGAAGCTGCAACATCCCAATGTCTACGGATTCTGTGAGTACAACCCAGAGCATCTCGAGTGTATGGGAGGGGAAATGTTCATGAGGCTTTGATGTGCTGAGGGTTTCTGATCACTCATAGAATATTTCCAATACAAAGATTTTTTAGAAATGAGGAAATTTCCTGAGACTTTGTTTTCAGTTTCCTGCTATTGGAGAATGGTGGGGAGGGAGGATAAATATTTAAGGTATTATGGATTTTTTAGTCAAGTCCCTGGGACATCTGAGCTGTTACTTTTAGTGATCAGCAGGTGCACAGGAGATCCCTCATGTGCTTTCAGCCACTCCTGTGCCCATGGACAGCACCAGCATCACCTTGGCTGCACCCATCAGGCTCAGTCTGAGCTGTCCTTTCTCCAAGCTGCAAACAGAACCTGCCCCCAGCCAGTGCCCTGCACACAGGCAGCTTTCTGTAGGGCCAAGGAGAGTGCACAGAGATTTGGGGTCTGTGAGTGCTGGCAGGGAGAGATCAGGCACAGGGAAACAGCAGCTCCAGGGGGAAAATCTCCAGGAAGCAGAGATGAGGTCAGGGAATGAGAGAAAACAAACCCAGAAATGTTGTGTCAGGCAGAGTTTAGAGATCTCCAGAGGATCCCTCCAGTGCAGCCCCTCCCTCTGAACAAGACCCCTCCCTGCTGTCCCCCCCAGCCAAGCCTCTGCCCTCAGGGCCGGGGCTCCAAGGCGTGAAGCCCCTCCTGGGCAGGCGGTGCTGCAGCAGAGTCGTGGGGCAGCTCTGCAGCCCCGGGCCCAGTTCCCTCTGCAGAGCACAGGGCTGGGAGCAGCTGCCCAGCACTGGGGGGCTCTGGCAGGGGGCACGGCTGGCTCAGGGTGACGCTGTCCCCAGTGCCCGGCTGTGGGCAGTGCTGGCAGTGCAGCCAGGCCAGGAGCTCCATCTCCCTTCATCCACTGCCATCCCTGGCACTCTTGGCTCTGTCCCCGAGGTTTCCTTCCTAGCTGGGAGCATCCTCCAGGAACCAAATCTGTCCTGTTGCATCTTTGTGTTATCTGAAAGCCCCAGGGAGAAAAGCAGAGATGCTACAAGTGTGAAAATGCTGTTGGGGTGGTGAAATGAGCCTGGTGTGTCCTCAGCTAAATGTGGTGCTGAGATCTTGAGAGAGGGACAGACATTTGGGGGTCTGTGGTGGCTGCATCTGCTCCCAGCAGCACCTGGTGATCTTTAAGGGAAACATGGGAGGGTGATCATTCTGCATTTGAGAAAAGTGAAAGCCCAGAGAAACTCTGAAAAGGTCAGAATGACAGAGCATCTCCCCTGAGTCTCATCATCTGGCCTCACAAAAGTTGCTCTGTTCTCCCTGAGGGCAGCAGAAATGCTGAGAATTTCTGATATCCAAGAACACCAGGAGAGATGGGGGGAGCTTGAAAACCAAAATCCAAGAGGTCTTAAACACCAAAGGGTGTCTGTATATTCCAGCGCAGGGTGGATGGGAAATGGCTTTGATTGTGGTTACAGACATCTCCTCTAACTCTTCACTGTTGTTTTCTCCATGGCAGAACCCAATGCCCAGAGGCAGCAAATGTCCAACAGCAGCTCCATCAGCCACTTCCTCCTGCTGGCATTGGCAGACACGTGGCCGCTGCAGCTCCTGCACTTCTGCCTCTTGCTGGGCATCTCCCTGGCTGCCCTCCTGGGCAACGGCCTCATCATCAGCGCCGTAGCCTGCGGCCAGCACCTGCACACCCCCATGTTCTTCTTCCTGCTCAACCTGGCCCTCACCGACCTGGGCTGCATCTGCACCACTGTGCCCAAAGCCATGCACAATTCCCTCTGGGGCACCAGGCACATCTCCTACTCAGCATGTGCTGCTCAGCTCTTTTTCTTTCTGTTCTTCCTCTCAGAAGAGCTTGCCCTCCTGACCATCATGTGCTACGACCGCTATGTGTCCATCTGCAAACCCCTGCACTACGGGACCCTCCTGGGCAGCAGAGCTTGTGCCCACATGGCAGCAGCTGCCTGGGCCAGTGCCCTTCTCAACTCTCTCCTACATACAATCAGTACATTTTCCCTGCCCCTGTGCCAGGGCAATGCCCTGGGCCAGTTCTTCTGTGAAATCCCACACATCCTCAAGCTCTCCTGCTCACGCTTCGACATCAGGGAACATGGGCTGCTTGTGTTTTCCATTTCCTTAGCACTTGGTTGTTTTGTGTTCATTGTTTTCTCCTATGTGCAGATCTTCAGGGTTGTCCTGAGGATCCCCTCTGAGCAGGGACGGCACAAAGCCTTTTCCATGTGCCTCCCTCACCTGGCCGTGGTCTCCCTTTATATCAGCATGGGCACATTTTCCTATCTGAAGCCCCCCTCCATCTCGTCCCCATCCCTGGATCTGGCCCTGTCAGTTCTGTACTCGGTGGTGCCTCCAGCCCTGAACCCCCTCATCTACAGCCTGAGGAACCAGGAGCTCAAGGATGCCCTGAGGAAAATGATCACTGGGTGCTTTTCAGAAGCAATAAACTGTCATTGTCCCACAGAGCTGTTATGATGTCACTCATTAATGCCCACTCTGTCCTGTATTTGTTGCTGCTGACACAGGTGTTACACTTCTGTGAATTTGTTTGCACAAAAATCTTTGCCTGTTCAATTTTTAATTTTGTATTTGCCTTTCTAGTGTGACCTGGAGACTGTATAAACGGGGAGCTGCACTCCAATATGTGTGTGCTGGAACAAAATAAAGAAGCCTGTGTTGTCTTGTTTCCCTGACATCTTTCCTCCCTGACTTCTCTGGAGCTGCAGGGTCGGTGCCTCTGGGCAGAGCTGGGGGAGAAAAGAGTCCCAGCAGGACAGCACTCAGGGAGCCCCAGGGCTTCTCCTCCCTAAGCTCCTCTTCCTTCCCTTCCACACTCCCCTGCAGAGCCCCTGCGTTGGTTTCAGGCCTCAGGGCTCTGTCAGCTGGGTCCCAGTCCTGCTGTGGGACTGCCCAGGGACTGCAGGCAGGGACAGGCCGTGGGCACTGCTGGGACAGAGCTGGGCTCTGCAGCAGCATTTCCATCATGCAAGGGCATCTCCCCAGTGCAGGGCCTGAAAGCTTCCATCTCCTTCCCAATTTTCTCTCAAGGATGTGCCCAGCGCAGCGCCCTGGAGAGGAAAGCAGCACTGAGCAGCAAAGGGTGGCAGTGTTCAGGGTGGGGGCAGCCAGCAGTGCCCTGGCAAAGCCAATGCCGCTGCCAGCAGTGGCCTCTCTCCCCAGGTCACAGAGGTTGTACTTCCCTCCATGGAGGGACATCCAGTGAGCGGGTCAGGAGTCCGTGTTTGCAGTGCACGGACAAGACACAGCCTTGAACATCCTCTGTGTGTGTGTGTGTGGGGACATAAACCCAGTGAGCACAAACACCTTCAGCTGTTGCTGGAGTTTGCAGAGAGTGCCATCCCCTGGGAACCCCCTGGATGCAGGGCTGGGATGAGCTCCTGTGCACAGAGCTCCCCGTGCCCATCCCTGCGGCCGTGGGGCACCTCAGGCAGGGGCAGGGCAGGGTGACACCCGCAGGGCTGAGGTCCCTGCCAGGCTCTGGCAGTGGCAGCAGAGCCCAGGGAGCCCCTGCCCGTGCTGCAAGGAACTGTCTGTGAGTGTGCCAGGGAAGGACTCGTGTCCCTGAGCAGCCCTGGGGCTGTGAGCAGGGCATGAGCCCAGCTCAGGGCTGGGCACCCGCCAGAGCCCTGACATTTCTGGCTGTGCCCAGAAGAGAAGGGTTGGGCAAGGTGACCATGGGGAAACCTCTGTGTCCATCAGGTGACAACCAAGTGTCTTTGGCACTGTCCCTCCCCAGTCAGGCATCAGGAGAAAAGAAGCTGAGAAAACTGGGGGTCACCAGAAAAAGACATTAATGGTTGGGGCAGGGAAGTAAAGAGCACGGGCCAAATGCAGAAGCAAAGAAACCACAGGGAGGCGAGAATTCAGTACATGGAGTGGCTGCTTTGGAAGAGAAATGTATCAATACAGAAAATCCAGACACCCTCTCGCCCTCTTCCTTTCCCCCAGTTCATTGCTGACCATGAGGTCACATGGAGTGGGAGATCCCTTGGGTCAGTCCAGCCCAGCTGTCCCCTCCCTGTGCCCTCGGGAACACTTGCCCACCCCCAGCCCATGGTTTGGGGAGGCTGCAGAGACGCCTCATGTGGGGCCAGCCCTGCTCAGGGACAGCCAAAGCCTTGGGCTAGGACCAACCCCGCTGCAGCCACGAGTGCCAAGCACAGCAGCACAGGGGCTGCTCTGGGCAAAGGGAACTCCATCCCAGCCACAGCCAGGCCAAGGGGGCTCAGGGGGCTCTTCCCACCTCTGTCATTCCACCATTCAATGAATCTTTTCCCTGCAGAGCTCTGTGGAGACACAAGTGACAGAGAGGCAGAAGCAGAGCTCTAAAATGCACCAGGATAAACACAGCAGCTGCTGTGAGGAATGAACCCTCCCAGGGCAGTGCTGGGGCAGGAGAAGCACCCAGAGGGAGGATGAGCTCAGGCCATGTGTGTGTGTCCCAGGGCACAGAGGGTGAGGCTGGGCAGAGCTCAGGGCAGGGCTGGCAATGGCAGGGCAGAGCCGGGGGCAGCGAGATTGTCCATTGGGACACAGCGCAGCCTCATGGAACTCAGCAGAGCCTTGTGACAACATGGAATCTCATGGAACCATGGTTCCACTTGGACCAAGTGGGGCCTCAGGGGACACAGGTGCCACTGGGCCACTGCCAGCTCTTGTGGATTTCAGTGTCCATTGGGACACAGCGCAGCCTCATGGAAACCTGGAGACCACTGTGGGGCAATGGAATCTCATGGAACCAAGGGTCCCTTGTGACAGAGAGGGGCCACATGGAACACAAGGGCCACCAAAACATTGCCAGGCCTAGCAGAAACAAGGTGCCATTGTGGCAGAGCAAGGCCTCATGGCACCTAGGAGAGCACAGGGTCACAATGGATTCTCATGGAACCAAGGCCCCATTGTGACAAAGCGCGGCCTCATGGAAACCCGGTGCCACTGGGACATCTCCAGCCCTCGAGGCAGCAAGTGTCCATTGTGACACAGTGCAGCCTCATGGATCACAGGAGAGCACAGGGACGCCATGGAATCTTGGGGAACCAAGTCTCAGTTGTTAAAAAGAGGGGCCTCACGGAACCCAGGAGACCATTGTGACACCGTGGAATCTCATGGAAGGAAATGTTCACTGTTTGATGTTGCGGCATTATAGAGTGCTGGAGACCATTGTGACACAATGGGGAAATCTGGAACAATGGCTCCCTAGTGACACAGCAGGGCCTCATGGAATCCAGGAGAGCTTTCTGATGGAATGGAAACTCATGGAACGAAGTGTGCACTGTTTTACAGTGGGGCCTCATGGAAGGCAGGAGATCACTGTGATGCAATGGAATCTCATGGAACCAAGGGTCAGTCGTGAACACAGCATGGCTTCATGGAACCCAAGTGCAGCTGGGACCGTGCCATGGCTCATGGAAGCAAGGGGCCATTGTGACTCCATGGAATCTCATGGGACAAACTGTCAGGTGTAGCACAGCAGGGCCTCAGGGAACAACGGTGCCACCGGGACATTGCCACGGCTCCTGGAACCAAGTGTCCATTATGACACAGCCGGGCCTGATGGAACAGAGGAGACCACTGTGACACCATGGAATCTGAAGGAACCAAGGCTGCATTTTGACACAGAGGGGCCCTGATGAGGCTGACAGCTGGTCTGGGAGCCTCACAGAGTCAGACCTGAATCCAATCAGAATTTGGCCGTGAGAATTTTACAGTGGAAGTTTTGCTGCTTCATTGAAACCCACAGAGAAGGCCAAGAAGATAATCAATGAGAGAAGATGTTCTGGACACCAGGAAAGGATGTTCTTGTTATGGGACATTGAGCGAGTACAAGGAAAAAGTTGTGGATAATATGTAGTAACTATACTTCTGCTTGTATAGCGAATTGTTTTATTACCTGAATGGTCATTGTTTGTTAAACAGCCTTGTCATTGTTTGCTAAGCAGCCAATCCCAATAGGCCACAGCCGTTGTAAAGAGGTATAAGAATAGCAGTAGAGAAAATAAAAAATCTTTTCTATCCCTCTCAACTTTGGATTACACAAGTATGTGCTTTTATGTCCACCTCAACAAAGCCACACATTCCCAACCCCATCCTGTCTCTCCTCATTCACCTGGGACCTGCTTTGCTTGGAGAACCAGCTGCGCTCAGCCAAAGAGGGATTTTTCTCTTTTATTTTTTTGAAGCAATGTCAAACTCCTGAGTTTCCCCACTGCAAACAGACACCCTCCTCAAGTGTGTGCCAAGCCCAAGCTGCCACCGAGACCCCTCCAGGCCTGCCCTGGGCCAGCTGTGAGGGTGGATCATCATTCCAACCTGCTCTGGGCCATTGCAAGGGGCTGTGGCCATGGACACTTCACTGACCCCATGCTGGGTTTGGATGCCATGGCAGCCCCCATCAGCTCCAGTTTCCTTGGAAACCTGCCCAGGCCCCATTTCTGCAGGCAGGTTCCATGGGCACTTGCAGGCAGAGCTGTTGCTGCCCTCGGCTGCCATGGCAGCCCTCAGGACAGAGCGGTGCTGGGGCTGGTGCCAGCTACAATTGCAGGGACACTCGGTGATGCCCTCAGGGGCCACAGCAGCGGCCACAGGGAGCAGTTCCTCAGTTTGGTGCCACGGACACCAAGGCTGGGCCCCGCTGGGATGGGGATTGGCACGGTCACCTGCACTCAGGGCCCGTGGCTGGGCACTGCTGCCATGGACACGGGCACTGAGCCCTGGGCCACAGTCGGCTGCCGTGGCTACCAGCCCAAGGTCCCGTGGCCAGGGCCGGGGGCATGGAAAGGAACCCGTGGGGCCGTGGTGATGCTGGATGGGCCATGGGGTGCTGCTGAGGGCTGGGGCAGAGGGAATTTCCTTGCCAGGGCTTTCTCTGGGGCTGTGTTTGGGTCTGTGCTGAGCACAGCGCTGATCACACAGAGATGGTTTTGTTCCTGCTGAGCTTGCACAGAGCCAAGGCCTTTCCTGCCCCTCATGCGGCCACGCTGGGGAGGGGCTGGGGGTGTGGGGGAGGTTGGGAGGGGTCACAGCCAGGACAGGTGACCCCAACTGACCCCAGGGATATCCCAGACCACAGGACATCATGCCCAGTGTATGAAGTGAGGGAAACAAGGAGGACGGGGGGACATTTGGAGTGAGGGTTTTTGTCTTCCCAGGTAACACTCAGGGCAGGCCGAGGCCCTGTTTTGCTGGTGGGCAGGATCAGCACCAAAGACACAGACACCAACTGAGGGAATTGTGTAATTTATATATTGCAAAGCTGCAAAGAATCACAAAAGCATAAGCTCAGCAAAGCACATAATGATTAGCAAAGAATCCCAAAAAGAGCAGCTCAGCAATGCCCGCAATCACCACTGCCAAAGATTGTCCCCAGTGATTAACCAAGATCCAGCCCCAGTTACCCTCAGACTTTCCCATCCCCCAGACCCACACATCAGCTGGGGGAAGCTGTCCCAGCCAAGGACTGGAGCCACTCCCAGACAC
The DNA here is from genome assembly GCA_026261815.1 of Monarcha castaneiventris obscurior. Classification (NCBI taxonomy): domain Eukaryota; kingdom Metazoa; phylum Chordata; class Aves; order Passeriformes; family Monarchidae; genus Monarcha; species Monarcha castaneiventris. The sequence continues at coordinate 645,885 of JAMPIT010000423.1, read as the reverse complement.
TGGGAATTCCTGCAGCGGCCTCCACCCACAGCTGAGGCTCCAACCCCGCTGGGAGAGGGCCCAGCTTTTCCACTGTTAAACAAACAAGCTGACAGCACTGCTAGTGAGGGAACATCTGGTTTCATTCTCCTGTTTGGTTTCTCCCAAAGCCTGGCCAGGGCTCAAGGAGGAACCAAAGGTTTTGACTTTGATCATACGCCCACAGACAGGGCCAGACTGGGCGTTGTCCAGCTTCTAAATACAGAGAGGTCAATCCACCTTTCACCAATGAAAAGGTACATAGATCGTATCATTAACAGTACTTTTTTAATGAGATAATGAGTGGGATACAAATATAACATTTGCTTACAAGGTTCACCAGGAGCTCAGCTTTGGTTCAGGGCCTGTTGTTCAGGCCTCACTTAGGGCCTGGTGTTCAGGCCTTGGTACCTCAATCAGTCCTTTGACCTAGAGATGAATTACAACTTTCATATCAATTATTTCAATAGTAGAACCTTAGATTTAGGTATTAGGCATAAAGGCATCGCCTCTTGTTCTTCAATTAGGTGCTCTTCAAGTTCATTACTCAGAGCTATAATTCACATTCCTTTTAAAACATGCCTAATTAGTTGCTATTCTCTGTTATTTATCAAATCCCCCTTTTTTCTTGAGACTGTGTCTTTTTTTAGACAAGTCTCAGTGCTCCATTTCCCAGCACAAAGTGTCACAACAGCTCTAACATGGAATCAGAACACACCAAGTGCTCACACTGCCATGGTTACAGTGACTGCCACAAATGCATTTCACAGCAGCCTCCAGTTTGGCAGCCATGAAGCCAATCCCGCCAAGAAGAATTTTCTGCTTTCTGCCACTCTTCTACTGCTCTTCCCATCGAGGTGATTCCTGATTGTTGGACTTCAAACCCATCACTGACAGAAGTGCAACATTCCTGTCCTAGAAAAACCCAGGCTCCTCCTTAGCCAGCAAGCAGATAATCCAAGGCCATGCGGGTCTGCAGAGCCCCCATTTGTGTTTGCTGGAGCTCCCAGGATGTGCTGCTGGATATTTTAACAACATCATTTGCTACTTCTTCTAATAATCGACTTAGCTCGTTAATGTAAACTCCACAGGATGAGGCAGCGCTCATGGGGCACAGGGTGAACCAGAATCTTTTGCTTTCTGAAATCCAAGGCACTCTTTGGGTGGAAAATGTTCTCTTAACAGGAAACTCTTCCTTGCAGTTGTTGCTGAAGTACCCTAAAGGGAGGCACCAATATTTTTCCTCGGTCTCATTCGGGTTAGGAACAATAATTCCATTGTCCATGGAGCTGACCCTTTTTAATTCCAGAATAATGCCCCCAGGGCCCTTTGCTGTTCAGCTTTACCGCGGTGTCTGGGGGTAACAAGGCTTGCTGGGGTCCTTTCCCCTTCGGCTGGAGAGGTGCCGGGTCCTAGTCCTTGAGGGGCACCCAGGCTCCTGCTTGGAATTCATGTGGAAGTCACTCAGTGTCACATCAGCCTTCACACGGAGCCCCGTGGATCAGAGCATTTTCCAAAGGGGCCGTTGGGGCAAACAGGGAGATTTGGTCTGGCAGGATCTGTAGAACAATATCCTAGAACATCTCCTTGTTCTCACACAGAACACTTGGCTGCAGGGACACATTCCCATCGTTCCTGCCCGGGTTCCAGGATTCAAACAGTGCTGTCTTCCCCCAGAGCTGCTCCTTCAGCTGCCTCGGGAGGGCCATTGGGCCTCTGGACCCACACTCTGGCTCCATTATTAGCACTGCTGGATCCAAACCCTTTATCTCCACCAACACTGCTGATTGGAGGTGGATCTCCTTTTTTCACAATTGGTTTGAAAACTGCAATATCAATAATTGTGCCAGCCTTTCATGTGGTTAAATAATCCAATCTGGTTCACTATCATTTAACAGAATTACTTTGATTTCTCCTTGATAATCTGCATCAATTCCTCCTCCCATGACATGAACGCTTTGCAAGGCCAAGCTCCAGGGAGCAGTTATCAACCCAAAGTGTCCTGGAGGAATCTGAATTCCTGTTCCTGTATTGATAACTCTCACTTGCTTCTGATTGATCCCAATTAATCCTGATGCATGAAGGCCCAGCCCTGCAGCCTCTGGGGTGGCCCTGTCAGGGCCCATGGCACCCAGAACAATTTCCCAGGAAGTCCAAGTCTCCCGGTCCATGGGTGTATTTGCAAACTGGGTGCAGCCCTGCACAGCCAGGGGGTTTCCATTTCCCCAGGGGCCCATTGGTAAAGGCATGGAGCACATCTGGGAGATGGGTTCTCCATTGGGACAGCTTCCCATCTCTGCATTTTTTCAGCTGCTCTTTGAACAACCCCTTCATCCGTTCACCCAATCCTGCAGCTTGTGGATAGTCTGGGATATGAAAAACCCAGCAGTCTTCATCACTGTGTTTTTCACAGTAACAGACAAAGCATTCCACATGACAGTATCAGCAAACCCCATAAAAATAGCCAATTTCATCCCTTCCTCCTTTATTCATTGTATGCAATCTCACAAAGTTTACCACTGAGGTTCTGGTCCTGGCCAATCATTTTCTTTAGGGTATTTAGTGTTACATCCCTGAGCAGCCATAGCTGACAAATTTGTATTGTCAGCACTATTTCACACGTTTATTTATTACATACACAAATATTATTATATTTATATATAAAGAAACTATTATATTATTACTAGTTCACTTGAACAAATAAATTTGCGCTCAAAATTAAAAACTTCTATTGCTCCATGTGGAAGCATTCCAACAACAACTGTTCCTTCTGTTGGTGCTGTTTGCAATATGCTGTTAACAAAATCCATCCTCGTCTTCCCAAACCCACAAGCTCTTTTCCATTTTCCATATCCAAGTTTTGGATGCATTTTAAGACATCCAGCGCTTCAGCTCCTTTTAACCGACTGCCCCAGTGCTCGCACGGTGCTCCGACCTCAGCCCACTCCAGAGCCAGCGAACTCCAGGGAAGCTCTTCCCATCCGGGAATTTCGGACAGCACTGATTCCTTACATTGACATTTAAAAAGTGATATTTTGGTGTGATCCAGCCAGACCACGCCAATTTTGTTGTACCAGTGGGCAGGGTCAGCACCACAGACACAGACACCAACTGAAGGAACCTCTGTCATTTCCTACAGTTCACAGCAGCAAAGAATCCCAAAAGGAGCAGCTCAGCAATGCCCCCAATCATCACTGCCAAAGATTGTCCCCAGTGATTAACCAAGATCCAGCCCCAGTTACCCTCAGACTTTCCCATCCCCCAGACCCACACATCAGCTGGGGGAAGCTGTCCCAGCCAAGGACTGGAGCCACTCCCGGACACTGGGAATTCCTGCAGCGGCCTCCACCCACAGCTGAGGCTCCAACCCCGCTGGGAGAGGGCCCAGCTTTGACAGTGCTGAATAAACCAACTGACAGCACTTCTAGTGTGGGAACATCTGGTTTCATCCTCCTGTTGGGTTCCTCCTAAGCCTGGCCAGGGCTCAAGGAGGAACCAAGGGAGCTGACTTTGACCATACAGCCCCAAACAAGGCCAAAGGTCGGATTTCATGGCCTTGTCCGGCTTCTAAACACAGAAAGGTCAATACATGTTTCACTAATGGGTGGATACATCTATCACAGCACTAATGACCCTTTTTCAGTAATGAGCAGATACAAAGATAACCTTTGGTTGGAAGGTTCACCCAGAGGTCCCCTTTGGCTCAGGGCCTGTTGTTCAGGCCTCAGTCAGGCCTCTTGTTCAGGCCTTGGCACTTCAGGGATGTGGTTTAGTGCTGGGCTTGACTGTGCTGGGTTAAGGGTTGGACTCGATGGGCTCAGAGGTCTTTTCACACAGAAAGGATTCTGTAATTCCAGGATTCTGTCTGCTGCATTCAGCCAGGTCCATGGTACCAGCATTACTCTGCCCAAAAAGTCTCCTCTTGCTCAGCTCTTGTGGCCTAAGGCTTCAGCTCCTCCAGCTCCTGGTGCTAAGCTGCTCATGCTGAACGAGATGACCCGGAGAGAAGAATACAGTTCATCCAATTCCTTCTGGGACGCTCAGAAGGGAAGGTGTGAAAACAGGAGCATTGTTTGGTGCGGCCTCCTCTGTGCCCTTCACGCCTCTCAGCGCTTTGAAACAGCCAAGAGCTTTCTCCAAGAGTGCAATGAAGCAGCTGCTCCTGCTGCCAGCTCTCGCCCTTCCCAGTCTCTGCACTTGACTGCTTTTGTCCCTCTTGCTGTGCCCTCGGTGCCCCTGGGGCTCGGTGGCTGCTGCCCAGGGCTGTGGAACTGGCACAGATCCAGTGCTCAAGACCCTCCTTTCTCTGCCCTTGGAGCTGCCTGGTCACAGCAGCCTTTTCCATCTGGAAGCTCCACATGGCCAGGGAGTGCCCACCTCTGCTCCTTGCACACCCTCCAGGAGCCCAGGGCTGCCATGTCCAGGCCCTGCAGGCACTGAGGGCTCCCAGGTGCCCCAGGCTGCTGTGACACCGCTGTGAACAGGAGGGAACAGTGGCAGGGGCTGTGCTGAAAGGCAGCTCCATTTGCTGCTGCTGCTGCTGCTGTGGGGGTCATTTGTCCAGCCCTGCCCCAGAGTCAGGGATCAGATCCAGGCCCTGCTGCCGCTCCCTCGAGATCAGCCACAATTTGGGTGTTGCTGTCAGTGCCAGCAGCAGCGGGCGCTGAAGCAGCGGCTGCTGACAGTGCCCCAAGCCCCGGGGCCCGAGGGCTCCCTGGGCTGCGGGGCTGGCAGGGAGCTGCCCCTTGTTCTCCCTGTGCCTCACGCAGAGCTGGGCCGCTCACAAGTGGGGCAGCACAGCAAACAGGGAGCCTGCCAGTCTCTTCCAGCCATGTCTGCTCAGAGATTGGCCCTTGGAGCTTCAGGGGGACAGAGGCAGCTGCTTCTGGTCCCTCTGCGTGTCCCCGTGTTCAGCAGTGCTGCTCCATCATTTAGGATGTTTTCTGTTTAAAATAATAGAAAACAAAAAAAAAGAAAACAACCCAGAAAACATTATGAAACATAAAACCAAAACCCAAATGTGTAGTGAAAAATCTTTTGTGACTCTGGATTAAGAGGTAACTGATCTTTTCCAAAAGACAACTCAGGTATTTGTAAATATGCTGATGGCATTGATCCATCTTACTGACCTCAGCTGTCCTTTTTTAAAGATTTTGGGATTTGTTTCCAATATTGTTATTTTAAATTGTGGTTGAAGCAATAGGAAATTGCTTTGTGCCCTGCCAGCTCTGAGCAGGACTGGGAATCTAAACTCTGTCCCACCCCAACTCATGGAGAAGATGCCCTTCCTTCTCACCCTGCGAATGAGCTGAACATTCCGTTGGAAATTGTCAGGGAGTTCCTAAAGACACCAAATCCCACTTTTTGCTCTGCTTTGGCAGTGGAGAAGGGCAATTCTTCATCCATCAGCTCCAGCCTGCAGTGCCTCAGGAACACGGCCCACTCGCCAGCTTTGGCCCACTCGGGGCACTGCTAGAGGAGGAAGAAAGTGCAATGGCACAATTCCAGCCCAAAAGGAAGGAAGAGTGAGACAGACAGAACGTCCTGTGGAGATCCAGGTGTTCAGCTGGGACTGAGGAGAGTTTGGGTTCTTGCCAGTGGGATGTGTGTCCCTGACTGCAATCTCTTGGCCTGCACCAGAGTCTCACTCACCTGCACAAGCAGAAAGCTCCGTCGCTGTGCTCGCAAGGGGCTCGTCTGCTGCAAAGCTGTCAGAGCCCTGTGAGGGCAGAGCGGGCCCAGCCGTGCCCGGGGCTGAGCCCCAGCAGAGCCCTGGCAGAGCCCAGAGCAGCCTCAGCATGCGCAGGGCCCGGCTGCAAGGAGAGAAAGCAGAAACCGCCCGGCAGCTGAAGCCTCTTGTCCCCTTGTCCCAGCCGCCCGCAGTGCCCAGGCCATGCTGGCCGTGCTCAGAGCTGGGCCCAAAGCTGCCAGCATTGCTGCCTTTGGGAGCAGAGCAGGAGGGCAGGACATGTGCCCAGCCTGCAGCCAGTCATGGCACAGCCACCTCCTCAGCAGCTGCCCAGACTCCAAAAGCAGCTTGGCAGCCGCCTGAAGAATTCGCTGCAGCCGCCCCAGCAAAGGGGGAACCCTTGGTGGCCGGCCAGGCCGTGCCATGCCCAGATCTAGGAGCATCCCCCTGCCTGTGGCCTCACCTGCACATTGGGTGTGGGGCGTGGCTTTGAAGAAGGTACCAGAATCAAAGTCCATCATCTTCAGCTGCTGCTGGCCAGCTCGAGGAAGAGGTTGTCAGCCTTGAGGTCGTCCTTGATGTCTCCAGCAGCAGCAGCCCCACCTGGTACAGCTTCTCCAGGGGCTCCTTCTCCTTCCCTGGGGGCCAGACCAGGCTGTCAGGGCTCTGCTCAGGGCCCCAGCCATCAGTGAACCAGACAAGCAAAACCAGGGGGGATGGTGGCCACCAGTGCTTGCCAGAGCAGCTCAGCTCCAGCTCAGCTGCAGCCCAAGAGCTGCGTGTTCCCTTCTGATGATCCCTGCTCAGAGCTACAGGCAGGACAAAAGAGTCTGGTTTGCTTTCCCACTGATTACCAGGAGATGTGTGGGGCTGTTACCTGCCAGGCCCCTGGATCAGACTGTGCCCATGGATCTCTCCCATCTTCTAGGGCAGATGAACACCCTTCAGCCATGGATCATTGAAGAGCTCCTCCAACGACGGCCTGTCCAAGGGCTGCATGGACAAGCACCTCTTAATAACACCCTGGCACTCTGGGGAGACAAACCAGAAACCACCAGTCAGCTGGAGAAGGATCCCACCCGCTTTGCCCCCCATTCCCATGCCCAGGCCATGCTGGGTGTGCCCAGAGCTGGGCCTAAACTTCCCCATGGATTCTGTGCCTTGCAGGGGAGCAGGAGAGCAGGACATGTGCCACCTCCTCAGCAGCTGCCAGAGTGGGATGCTCCTGAGCCCGCTGCTGTCTCCCAGCACTGCTGTTCCCCCTGTGCCGCAGAGATGAGGATCCACCTGGAGAGAGCTGGCGTGGCAACAGGATGCGCCCCCAGATGATCTCCTGGCCCATCCTGAACGGGTGCTTCCCCACCACCAAGTGGTACAGCAGATGGTTGCTGCCTGGCCATGGTAGCATTGGTGCTGGATCCACTCGGGTGGGCTGTAGGACAGGGTTCCTATGGAACACAGCCCAAGCTCATCAGGGGATGCTGCTGCTCGCAGAGCCCTGCCCCAGCATCCCTGGGCACGGGGGTTGCGCCAGTGGCACACGGGGTCACCCGCTGCCCTCTCGCCAGCACCTGGGACTTGTGTACAAACCTGGGGTTGGAAAAGAAGCCACTGGTGCTGGAAGAGGGCAGCGGAAGCCCTGGGGAGGCCCAACCATGACATGCAAATGAAAAACCCACCCAGTGCTGGGGAAAACCCACTCTCCTCCCTGCCTGCATTGCCCCAAAAAACATTAATAAGCCAAGGCAAACAAGGGCAGCAGAGCAGTCCAGGCCCTTCCTCGCCTGCACACCAAACCAGCCGGTGCCCGGGCTCTGACCCCCCTCTCTGCCACCCCCATGGGGGTGTTTGTCGGGCTGGCTGCCCCAGCCCCAGCCCAGGGCAGGGTGGGTGCTGAAGGCTGTCGGCAGGACAGGAACTGGTCCCCTCCCAGCGCCAGCCAAAAGCAACTTGGCTCAAGAATTAATCCCATCTTGGGAACAATGAGGGGATTCCCCGGTGCCACACCCAGGCTGGGCCATGAGATGCCCGGGAGCATCCCCTGGGAGGGCTCACCTGCAAACTGGGTGTAGGCTGTGTCCTGGAGGAAGGCGCCACAGCCGAAGTCGATCAGTTTCAGCTGTCCCGTGGCCAGGTCGAGCAGGATGTTCTCGGGTTTGATGTCCCGGTGCAGGAGCCCGCAGCTGGTGCAGCGCCGCACGGCCTCCAGCAGCTGCCAGAACAGCCCCCGCGCCTCCTCCTCGGGCAGGAACCTCCGCTCCGCCAGGAAAGCCGACAGGAACCTCCTGGCACCGCTGCGGACGCTCCAGCACCAACAAGCTGTTGGGGAGCTCGAGCCACTCCAGAAGCCGGATGACACCGGCACAGCCAGGGGACACCTTGGCCAGCAGCACGATCTCCAGGGGCGCACGGGCGCCGTCGGGCTGCGGGAGGAGCGCGGTGCTGTCAGCGGGGCTGAGGCCGTGCCGGGCCTCTGGGACCCCTCAGCCAGCCCGGGAAGCTCCGCGCCCCCCGCTCACCCCACGCCCGCTCTCCCTGCGGGGCTCCCGGCGGCTCCCACCCCGCCGGGCCCCGGCTCCTCGCCGCCCGGCACGGCCCGGCTCTGCCGCTGGCCCCGCTCACTCACCAGCTCGCCCCAGTGCCGGACGCGCTCCCGCGGCACGCATTTGATGGCCACCTGCGAGCAAGGGCCAGCAGCGGGCTCAGCTCGCCGCCCGCCCCGCCGCGCCCCGGCCTTCTTCTCCTTCCTCCTCCTTCCTCCTTCCTCCTCCTCCTCCTCCTCCTCCGCCCGCCGCCGGCCCCGCCACTCCCCGGGGCTCCGTCCGCCAGCCGCGTCCCCGAGCAGACGCTGCCGAAGCCGCCGCTGCCCAGCAGCGAACCCAGCCGGTACCGCTCCTGCAGGGCCTCCTGCGCCTTCCCTGCGGGCGACACGCGGCCGTCAGCGCTCGGCCCGGGGCCAGACACGGCCCCCGAGCGCCCCCCGAGCGCCCCGGGCCGGGCATCCCCATCCCAACGAGACACCGGCGGCTCGGGGCCGGCGGCCGCGCTCAAGAGCGGCGGAGCTCGGGCCGGGGAAGCCGCAGAGGAGGTGGCGGCAGCGGCCGCGCCCCGTGTGTCCTCCGCGGGCCCCGGGAGGCGCCGGCGCCCGGGCCGGGGCCGGAGCTGGACCCCGCGCCGGGGCTGGGGCTGGGGCCGGGCTCGGGCCAGGCGGAGCCCAAGGGTGGCGATGCCGCCCCAGCCCCAGGCACTGATGCCCGCCCGGCAGCGCCACAGCCAGGACGGCGAGAGCCGGGCGGAGGCGAGACCGCGGCGGGACGGCCGGGGCCGGGGAGGGGCCTGGGCAATGGCCCGGCCCGGCAGGGGGAGAGACCGGGAGGGGAGGGGGGCACCGGGAAAGGGGGACCGGGAGAGGCTGCGGGACAGTGAGAGGTGGAGCAAGAGAAAGACACGTGGAAGGTCTGTAGACTCGCTGCCGCTGCTGCCGCTGCTGCCGCTGCTGCCGCTGCTGCCGCTGCTGCCGCTGCTGCCGCTGCTGCCGCTGCTGCCGCTGCTGCCGCTGCTGCCGCTGCTGCCGCTGCTGCCGCTGCTGCCGCTGCAACTGAAGCGCCGGGGCCGTTTGTCCGAGTGTCCGCGTGTCCGAGTGTCCGCGTGTCCGTTCCCCGCTCGCCCCACGCGCCCCACGGCCGAGCCCCGCGCCCCGGGGGCAGCCCCTGAGTGTGGCCAAACACGGGAACTTTGCCGGGTTCAGCCCAGATCCAGAGTCCTGACTCCCGCACGCTGGCAGAGGAATCCCCTCGGCTGCTGCTGGGCCTTGTCCCTGCGGAGGCTCAGACACTGCCGGGGCACATTCCCTGCCTGTGGAATTCGTGCCCCACCCAAGCACTGCACTTCTGTCTCCAGCATTGCTTCCCAACAAAAACAGGGGAAGGCAAACCGTGTGCAGCTCATGGTATTCCAGAGTGTCTAAAACTCACCAAGTCATAGATCTTAGAGGTGAGATCCATTTGGAATTTGTGGGATGGAGAAATAGTGCAACATGGAAAAGGGGAGCACAGAAATAAAGAGAGGAAAACATCTTGGATCATTTCTCTCCATTCGCTTTCTCTCCAATTCGCTTATGGAAAGCCGTTTCAGATTTCCAGGGATCTTCTGCACAGTCCTGTTTGCTCTGCTCAAGAACCTTTCCTGGAGACCGAGGTGCAGCTCCTGTCAAAAGATTTGCCACCACTGCAGCTTCTCTTGGCTTTCCACACTGTGAGTGCAGCACAACTTCTGCAGCCAAGCAGGACAAATGTTTGAAGAACTTTACAACTTGTCCTTTCTTTTCCTTGGGAGCTGGGGAGTGGAGCCATTGGTGAGGTTTTCATTGTGGCTGTTCTAACCTAAGAAACCAGGAGGTGGTGATGCCTCGGCAAGGAGATAAAGCTTGAGCGATGCCAAAAGCTGTAGCTGTGCAGAAAGAAGCAGTTGCTGTGTGCCAGGGTATGTGAACGAAGCACCTTTTAGAACAGCAGATTTAGCAGAACAAACTAAGTGCAAAAGTTGACCACTGGCTATTTGAGCAGACAGTCTTATAAAGCATACGCAGAAAACAGAGGTGAAAAGTTCAAGGCTGAGGAAGACTCCTGAGCCTTCATCCAAAACAAGCACCAGGAGGCTGACGACCACCCCGTGCAGGAACTGCACAGGCGCCACAAGGGCTGACACCATCATGTGATTAGAAAATGTGTTGCAATGTGAAGGTTAGGAAAGTCTAATGTGCACATGAAGTATAAAAAGCACAAAAGGCAGTGCTGTGCGAAGAAGGGCCGAGTGAGTTTGTGGTGGAGCTGTCCCCCTCGCTCCCGGCGTCGAATAAACCCACAGCTGCTCTCCAGGCCTGGCCCTGTGGCGTCCTGTTCTCCTGCCCAGGGCTCGGGCATCAAAGCCCCGGGCCCCGCAAGGGGAAGCCAATGGAGACCTCCCCGCGGCCTTTCCCCTGGGCAAGGAGGATGGAGACCGCCCAGTGTCCCCCAAAGGCAAGGAGGACAGAGACACCCCGGCCCCCAAATGGGAGGAGGACAGGGAAAATCCCGGCCCCCTAAAAAGGAGGAGGATGGAGATCCCCAGCCTCCTCATACAGGAGGAGATTGGAGATGACCCCAGCCCTCTTCCATGGGAGAGGAGGATGGGGACCACCTTGGCCCCCCCTATTAGGGGAGGAGGATGAAGGCTCCCCCCGATCTCCCATAGCAGAGGAGGACAGGGACCCCTATGGTCCCCCCAAAGGTAAGGAGGATGGAGACCCCCTGGGTCCCCTAAAGAGGAAGAGGATGGAGACATCAATGGGGTGAGGAGGACAGAGACCAGCCTTGGGCCCCCTAAAATGAGAGGGTGACAGAGACCTCCCAGCCACCCCAAAGGGGAGGAGGATGCAGACATCCCCCATCTGCCCCAAAGGGGATGGGGATGGGGACAACCTCTGGCCCCCTTAAAGGACCTCCCTGGCCCCTCCAAACAGGAGGAGGACAGAGACCACCCTGGCCCCCTCTGTGATAGGAGGAGGGCAATTCCCCCCGATCCATCCCATGGGAGAGGAGGACGGATGACCCGAGTTTGTCTCTGTCCCTCTCCTACCTGGGGAGTCCCAGGGGGGTCTCCAACCCTCTCTTGTCTGGGAATGATCGGGGATGGGGATGGTCTCTGTCCCTCTCACCCCACTCGGTGCCCAGTGAGGGTCTCTGTCCTTCTCCCCTCGGGATTCTCGGGAGATGCTTGTGGGGCTTTGGGGGTGTCTCTGTCCCTCTCACCCCGATGATGCTTGGGTGGGCTCACACCAGGGCTGAGAGGGACAGAGACCCCCCCCGGCCTCCCCAGGTGTGAGAAGGTCGGAGAGCCCCCACCCCCCGAGCACACTCAGCAGTGAGAGGGACATAGAGCCCCTGGTCCCCAGCCCCACACAAGCATTCCCTGAGGTGAGAGGGATGGAGACCCCCGAGCATCCCTGGATTGAGAAGGATGGAGACTCCCCCAAGCATCCCCCTGGCACAGGGGTGGGAGGGAGACCCCCCCAGGCATTCCCTGGGGTGAGAACGATGGAGAGCCCTGAGCATCCCCTGGGGTGAGAGGGACAGGGACACCCCCTCGGGAATGCCCTGGGGTGAGAGGGACAGGGACACCCCCTTGGGAATGCCCTGGGGTGAGAGGGACAGGGACAACCCCCACCAAGCCCCTCCCAAGCATCCCCCAGGCACCAGACAAAATAAACTTGGCAGAAATCAAACTTAACTCTACATAAAATGCTTTGAGCAATGTTTGCTCTTCCCACAAGTCACTTGTGCTGAAAACACAAACAAACCCCAAACACAAATAAACCGACAGTACAAGCAATTCAAAGTTCCAGCGGTTCCCCCACAGCTCCAGCTCAGCTGCTGGCAGGTTCCTGTAAAAGAAAAGTGACAATTCGGCCCAATACAGATGATTAAAAGGAAGGAAAAACTCTGTGTAGCTGTCACAAAGGTGGCAGGGACAAAGAGAAAAATGATTCTCACGTTTGGCAAAGCCCCCCAGGCTGTGAAAGAGAAAAGGGGGGAGAGCAAGGGAGGGGCAGGGACAGAGACCTCCCCTGGAGAGGGGCAAGTGTGACACTGTCCCCTGTGTGCGTGGCCTTCCCGGGGTGGGGGTTTCACACTGAGCCAGGCTGGGTAAGGGGGGTGGTGTTCACTGCCCCTGAGCAGGGGTTACCCCACAGCCCCAAATCTCTTCTCCTGCCCCCTTAGGTGGGGGATGGGGGTGCAAATGTGGCCTCAGCAAATGGGTCTGGGGGCTATGGCCTCCCCCAGCCCGACCCCAGCCAGGGATGATTTTCAGGACAGCTCTGGGCTTGGCTTTCTGGTGGATTCATTCCTCTCCCTCAGCCTTGTTTACTTCTTATAGTAAAGAACATTTACTCCTTTTCCTGCATTTTTGCTTGGGAGCCCTGTAATTGTGGGATTTGATCCGAGGGGATCATGGGGGCACTGTTGGGCCCCATGGAACCAAGGGGCTGCTGTGATTCTGAGAGGCCCCACGGATCCAGGGAAACCTTTGTGCTCCTGCAGTTCCTCCTGGAATCACAGAGTCCCTTGTGACACTGCAGGGCCCCACGGAACCAAGGGAACATGGAACAGCTCTGGCTGCCTTGGGCTCCTGGGGCCGCCTGACAGCTCCGGCTGACCTTGGCATGGCCAGAGCTGCTTCTCATCTGCCCCTGCAGCGCTGGGGCTCCGTGCTTTCCTTCCTGTGTGTGTTGGTTTTGCACAGCCTGGGTTTTGGTAGCGGGGGGGCCACAGAGGTGGCTCCTATGAGAAGCTGCTGGAAGCTTCCACCATGTCCGGCAGAGCCAATCCTCAATGGCTCTGAAGATGGACATGCTGCTGGGAGGACTGCTGCTCGTGAGATTGGAGCCACGTCAGAGACAGTCACGGAGAACTGTCTCCTGTGGGAAGGGACCCCACGGTCTCACAGGGGAACAACTCCTCTCCCTGAGCAGCGGGAGAAGCCACAGGAGATGAACTGACCATAATCCCCATTCTCTGCCTCCTGCGCCATCGGTGGGAAGGATGGAGGGGTGGGGGAAGGTGTTTTGAAAGCTCTTATTTCACTTCTCATTACCCTGCTCTGATTATGTTTTTAATAAATTCACTTTATATCTGTAAGTTGAGCCTGTTCTGCCCAGGACAGTGTTGGATGAGGGATCTCTCCTGGTCCTTATCTCCTGTCCAGCTGTGGACAGGAGGGAGTATTTTGTATTTTCCCTCTCCTGTCCAGCTGTGGACAGGAGGGAGAGAGCAGCTTTGGTGGGTGCCTGGAGTCCAGCCAGCATCAACCCACTACAGACCTGAACAAAAACATCCCTGGGCAATGATTCCCCTGTGATCTAAAGACCCCACCCCTCCTACGACAGCCCTGTCCCACAGAAATGTCAGCGACTGAGCCTCTCGCTCTCCACAGCTTCACTGCTTTGGTACCCAGTGGCTGCCACGGGGTCCCCATCGCCCCTCTGAGCTGGGTTTGGGTGGGGTTTTGGTGGCTCTGCAGTCCCTGGTGTAATGTGGTTGTTCCAGGTCACAGACCACGATCTCTGGGCTGCCCACTCTGGTATTTATTTTTGAGTCACATATAAGCTGCAGCTTTGTCCATTCTATTATTCATGTTCAGATTGTCAGCTCCAGGACTCACTGTGATCCACCTGTGACTCCCATCCCAGGGCCATAAAATTCTGAAAAACTTCACTGATCAGCCCAGCAATCCCAGCCACTGTTGTCTACTTTTAAATAACACAAAACTGTCAACCCCTGCTGTGGTCACAGGACAGCCAGAGAGCAGGACAGCACCGCAGCAGCCAGAGCTGAGGACTCACACAGGGACAGAAGGACAGTGTGGAAGGATAAACAGAGCAGCTCTGAAAGCACTGAGTGCTGCTGCTCCCTGGCACTGCTGCTGTGCTGGGACTCAGTTTCTCTCCCCCTCTGCACACAGGCACTGCCCTGCCAGATTCAGATGAGCTTTGAAAGGAAGGATTTTTGACAAACAAGTTACTGCAGGATCCTTTATTTTGCTGAATTGCCCAGAGGAGATGATTCATCATTTACATTGTCTCTGGGTAAAATTTGAGGTGTAAGCAGTGAATTATAGATAGCATGAATGATCCCAGGAATGGGATGATGATGGGATAAATAGTTTCATTGTGCACAAAATAAACTTTCATTGTGCACTAAATAAAAAAGGAAACCCTGCACACAGGAAACCACTATGAAAAACTTGGGAAGACAGGCTGGGCCTGCAGTGAGTTACACTGCAGTGTATAGAGAACAAACCTGGCACTTTATTGCTTCTGAAAAGCATCCAGTGATCATTTTCCTCAGGGCATCCTTGAGCTCCTGGTTCCTCAGGCTGTAGATGAGGGGGTTCAGGGCTGGAGGCATCACCGAGTACAGAACTGACAGTGCCAGATCCAGGGATGGGGACGAGATGGAGGGGGGCTTCAGATAGGCAAACATGACAGTGCTCAGGAACAGGGAGAGCACAACCAGGTGAGGGAGGCACGTGGAAAAGGCTTTGTGCTGTCCCTGCTCAGAGGGGATTCTCATCACGACCCTGAAGATCTGCACATAGGAGAAAACAATGAACACAAAACAGCCAAATGCTAAAAAGATAGAAAACACAATGAGCCCAAGTTCCCTGAGGTAGGATTTGGAGCAGGAGAGCTTGAGGATGTGTGGGATTTCACAGAAGAACTGGCCCAGGGCATTGCTCTGGCACAGGGGCAGGGAAAATGTACTGATTGTATGTAGGAGAGAGTTGAGAAAGGCACTGGCCCAGGCAGCTGCTGCCATGTGGGCACAAGCTCTGCTGCCCAGGAGGGTCCCGTAGTGCAGGGGTTTGCAGATGGACACGTAGCGGTCGTAGCACATGATGGTCAGGAGGGAAAACTCTTCTGAGAGGAAGAACAGAAAGAAAAAGAGCTGAGCAGCACATGCTGAGTAGGAGATGTGCCTGGTGCCCCAGAGGGAATTGTGCATGGCTTTGGGCACAGTGGTGCAGATGCAGCCCAGGTCGGTGAGGGCCAGGTTGAGCAGGAAGAAGAACATGGGGGTGTGCAGGTGCTGGCCGCAGGCTACGGCGCTGATGATGAGGCCGTTGCCCAGGAGGGCAGCCAGGGAGATGCCCAGCAAGAGGCAGAAGTGCAGGAGCTGCAGCTGCCGCGTGTCTGCCAATGCCAGCAGGAGGAAGTGGCTGATGGAGCTGCTGTTGGACATTTCTTCACTCCAGGCATTGTGCACTGTTGAAAAAAGACATTGAGAAGCTGGGACAGATTCCCCTGAGTCAATCCTATGCTGTTTTCTTAGGAATCCCCTCAAAACTATGTCTCTTCCTGGGGAGGATCTTTGCTAAGTTTTTTTTTTTTTTTTTGAGCTCAGGTTTGTGCCGCTGCCTCATCTTCAGCATTGCTCTCAGCCTGAACAGTGGGGGCCCAGAGGGAAAACAGGGCTCCCTGTGCCCCACTGCTGCTCCCCACACAGGTGCCCTTTGCTCATTACACCTCCCTCAATTTCAGGGTGATCACACTTAAAATGTACTTGAAAAAGAAAGTGACTTTTTGAAGGCTCCAATTTCAAAACCATCTCTCTAAACCCTTCTCCCTTTCCCTGTGCAGCTACGGTTGCTCTGGCTCTCTGCTGCCTGGAGTTGTCCCTCCTGGGAGCTGTTTCCCTGTACCCAAGGCTTGTCCCTGCCAGTGCTGCCAGAGCCCAGCCCAGCCCTGGGGGCTCAGCTCTGCCCTGCAGAGCCCTCCCAGCACAGGGCACTGCCCAGGGGCATCTCCCTGGCGGCAGGGCCTGAAGGGCAGCTCAGACAAAGGGAGATGCTGCAAGCCAAGGTGCTTCTGGTGCTGTCTGCAGGCAGGGGAGTGTGAGGAGGCACTTTCTGAGGGAGATCTGAGGCAGAGCTGCTGATCCCCAGTGTGGCAGTGCAGGAGTCTCAGTGACACGGCCAAACCCAAGAGCCCCTTTCCCTTCCCTTGATGAGAAAGCTGAGAGCAGCCCTGGCCATGCAGCACCATCTCCACAGCAGCAGGAATCTGCCCTGATGGCGGTCGCTCCTTCCACCTCCAACTTCTCCCCACCACCCATGGGGAGCTGCCAGGCAGCTGAGAGCTGCCCCTGGCAGGTGGCAGATCCCCTGGCCTGGCAAAGAGCCCTCAGGGCTGCAGGAGCTGCTCTGCAGGACAGCCCTGGGCACCCCTGGCTGCTCCCCCACCTTCCCAGCCTGCAGCCGGCCCTGGCAGCAGGAGCTTCCTGCCCTGTCCCTCTGCCCGTGCCCAGGGCAGCCCCGCTCTGCAGCACATCCTCCCCCAAAGCAGGAACGGCAGCAGAGCCATCCTTACAGCCATGGCAGCCGTGCCATGGGGCAGCTCTAGAAGCTCCCTGCAGCCAGACACTCACTGTGCCCAACGCTGTGAAGATTTCTCCATGGATGAGTTCAGAGTTGTCCTTCCAGCTGCTTTACCCAGCTCTCTGCTTCACTCCTCCCAGGTACCTGCAGGCAGTGCCCCAGCCCTGCTGGGCTGCCAGAGGAGCTGCTCCTCAGCAGAGCTGCCTCTTTGAAGCTCTTGTTGGTTGCCAGGAGCTTGAGAGTTTCCTCTCTGCCAGGAGCCCAGCCCAGCTCAGCAGCACAGACACAGCACAAGGACTTTCATGACCCTCTCGGGCCTTGCTGCTGAGGCCCTCAACATCAGGCCCTCACAGGGACTTGCAGAAACCTCTCAAGAATTCAAGTCAGAATTGAACTCCAAAGTTTCTTGAAGTTTTAATGGGTCCCAGTGAGGGACAGGAGTGAGAAAGTGTCCCCAGGCTCCAGTCAGAGCAGAGAACTGGAGGCAGGGATGCCAGGTGGGGACAAAGAGAAGCCAAGTCTTGGTGCCCTGGGGCACAGCAGCGTCTGTGCCAGCAAGGGCTGTGAGGAGACACCTTGTCCTGAGGCCCTGGGGCCTCCTGGCACAGCCCCAGCAAGGCTGGGCACTGTCACCCCCTTGTGCTGCCCTCAGCATCCCCCCCACATGCCAGTGGCCTCAGGGATCTGCTGCAAGGAGTCCCTGGGGAGCCTTGCTCAGGGAGGGCCCTGGGGGGCTCCTCAATGCTCCCAGGGACTGCAGCTTTTTCCAAGCACTTTGGCTTTGGCTTTTGCCTGGGAGTCTCTGAGAGCTTCCTGCAATCCTGGCCTCCAATTATCTGCCCTAATGAGTCCCTGGAGATTCTTTGTTAGTAACAACACACACTGGGCTCATTAATGCTTCAGGGTACTAAAGTTTTTTTTAAAGTACTTGGTGCTTCCTTTTTGATACCAACTCTATGAGAGGTTTTTTCCAGTCATGGCCTCCAATTATCTGCTTTAACGAGTCCCTTGAGAGCTTTGCATTGACACTCAGTGGGGCTCATTAATGCTCTGAGATACTCAAGGTTTTGAAGGTACTTTGGATTTTCCTTCACACACTGAGTCTCTGAGAGGTTTTTGTGCAATCCTGGCCTCCAGTTCTCTCCTCCAAGGAGTCCATGAGGAGCTTGTGTTGGGCATGGACCTCAGTGGGACCCATCAATGCCTTGAGACACTTTGGGTGTTTCCTCTGCCTTTGACTGCTGGAAAGGTTTGTGCAATCTCCTCTCAGGCCCTGAGCTTCAAGGGCTCAGCCCCAAATGCACCACGGGGCTCATTAGGATCAAACAAGTCCTGACAAACCCTGGCTCTGCCTTGATTTCCCTCAGCTCTGGTGCAGTTCATTAGGAAGTTTTTTCTATAGTTATGGAGAGATATTTCAAAGAGCTTCTAACAAAACATGCATTCCTATTTTATGGGGTGTATTTTATTGCTGTTCTCTTTAGAGAAGAGTTGACTGCAGCATTCTGTGACTGATATTGATCCAGGGTCTCTCCTCAGGAGGTCTGGCCTGGTCACAGAAGCTGTGCCTTGAGGTCTGACCCAGTGTGGACAACCTTGCTCCACATTCCCAACCCCATCCTGTCTCTCCTCACTCCTGGGACCTGCTGTGCTTGGAGAACTGGCTGCACTCAGCCAAAGAGGGAATTTTCCCTGCCCGTTTCTTTTTTGTTCGAAGCAATCTAAAACTCCTGAGTTTCCCCAAGGAAAACTGACACCCTCCTCAAGTGTGCGCCAAGCCCAAGCTGCCACCAAGGAGGTTCCCCTCCCCCAAGGCAGAACCCTGCAAGGAATGTTTCACACCTTTGGGCTCCAAGGTTCCATGAGGCCCCGCTGTGTCACAAAGGCCCCTTGCTTCCAATGGCCCCACAGTGTCACAGGGGTCTCCTTTTTCCTGCAGCAACCAGCACAAACCCCACTGCCAGGGCCAAATGCCTGGGAAGAAGGAGCAAGGGGGGACATTTGGAGGGATGGATTTTGTCTCCCCAGGTCCCAGGGACGTGGGGTGGGGCCCTGCTGTCCTGGAGATGGCTGAACACCGGCCTGCCCATGGGAAGGGGTAAGAGACAACAACCTCTGTCCATGGAACTACAACAGCAGAGAGCTCAGGCAAGAGGCTGGGTTTGAAAGGATCTCACCAGCACAGGAAAGGTCAGTCTAGGACATTTTATTGAAAGCTGACAATGACCACCAAAAGCAAGTGAAACAGTTTCAGCTCTCTGTGTGCCCTGAGAGCAGCTGGAATCTTTTCAGCAGTGTGAGCTGTTCCATGCCTTGCTTAGGGCAAGGGTCTCGGATCTTTCAGCTCCGCTCTCCTGAGGGGCTTCTCTTCCCAGGCCGGCTCTAAGAGTGGAATAAAACAGCGGCGTGAGGCACAGCACAAAGAAGCAGCGGGCCGATCCCTTTACAAAGTGCCCTGGCAGTGCCATTTCCCGAGTGATCCTCAGCAGCCCGGGCTGCAAACAAACCCCGCTCAGGTGAGCACAGGATCCGCAGCCAGTGCTGAGCAGCAGCTCGAGCCCAGCAGGGCCTTGGAGGAGGCGGGGGCGAGCCCCGGGCCGGCTTCCAGAGAGGCTGCGGGGCTGGGGGCGATGGCGCCGAGCACCCTGCCCGTGTCCCCCTCGGCTCTGCGGCGCCACGGGGACAGAGCCCGGCGCCGGGGCTCGGTCCCTGCTGCCACAAGGGCGCTGCCGAGGGCTCCCCGCCCGCCGGGGCCGGGGCGGCGCTGAGGGAGCTGCGCCGCCATTGCTGCCGCCCTCAGGGGCTCTGAGGGGAGCGCAACTCCCGCCAGCCCCGCTCGGCTGCGGGGAGGGACAGAGACAGGAAAGAGAGAGAGTAGAGAGAGAGAGAGTAAAGAGAGAGAAAGATAGACAGTAAAGAGAGAGAGTAAAGAGAGAGAGAGATTCAAGAGAGAATAAAGACAGAGAGAGTAAAGACAGAGAATAAAGACAAAGCAAAGAGAGAAAAAATAAAGACAGAGAGAATAAAGAGAGTGAGTGAAGAGAGAGAGAGAGAATCAAGAGAGCTGGAATAAAGACAGAGAGAAGAAAGAGACAATAAAGAGAGAAAATAAAGACAGAGAAAATAGAGAATTAAGAGAGCGAGAATTAAGAGAGAGAGTAAAGTGCAGTGGCCGACTGACCGGTGGTGCAGGGGACAGAGAGAGCTCTTGCTAAGACAGTCTCTGGTGCCAAAGGCTGATTGGTTCTAGGGAGGGAAAGGGGCCTCTCCCAGGGCTCCTGCTCGCTTGTGCTGATGTACCCCAGCTCTAATTCCCTGGCTGGCTGCCGGCCCCTACCCCTCGTCACTGCCCCAGAGTTCTCCTGTTGGTCCCCCCTCCCTGATCCCGCCTTTTCCCCAGCCCCGGGAAAAGCCCTGAGCTCGCCATTGTTCTGGTATTTGCCCCTACTGCCTTCGACAGTGAAGGTGCAATAAATGCTCCTGCCGGAATGCGAGCAAATATCCTTCCCGACTCCTTGCTACTGACTGTAATCCTGAACCTGCCCGGGCACCTGTGGGGGCACGCGGGACCCACGGAGCCGGGCGGGAACGGTACTGGAATCCTTCCTGGAATCCATCCTTTCTTCCTGGAATCTGTCTTTCCTGGAATCCTTCCTTGAATCCTTCCTTCCATCCTTCCTTCCTTCATGGAATCATTCCTGGAATCCTTCCTTCCTGAAATTACTCCTGGAATCCTTCTTGGAATGCATCTCAGAATGCTTCCTGGAATCCTTCCTTCCTGGAATCCATACCAGAATCCTTCCTTCCTGGTATTTTTCCTGGAATCCTTCCTTCCTGGAACCTTTCCTGGTATCCTTCTTTCCTTCCTGCCTGGAATCCTTCCTGGAATGTATCCCTGAATCCTTTCTGGAATCCTTCCTTCCTGGAATTTTTCCTGGAATCCTTCTGTCCTTACTGGAATTATTCCTGGAATCCTTCCTTGCTGGAATGTATCCCAGAATCCTTCCTGGAATCCTTCCTGGAATGCATCCTGCAATCCTCCCTTGAATCCTTCCTTCCGGGAATTTTTCCTGGAATCTGTCCTGGAATCCTTCTTTCCTGGAATCCTTCCTGGAATGTATCCTGGAATCCTTCCTGAGTTCTTCCTGGACTCCTTCCTTCCTGGAATTATTCCTGGAATCCTTCTTGGAATCCTTCCTTTTTTCCTGGAAACTTTCTTTCCTGGAATCCTTTTTGGAATCCTTCCTGGAATGTTTCCTGCAATCCTCCCTTGAATCCTTCCTTCCTGGAATTTTTCCTGGAGTCCTTCCTGGAATCCTTCCTTCCTTGAATTCTTCCTGGAATCCTTCCTTCCTGGAATTTTTCCTGGAATCTCTCCTGGAATCCTTCCTTCCTTCCTGGAATCCTTCCTTCCTTCCTGGAATTTTTCCTGGAATCCATCCCAGGATCCTTCCTGGAATCCTTCCTGGAATCATGCCTGGAATCCTTCCTGGAATTACTCCTTTCTTCCTGGAATCATTCCTTCCTGGAATCCTTCCTCGAATCATTCCTTCCTCAAACTATTCCTGGAATCCTTTGTAGAATCCTTCCTCAAATCATTCCTTCCTTCCTTCCCTTCCTCCCCTTCCTTCCTTCCCTCCTTCCTTCCTTCCTTCCTTCCTTCCTTCCTTCCTTCCTTCCTTCCTTCCTTCCTTCCTTCCTTCCTTCCTTCCTTCCTTCCTTCCTTCCTTCCTTCCTTCCTTCCTTCCTTCCTTCCTCCCTCCTTCCCTCCCTCCCTCCCCACTTCTCACCCCACTGAAGGGGTGCAAAGCAGCAGGATTCCCTCCCACTTTGGCTCCCCTCACCCTCCCAAAATGTGGGGACTTCACCTCAGCCCCCCAAATTGTGGGGGGTTTACGGCACCTTCCCCAAATTCACTGCAACCTCCCAGAAGCCACTTAGAGGCCCCACAATTGTCAAAAAGCAGCAGGAGCCTCCCCAAAAGCAGCTCCTGCTTTCCCTCCCTGGAGTGCCCCACTCCAAGTGCCCAAACCACCCCATCCCTCCCAAACTTCATCCCAGCCCCACGATGCCATCCCCATCCCATCCCATCCCATCCCATCCCATCCCATCCCATCCCATCCCATCCCATCCCATCCCATCCCATCCCATCCCATCCCATCCCATCCCATCCCATCCCATCCCACCCCTCCTGGACACCAATTCCCCTTCTGTGCTTCCTGACTCCCCACGGGCGGGGCTTGGGGCTGACGGATCGAGGCCATTTGGGGCTGGCATTGAGACATTGGGGTTGGCATTGAGTTTATTGGAGGCACCCGCTCAATCCCTCCATCCCAAATGGGAGTGTGGAACCTCTCCTCAGGCCATGCTGTGGCCCTGGGCTCACCTCGAGTCCCAAAGTGAGAGCCGGCCAAGGAAAGCTCCTGGCTCAGGGTCACCTTTCCTGCTCGGCCAGACCCCCTGAGGGGCCCAGCAGCAGCAGAGAATTCCAGCACAGCCCCGGCACGGGCAGGGCGGCCCTGGGCGGGCTGCGGGAGCGGCAGCGGCTGAGCTCAGAGCAGCTGAGCCCGGGGGCTGCTGGCCAAGGCCGAGGCCGAGCGAGCATTTCTCAGCTCGCAGGGCAGCCTGGAAAGGTGCTGGGGGGGATCATTCACCCCTCAGTGCAGTCCCAGTGGCTCCCAGTATTTCCATGTCCCTGCTCCCAGCGCTGCTCCCAGCCCTGATCCATGGACATGGGAATGTCCCGCTCCCTTCCCGGGGCAGGCTCACACCTGAGCCAGGTGTGCAGGGCAGGACCTTGCCCTGAGCCCAAGCCCTGTGGCCCCTGCAGGATCTGCTTCCCATCGGCCTCTTCCTGCTGCGGCCCCAAGCCCAGCTCGGTGCTGAACCAAGGGCGCTGGGCCGGGGTCATCCCCCAGCGGGGGCTGCGCACCCCCTCTGCCCCCTCCCCAAATTCCCTCCCGGGGGCAGCAGGGGCTGAGGCAGGAGCCCTGTGGGCAAGGAAAAGGGGGTGACACCAGCATTGGGGGTCACACACGCTCTGGGGGGGACACTCACGGCTCCTGGGGACCCCCCCTCCCCTTCTCCCGCAGCACCAGGAGGATGAACCCCAACATGGAGCCCCCAAACCCCGGCAGCATCTTGGAGGTGGGGTCTGGTGGCAGCTTTGGGGGTCTGGGGGGTCACAGCTGCCCTAAAACCCCCTCCCAGCCCCACAGCCACTCCCAGACCCCTCAAACCACCCCACAGCTCCCGGCCAGGACTCCCCCAACCACTCTCTGCAACATAAATGACTCCAAGAACCACCCAAATTGTCTCCAAGCCACACAGCCCTGCCAGCACCACAAAACTCCCTCACAGACTGCCCCAAAAGCCCCCTCTAAGCACCACAAATGTCCCTCAAGAATGATAGAAGTCCCTCCCAATCTCCCCAGGAGCCCCTAAACCCTCCAGTGACCAGGACAGGTTAGTGGACAGGAACATCCACAGCCGGGAGCAGCTCGGGCACTTCAGCAGCGATTTGGGCACTTTGCGGGGGACAACCTGGATGGGCAGACCCAGGCCAGGGACTGGGACAGAAAACCGGAATTCCTGGAGAACAGACGGGCTCAGGTGGACACGTTCTGCCA
The DNA here is from genome assembly GCA_026261815.1 of Monarcha castaneiventris obscurior. Classification (NCBI taxonomy): domain Eukaryota; kingdom Metazoa; phylum Chordata; class Aves; order Passeriformes; family Monarchidae; genus Monarcha; species Monarcha castaneiventris. The sequence goes on along the minus strand of JAMPIT010000423.1, from coordinate 622,635 downwards.
CCACAACTGTGATACTGTGGCCCCAATCTGCCTGGCTTCCTGGCCCCACACACACCTGAATCCTCCAAAATATTCATCTGAAGCCCAAATTCACCTCCAAATTCCAGGAAAATGGTGTAGCTTTAGATAAATTTGTTTCATTTCTTTATTTCCACCCCAATTTTGGTTGTTTCAACATCATTAACACAAAAAATTACTTAGGTTGAAAAAGACCTCCAAGATCATCCAGCGATGCTTGATGCCACCAGAAGAAACAATTGGAAAGAACAGATGAAATTCTTTTGAGTGTAAAGTTAAATAATTGACTCTTCCCAATGGATTTCCAGTGTTGATCTGAGTCCCGATGGATGTTCCTGCCCCTGCCTTCACCCAGGTGCCTTCGGGCATCCAGGAGGACGTGGAGAGCACCAGCCTGGGGCCTTCCCAACCTGGATCACGGGGAATGTGGTTCAGCAGGGCTCTGCCAAACGTGGTTCCTCTGATGTGGGATGAAGTTGGAGCAGAGGATGAAGCTCTTCCTGCAGTCAGGGCACTCACAGGGCTGCCCTTACTGGTGCCTCTGTTGGTGTCTGGTCAAGTGAGAGCTGCGGGAGAAGCTCTTCCCACATTAAGGACACTCGTAGGGCCTCTCCCCGGTGTGGATGCGCCGGTGGGTGACAAGGTGGGAGTTGTGCCTGAATCCCTTCCTGCAGTCGGGGCAGTGGCAGGGCCTCTCCTCTGTGTGAATCCGCTGGTGCTTGAGGAGATGGGAGCTGGTCTGAAACCTCTTCCCACACTCAGGACACTCGTAGGGCCTCTCCCCAGTGTGGATGCGCCGATGCTTGATGAGGTCAGAGTTGCACCTGAATCCCTTCCTGCAGTCGGGGCAGAGGAAGGGCCTCTCCTCTGTGTGAATCCGCTGGTGCTTGAGGAGATCAGAGCTGGTCTGAGACCTCTTCCCACATTCCCCACACTCGTAGGGCCTCTCCCCAGTGCGGATCCTCTGGTGGCAGATCAGGCTGCAGCTATGGCTGAAGCTCTTCCCACATTCTGCGCACTTGTGGGGCCTCTCCCCATTGTGAAGCTGCTCATGAACCACCAGGTCCGAGCTCTGGCTGCATCTCCGGCTGCCTTCCCAGCACAGGGTGGGTCTTTCCTCCTCAGAGCACCCTGGGCTGGGTTTGCAGCCCCTCCTCCTGCGGGATCTCTGGGGCTTTTCCTCCCCGTTGGATTCCTGCGCTGTGGAGCCGCTCAAAATGGCCTCTTCCACCAGGTTCTGCTGCGGGGATTTGTCCTCCCTGGGCTCCGTCTTCAGCTCCTTGTCTGGGGCAGGAAGGACAAGGAGAGGATGGGATTTGCCTCCGTGCCACAGGGAAGGGGAAGGAGATCCCCCCAGTCCATCCCCGGCAGGACGGCGTCGGCAGCGGGGCTGTCCTGCAGCTGAGGGCGATGCTGGGCTGGGAGATGGAGCAGGAGAGAGGGGGAAAGGGGCACTGACTTCCTCCTCACCTGCCTGGGTGTCCCGGGGCATCTTCCTCTTCTTCACAGCCTCCTCCTCCATCCAGCCAAGGTTTGGGAATGGGAAATCCTGGTCTGGGGAAAAACAAGGGATAAGCATGTTGAGTTTGAATATCCCCCTGCCCAAATTCATCTCTAGAAGCCACTGGCATTGTGTGTCCATAAAAACCTCCCAAACACCAAGATTCAGCCCTGAAAAAGCCTCCCAGGAGTTCCCCATCTCTGGTCTCTCCTCTCTGGTGTTCGGGGTCTCCCCCCTGTCCCAGCTGCTGGGGTCATGCTTGTATTGGGGGTCCCCAGTCTACTTGGTCCCTGCCCTCCCCAGGCTGCTGGGAGTCCCAGGAATCTGAAAAGCTCCCCCTCTTCTGTCTCCCCACTTAGGGATGCTGGGGGTTTTGGGGGTCCAAGGGGTCCCTTCTCCCCTTATTCTCTGCTTTGGGGTGCAGGGGGTCCAATGAGTTCCCCCCTCACTCTCTCCAGGCTGTTGAGGGTCCCACGAATGGCGGCGCTCCCCCCTCTCTGGGCATGCTGAGGGACACTGGGATATACTGGGAGTGTCAGTGACCATACTGGGATTGACTGGAACCACACTGGGAACAATCAGGGCCATGCTGGGGAGAAAGGGCAGCACACTGGGGGAACTGGGAGGGAGTGGCAGTGACTGGGTCTGCACTGGGGGCAACTGGCCACTACTGGGACACAACTGGGAGGGACTGGGATCATATGGGGAGTTACTGGGACTATACTAGGGGCAACTGGGTGCAACTGGGATCACACTGGAAGCAACTCAGGACAACTGGGAGTGACTTGGAACATGCTGGAGGCAACTGGGATATACTGGGAGAGACTGAAACCACAGTGGGGGTAAATGGGAGCAACTGGAACCACATTGGATGATAATGGGAGCAGCTGTGCCCATGCCAGGGTCATACTGGGATCCTAATGGAACTGCCTGGCATCATACTGGGAGTGACTGGAATAGTACTGGGAGTATCTGAGAGTGACTGGGATCATACTGGAACCATACTGACAGCGACTGAGAAGGTGCTGGCTGGGACTGGAACCATGTTGGAGGTGACTGGGAGCAGCAGAGACCACACTGGGAGTGACAGGGAGTCACTCTGGGCATGACTGGAATAATCCTGGGAGTATCTGGGAGTGACTGGGGTCATACTGGGGGGGACTGGGTGCAACTGGGATCATACTGGAACAGACTGGAACCATACTGGCAGTGACTATGGGTCCTACTGGGATCATCCTTGGAGCCACTTGGATTACAGTGGGTGTGAATGGAACCTGACTGGGGGTTACTGGGAGCTACTGGGCCCATGCTGGGAGGAAAATGTGGACACACTGAGAGCAATTGGAAGGTACTGGAACCATGCTGATGGGACTGAGACCACAACTGGAGCAACGGGGATCATACTGGGAGCAACTGGAACCACAGTTTGGGCAACTGCCAGAAACTGGGATCATGCTGGAGGCAACTGGGAGTAACGGGGAAAGACTGGGAACATTCTGAGTTAGCTAAAACCTTACTGGGGCAACTGGGATATACTGAGAGTGTCTGTACAGAGGGTGATTGGAACCACACTGGCAACAGCTGGGACCACGCTTGGGGAAACTGAATCTACGCTGGGGGCAACTGGGCATGACTGGGACCATGCTGGGAGGGACTGGGACTATTCTAGGGGCAACTGGGTGACACTGGGATCACACTGAGGGTGACTGGAATCATACTGGGATTGACTGGGAGCAGCTGTGTGCTTCCCAGTTGCTTTCAGCATGTGGAATCCTGCTGAAAGCAACTGGGAGGAGGTGGGAGTGACTGGGAGCATGCTGGGGGTGACTGGGATATACTGGGAGAGACTGGGAGTCACGGGGATCATACTGGAGGCTACTGGGGTCATGCTGGCCTTTACAGGGAGCAACTGGGATCACCCTGGGGGCCACTGGCATCATACTGGGAGTGACTGGGATTATAGTGGGTGTCAATGGACCCTGACTGGGGGTTACTGGGAGCTACCAGGCCCATGCTGAGAGCCTACTGGGGATGCACTGGGAGCAACTGGGAATGATAGGATGCATGCTGGTGACAACTGGGATGTACTGGCAGTGACTGGGATAAAACCGGGGGAAACTGAACCATGCTGAGGTAACTGGGAGTGCCTGGGAATGACTGCGAGAATGTTCAAGGCAACTGGGATATACTGGGAATGTCTGAGACCATGCGGGTGGGGACTGGGACCAAACTGGGAGTGACTGGGAATGTGCTGGGGGGAACTGGGACCACGCTGGGGGAAACTGGGGGCAAATGTGGGAGTGACTGGGAATGTGCTGGGAGAGATTAGCATCATACTGGGAGTGACTGGGACTACGCTAGGGGAAACTAGGAGAACTGGCAACACATTGGATGAAAGTGGGAGGAACTGGGAGCAACTGGGGCCATGCTGGGGGCAAAGTGCATCATAATGGGGAATAACTGGGAGTTACTGGGAGTGACTGGGTTCATACTGGGAGCAACAGGGATCCTGCAGGGAGTGAGGAGAAGTGACCAGGATCATTCTGGGACTGACTGAGCTCATATTGGGAGTGATGAGGAAACTGGAACCACTCGGGGGTGGAACTGGGCTCATACTGGGAGCAGCCATTCCCGGCCCCGGGACCCCCGAGCCCCTTTCCCGGCCCCGGATCCCCGAGCCCCTTTCCCAGCCCCGGATCCCCGAGCCCCTTCCTGGCCCCAGGACCCCCGAGCCCCTTTCCCGGCCATGCCGCCCCTGCAGCCCCCAGACCCCCCCGCCGGGGTCCCGGCAATCCCAGGGCTCCCCCCTCTCGGGCTCCCCGCTTTGGACTTCTGGGGCTCTCCTCTCTCTGGGGTCCCGCTTAGGGAAGCCGCAGCTCCCGGGGCTCCCCAAAACCGGTGTCCCCCCACCCCTGCCGGCCCCGCGCGGTCCCCACGGGTCCCCGGCACAGCTCGGAGGGCCTGGCCCGGGAAGCCCAACCCCCACCGCGGGGGGACCCGCATCCCCCCGGCCCCGCCGGGGGTCTGCCGGCACCGCCACCGGGACCCCCCAAAAACACCTCCCGGGGACCCCCGGTGTCCCCCCGAGGGGCATCTGTGGCTTGGCTTTGCAGCCCCGCAAGCTCCAAACATCGCGCCGCCCGCCCCGACAGACAGGATGAAACAGCGAGCCCCAAATCTATTTCGTGGCAGCTCCAAATATCCCTCCCCCTCCAAAAACACCGCCCGCGATATTTGGGGCGAGCTCCCCCTCCCCGGGCACCTGCGGGATGCGGGCGATGCTCCCGGGCCGAGGGGCTGGGGATCCAGAGAGCGGGGAGCGCACGTGGAGCCTCCTCTGCCTGCTCCAGCTCCTCCTTCGTCTCCTCTGTCCCTCCTCTTCCTCTTCCTCTTCCTCTGTCCCTCCCCTTCCTCCTGCTGCGCTTGCTCCGTCCCTGCGGCCGCGGCCAGGAGCTCTCGGGGAGTGGGGCCGGGCCGGGACGCGCTGGGGAAGGGCTGGGTCACCCCCAGAGCGAGCGGGGGGCAGCGGAGCTTTGGGGGAACAACGGGAAAGGGCTGGCACAGGGGGGATGGGGGGTGGGACAGCGGGAAAGGGGTTCCCAGTGGGGTCCCCCAGTTAAGCCCAGCACCCCCAAGCCCCGTCCCGGCCCTCCCCGTTCCCTCCCCAGCCCCGGCTGAGTGTGCGGCTCAGCCCAGGAGCCGCCGTCGTTCGAGGCTGCCCCGAGCGCAGCGAACGGGAGAGTTCCCGGCTCGGAGAGACCCCAGCAGAGCAGGGCTCTTATCCCTCTTTGAGGGCATTTAAGGGTCTTCAGGCCCTTTTGAAGAGGAGTTTTCCTCTTTTTAAGGTTTTTTGGGGGGATCCCACCACTACAGGGGTGTTTTTTCCTCCCCATTTTCAGGTATTTGTGGGGCCGCAGCCCCACAAGCCCCTTTTAAGGGGGGGATCACGACGGCTTTAAGAGAAATTTTTAGGGGGCCCCCACGACAAGTCCCTGTAGGGGATGTTTTGCTCCCCAGGGTGAATTTTGGGGTTCCCTCTGCCATCGCCTGTTTAAGATCCTCACTAAAGTGTGTCCCCACTATAACTCCCGTTAAAAGGGCAACACCACTCCCGTGGATTCCGGCAGCGGAGCCCCGGGGGGTTTGGGGGTCCCGGCAGGGTTTGGGGGTCCCAGGAGGCTTTGCGGATCCCGGCACGGTTTGGGGGTCCCGGGAGGGTTTGGGGGTCCTGGGAGGGTTTAGGGGTCTCGGCAGGGTTTTGGGGTCCCGGCAGGGTTTGGGGGTCCCGGCAGGCTTTGGGGGTCTCAGGAGGCTTTGGGGGTCCCGGCAGGGTTTGGGGGTCTCGGCAGGGTTTGGGGGTCCCAGCAGGGTTTGGGGGTCCCGTGAGGTTTTGGGGGTCCCGGGAGGCTTTGGGGGTCTCGGCAGGGTTTGGGGGTACCTGGGTGGTGCCGATGATGGTGATGGGGACCCCGTGCTGGGTATGAACATTCGCGAGTGGCTCCTGGGGGGGTTTTGTGGGTCCCGGGAGTTTTTGGGGTCACAGTGGTTTTTTGGGGGTTCCCGAGGGGGGTTTTCAAGGGGCCTGAAGGGGGGCTTTGGGCGATCCCGGGGGGAATAAAGTCCCGAGGCTGTTTTGGGGTCCCTGCCGGTGATGGAGGTGGGGACCCCGTGCCAGGTATAAACCTTCTCAAGGGGGTCTGGGGGTGTTGGGAGATCCCGTGGGAATTTTGGTGTCCTGAGAGGGTGTTGGGGGGTCCGTATGGGGTTTTGCGGTCCTGGGGAGTTTTTGGAGGGTCACGGGGATGTTTTTGGGATCCCAGGGAGGTTGGGGAGTGCCGGGGGGTGGGGTTATTGGGGATTCCCGGGAGGTTTGGGGTACCTGGGCGATGGCGGTGACAGAGCTGGGGACCCCGTGCTGGGTATGAGCCTTCTCGCTGCGCACGGGCAGCGTCAGCGACTTCAGGGAAATCCTGGGGGGCCCGGGGGCTTCACCCCAAATCCCGGGGGACCCCAAATGCCAAGGGACCCCCCGAACTCCCCTCACCGCTGGATCTGCTGCAGGCAGGGGGGCACCAGCACTCGGCCTCCGCCCCCCAACATCACAGGGGGGCTGCGGCAGAAACGGGGGAGGGGCACGGACAGGTCGGGGGGGACCCCCAAAGTCCTGGGGGAGGGGACACGGGGGGACTCCCAGGAATCCCCATGGGGGGATGAGGGGGGACCCAGGAGGAGTTTGGGGGGGTTGGGTGGGTCATGGGGGGCCCCAGGAGTCTTGTGGGGGGTGGGGTGGGCAAAGAACAGGGTGACTCCCAGGATGGGTTTGGGAGGAACCGGATTGGAGCTTCCATGGCAGTGGGATGGGGATGAGACCTGCCCGTGGAATGCCGTGGAAATGGGATGGCAGCGAGATCCATCCACAGAATTCCTGTGGGAACGGGGCAGCAGCGGGATCCATCCATGGAAGTCCCATGGGAATTCCTGTGTTCCCAAATTTTGCCCTCCCGAATCCCACATTCCCAAATCCCACATTCCCATGGGAATTCTGCCCTCCACACCTGCACTGTCCAGCACCTCCCGCCCATATCCGACATATTTCCGGAGACATTCCAGGCAGGGGTGCCCCAGGTAATTTGTTAATTTCTCAGCCTGGATCTCATCACGTTCCCAGTGCCTCTCGGTGACCTGGGCAGCGCTGTCGGGCACTGCGAATCTCCCGGCTCCAGCTGAGGGAGAAGAGCTCCCGCCCGTCAGAGCTGAGCCCAGGGGATCCGCGGGCGCTCCCGTCGGACAGGAGGTCACAGCCGGAAACCTCCTGCGACGTGTGGAGACCTGGGGAGGGACTGGACCCACGGAGACCCACGGAATTGTGTCCCAGCCCCATGGAGACACAGAGTCTGATGGAGACCCACAGAGCCTCATCCCAGCCCCTTGGATCCACATACCAGCGCCCCAGATCCCGGCCCAGCCCCACGGATCCCCTTTCCAGCCCCACAGATCCCGGCCCAGCCCCACGGATCCCCATTCCAGCCCCACGGATCCCCTTTCCAGCCCCACAGATCCCGGCCCAGCCCCACGGATCCCCATTCCAGCCCCGCAGTTGCCATCCCAGCCCCACGGATCCCCATCCCAGCTCCACAGATCCCGGCCCAGCCTCACAGATGCCCATTCCGGCCCCGCAGTTGCCATCCCAGCCCCACAGATCCCCATTCCAGCCCCACAGATCCCCATCCCAGCCCCACAGATGCCCAGCCCCGGCTCCCCCCGCTCAGCCCCGCTCTGGCGGTGCCGCTCCCGCAGCATCTCCGGCTCCCCGGTGGCCCCGTGCTGGTGCCGCTCGCTGTGCCGGCTCCGGGCATCCCAAGATCCCGGCTCGGCTCCGGCTGCCATCCCCGGCGGCTGCGGCTCCGCCCGGCCCCGCTCGCTGTGGCGGCACTGGGAGGGGATCCCATCCAGGGACCCCATGGACACGAACTGGGGGAGCCCCGGGCCGGGCTCCAGCACCGCCACGTGCGGGGAACGCGAGGACAGGAGAACTAGGGGGACACGGAGATTTGGGGTCTGGGGGCCACGGGTGAAGGGAAGGGGGAGCTGGGAGAGCCGGGAGAGCCGGGAAGGGGGTTTGGGGGCTCCAGGATTGAGAAAAGGGGAGGCTGGGGGTGGGTAGAGGTGGGATGGGTGGGGTTTAGGGGGTCCCGGTACCCAGGAATGGGGGCTCCAAGGGCCCCCGGTGTCCCCACTCCCAGCGCAGGGCGGGAAATGGAGACGAGAAAGTGCCCGAGGGAGTGCGGGGGGAGGGGACGGGGCAATTCCAGGGAATTCTCCTGGATCCCCTCCTGGCATCCCCCAGGACCCTCCTCGGCCACGCCCTGCGGGACCCCCGCGCCGGGCTGGGCTGAACTCCCGGGCCCTGCGGCCAAACTCTGCCTGGAACCCACTGGCTTCGGCCCAAAGCGGGGCAAGCACCGGGAGCTGCGGATCCATTTTGTCCTGCGGCTGCGGTGATTTATTAAAATATGGATACAGATCTAATATCAATATCCACCTGAGACGGACAGAGATGAAGGTAAATTGTAACTTCGAAATAGCTTTAATATGTTAAAAAATGTATTAATAAACACATGGCAATAAATGTCTTTTGAGCTGAGAAACTCCAGAGCCAGGAACCAAGACATTTTAGAGAAACAAAGAAGATAAACCGCATGCATGCCAGGAAGTCTGTTATCTCATCAAACCTCACACCTCCCAAGGAAGCTGTCAGCTCCAAACTAGGCTGGAGACTGGGGAGGCACCAGAGGGCGGTGCCTGTGTTCAATTCTGCAGTTATCCAGAGGACTGTGCTGGTGGAAGGGGCAGGGACGGGAGAAGGGGGAAAGCTGAGTGAAGTGTAAATTACTTTCTGGGCTTAATGAATATGGAACAGTTTAGGAGAGTACTTAAGTCCACAGGAAAATGAATGGAGCGCGCCTCTGGCAATATTGCCAAGCGCCCCAGCGCTGTGATATACCTTTGTTGTACTAATAAATGTTCAATATTATATTGCTAAACATTTAGCTCCTGAATTCATTTCTTTCTTCTCCTCTTCCCGTGGCGGCTCTCCTGCGCCACAGAACTCGGCCGGCTGCAGCTTTGCAAAGGTCAGGTCGAGCTCTGGATGTTGCTGCACAATCTGCTCGAGGTCCTCGGGGGCTGCATCCGATCCATTGTTCTTTTCTGCCCCCTGGGCACGGAGCCCATGGATCCGCTGGCCCCTGGGCAGGGCCTGGCACAGGAGGTGGAACCTGGGTCCTGCTGCAGCGGCGCCGGGGCAGCTCCAGGACTCGCTGTGGCCGCTGTGGCAGCCGCAGCACAACCCGTTCCCAGGAAGGAGCCGAGGGCTCCGTGGGGCTCTGCAGGACCTCGGCCCTGGGGCTCGTCTGCATCAGCCCGGGCAGCCGGGCTGCACTTGGCTTCCTTTGTGTCTCTGCTCGCCCTGGGCCAGCAGCTGCCCAGCGCCGAGGGGACAGCAATGGGACCGGGGCAGCTTGGGGCGAGCTTCAGTGTCTGTGCCCGGGAGAAATCCCAAAGCCTTCCCTAAGGAGCAGGGAGCGCTGACAGAGCACAGGATGCTGCTGCTGCTGCTGCTGCTGCTGAGCACGGGCCGGCCCCAGGGCTGATGTCAGACAGAGCCGGGATGGGAGCCACAAATAACAGGAGGAGGAGAAGGGGCAGGAGGAGAGAGGGGGGAGGACGGATGGAAGAGTAAGAGCAGGAGGAAGAGGAGTGATAAAGGAGGAGAAGCGGGGAGGAAGAGGAGGAGGAAGGACAGAGGAGGAGGAGCAGGAGGAAGAGGAGGGGCAGAGAAGGAACAGAAAGGGAAGCAGGAGAAGGATCTGCCACGTGCGTCCATCGCTCTCTGTGTCCGCAGCTCTCGGCCCTGGGAGCATCACTTCCCCATCCCGCAGGTGACCAGGGAGGGGAGCTCGCCCCAAATATCCTGGGCGGTCCCTGGGTTTCTTTTTTTGCGGGGGGGGACTTTTGGACCTTGGAGGACTCTGTCACCGAGCCCCAAATATCTTTGTTGGTTCCCGGGAGGTTTTTTTTTAGGGGGGCGGGGGGAGGCGGGTGTTTGGATCTTGCAGGACTCCAAATGTGAGCCGCAAATGCCCCTTGGGGGATATTGGGGAGTCCCCGGCACGCGGGGTTTTGGGGGGGTCCCGGTGGCGGCTGCCGGGAGAAATGGGATGGGGCGGGATGGGGCCCGGGAAGGGTGGGATGTGGATTGGGGTGTGGGATGAAGTGTGGGGGAGGGGGATGGGTGGGCTGGGGCCTGGGATGAGGCAGCCAAAGGCTGGGGATGATGAGGCCGGGGGGACCCCAGTCCTTCGGGGCTTGCGGGGTATCGGCCAGCTGTGAGGGAGTTTTGGGGCAGCCCTAATGCTGAGGGGGGCGGTGCTGGCAGCGGGGGGACGCATGGCTCTGGCAGCTCTGGGCCCCAGCTGCGCCCCCCGGGGCGGAATTTGGGGAGGGGGAGGTGGGGGCGGCCAGGCCGGGCCCCCATGGCCGCGCTGTCCCGGCGGGGCCGAGTGCGGGCGGGAGCCCCGCGGGGCCCGGCCCTGCCCGGGCACGGCTGATGCCGCCTGCCCGCGCTCCGCACTGCTCCGGCCTGGGGCTGCCAGGGCCTTGCGGGCCGGGGCCGCTTTGGGGACCCCCCCAGGGCACAGCGTGGCTGCTTTGGGGCTGTCGGCACCGCCCGGCGCTGGGCATGGGGCGTGTGGGGGCAGCTGGGGCCGTAGTGGTGGCACTGGTGCTGCTGGGAGCCCCCCGGCCACGGGCGAGGAGCTCTGGGCTGAGGGGAGGGCTGGAAAAGGGAGGACCAGTCGGAAAGAGGGGGAGAGCAGTGAAAAGGGGGTCGGACTCCCCAGACGGAGTGGGAGAGGGGACTGAGAGCCCCAAACCAAGCGCTTGGGGCACTGAGGCTTTGGGGGAAGATGAGAAAGGAGGGGGATTGGGGGCAGAGGGAGGGAAAAGGGAGTGGGATCCTTCAGCTTAGTGGGGTCGGTTGGTGGATGAGGATTGGGGGATGATGGGAAAAGGGTGGAGGAGGGGCAAAAATGGGATGAAGTGGGAGGGCTGTGGGGAACCCCAGAGTTGCCCTCATGGCAAGGGACTGATCTCCTGTGGGAAGAGCTTTGGCCGGAGCACAGAGCTGATCTCTCAGCACAGGATCCAAGTCGGGGAGAAGTGCTGTGTCTGCCCAAGCTTTGCCCAGAGGTCCCATGTCAGAGGAGAGAGACCCTACCTGGGCCAGGAGTGCAGGAAAAGCTTTTGTGGAAGCCCCAACCTCACCATGCCCCAGGGGATCCACACATAGGAGCCCCTATGGATGCCCAGACTATGGGAAGGGCTTCACCGTGAGCCCCCAGCCCCTGGAACACTCGTAGGAGCCACCTGGAGGAGGGTCCCTGCAAGTTCTGGGCTGCAGGAAGAGCCCCAAGGAGCCGAGCTTCCCCCAGAACCAGCACCTGAAGCAGAAGGTGGTGACAACTCTGCATCCCGAGGCCCTGGGAACACTATGGGGCCTCCAGCCTGACGCACCACAACAAGGGGGGGGTCAGCCTTCGTCCTGCCCCTAAAATCCCTTGGGATCTCCCATTAATCTCTGCATTCCCCACTCTAAAATCTCCAGGCTCTTGAGATGAGACCAGAGGAGTGGAAGTCCCCTCCCAGGGTGACCACAACCCCCAAATTTTCATCTCCACCCACCAGTTTTCCCTCTTTTCCCCTATCTGGGTTCACCCCGCAGTGGGTGGGCGCAGCCAAGAGCGCCACCCCATGTCCATCCTGACTTGTTCCAGCTCTATTCCCATCGTCCCAAGGGATGTGAGGGGTTTGGGGTGAAAGGGGGCCAAGGGTGTTGCTAGTCCTGGGGGGAGGAGGAGAAGGGATGGAGGAGGAGGGATGAAGAAGGAGCATGAGGAAGGGAGGAAGCAGGAGGAGAAGGAGGGGGGATTATGCAGGAGGAGGAGGAGGAAGAGCAGGGAGAGGAGGCACCACGAGGTTGCAGCACTCTCTGTATCTGCAGTCCCCCTGGCCCCTTGTGCATCGACCCCACCACATCCCACAGGTGCCAGGGGAGGGGGAGCTCATCCCAAACATCCTGGGGGGTCTCCCTGGGAGGGTTTTTTTTGAGGGGGGTGTTTGGTTCTTGCAGGATTCCAAAGCTGAGCCGTAAATGCCCCTTGGGGGTCACTGGGGCATCCCTGAGGGGGGTTTGGGGAGGTCCCAGGGGCTCAGGCTCCTGAGCCACGTGGCAGTTTCCAGGTACCGGCATAGGGGGGACACCAGTTTTAGGAATCCCCAGGAGAGCCAGGGATGGGGGAGCCCAGGGGCCCCAGGGTGTGGAGAGCAGAGAGGGGCGACACCAGAGCTGGGGGACCCCTGGCAGCCTGGAGAGAGGGGGGAGAAGGGCGGGCAGGGAACCAGGGACCTGTTGGACACCGAAGTGGGGAGTGCATAAAGCAGGAACCCCTGGGATTCCCAGGAGCGCCGGCAGCCCGGAGAAAGCGGGAAACCCAGATAGGGGGGAACCCCAAGGCACACGGGATCAGCAGGAGCCCAGAGAGGGGGGATGCCCAAAAGCCCAAAGTGGAGTAAACAGAGAAGGGGAACTCTTGGGAGTTTGTTTGGCTTAATCTTGGAATCTTTTGGGCTGAATCTTGATATTTTGAGAGTTTTGGGGTTATGTCTTGGTGTTTGAGGTTTTTTTGCGCTTGATCTTGGTGTCCAGGAGGATTTCATGGACACCAAATGCCCAGTGACTTCTAGAGATGGATTTGGGCAGGAGGAATCCCCAACCCAACACACTCACACCCTTGCTTTTCTCCCCAAACCCCATTTCCAACCTTGGCCAGATGGAGGAGAGGCTGTGAGGAAGAGGAAGATGCCCTGGCACAGCCAGGCAGGTGAGGAGGAAGTCAGTGGCCCTTTCCCTCTCTCTCCTGCTCCATCTCCCAGCCCAGCATCGCCCCCGGCTGCAGGACAACCCCGCTGCCGACGCCGTCCTGCCGGGGATGGACTGGGGGGATCTCCTTCTCCTTCCCTGTGGCACGGAGGCAAATCCCATCCTCTCCTTGTCCTTCCTCCCCCAGACCAGGAGCTGAGGACGGAGCCCAGGGAGGACAAATCCCTGCAGCAGAACCTGGTGGAAGAGGCCGTTTTGAGCGGCTCCACGGTGCAGGAATCCAACGGGGAGGAAAAGCTCCAGAGATCCCACAGGAGGAGGGGCTGCAAACCCAGCCCAGGGTGCTCTGAGGAGGAAAGACCCACCCTGTGCCGGGAAGGCGGCCGGAGATGCAGCCAGAGCTCGGACCTGGTGGTTCATGAGCAGCTTCATGATGGGGAGAAGCCCCACACATGTGGGGAATGTGGGAAGAGCTTCAGCCGCAGCTCCAACCTGATCTGTCACCAGAGGATCCACACTGGGGAGAGGCCCTACGAGTGTGGGGAATGTGGGAAGATCTTCAGGTACAGCTCTGACCGTATCCGCCACCAGATGACCCACACTGGGAAGAGGCCCTACGAGTGTCATGAATGTGGGAAGTGGTTTCAGACCAGCTCCCATCTCCTCTGGCACCAGTGGATTCACACAGAGGAGAGGCCCTTTCGCTGCCCCGACTGCAGGAAGGGCTCCAGGTACAACTGCAACCTTGTCAGGCACCGGTTCATCCACACTGGGGAGAGGCCCTACGAGTGTGGGAAATGTGGGAAGAGGTTTCAGCCATAGCTCCAACCTGACTGATCACCAGATGATCCACACTGGGGAGAGGCCCTACAAGTGTGGACAATGTGGGAAGAGATTCAGCTGCAGCTCCAACCTGATCCACCACCAAATGATCCACACTGGGGAGAGGCCCTACGAGTGTGGGGAATGTGGGAAGAGGTTTCAGACCAGCTCCGATCTCCTCAAGCACCAGCAGATTCACACAGGGGAGAGGCCCTTCCGCTGCCCCGACTGCAGGAAGGGCTCCAGGTACAACTGCAACCTCGTCAGGCACCGGTTCATCCACACTGGGGAGAGGCCCTATGAGTGTGGGGAATGTGGGAAGAGCTTCTCGCAGAGCTCTCATTTGACCAAACACCAACGGAGGCACCGGTAAGGGCAGCCCTGTGAGTGCCCTGACTGCAGGAAGAGCTTCATCTTTTGCTCCAACTTCATCCTCCATCAGAGGAACCATGTTCGACAGAGCCCTACTGACCCACATTCCCTGTGATCCAGGTCGGGAAGGCCCCAGGCTGGTGCTCTCCACGTCCTCCTGGATCCCTGTAGGTACCTGGGTGAATGCAGGGGCAGGAACATCCATCAGGACTCAGATCAACATTGGAAATTCATTGGGAATAGTGGATTTGTTGACTTTACAGCCCAAGAATTCTCACCTACTCTGTCCAATTGTTTCTTCTGGTGTCATCCAGCAATCCTGGATGATCCTGGAGGTCTTTTTCAACCCAAATAATTTCCTCCCTCATGCTGTTGAAACATCCAAAATTGGGGTAAAGAAATGAAACAAAGGTATCTAAAGCTGCACCATTTTACCGGGATTTGGGAGTGAATTTGGGGTTGGTTCAGGGAAATATTCAGGAAGATTTGGTTATTCCGGGATCTTCCAGGCTGGGCACATGTGTCGCAGCTGCTGGCCGGAGGGTTAAGAAAGACTCAGAGACAGGAATGCAGTCAAGAGAATGGATGGAATTATTTAATTAACAAAGGACGGGTTTTTATGTGTTTAGTTCTCTTAGTGTCTACCTACATGGCAAGAGATTATTGGACCTCTTGCTAACTACCTACCAGAGTGATTGGTCAGTTCTCACATCGTTCATTCTCCTAGTCGAAATCATAACAATTCTAATTATATTTGAAGGTGCAAGATAGCAAACTTGGTTTACAGAAACCTTATCATGTTTTGCATAGTTCAGAAAGACAGAGCTCTCACGAACTACTGCAGAGAGCTGAAGAAATTCTCTGCTGAGGCTTTTTCAGCATCCATAATTTCCCCTTTTTTACTTTTTAAGATCAAAAAGGTAGCGTTTGTAATCCTTGCGGGATCCCTTGCAGCAAGGAGAACAAACACAGCAAAAAGGGGTCAGTTTGGTAGTGGCCAGTTACCAAACAGGAATTGAATCAGATGCTGATGTAAAGCAGGCAGAGAAACTCTCCAGCAGTGTCCTAGGGAACACATCTAACAAATTCAATTCTACATTAGCTATTACAATTCTAACTATATCAGCTATTACAATTCTATAATTGCCTTAAGGGCTTTAACATTCTGATTCCATAGTGTTCTGACTCCATAACAAAAGAAACTTAAAATTCAGTCTCTGCTTGTAGAAGGACCATCCAACTGATGGTCGACATCCTGGTCATCATCAGGAGGATCACTTGGTTGATGATCTGCATTCCGGAGATCATTCGGAGGTTGCCTGTTCTGCTTCTGATGCCGCAGGTCAGGGTGAACGCATCTTGCAGGCAGCCATCGTACCCCAGTATCTGTGGAAACGCAAGCATACCCACGACCCCAAGCCATAAGCTCACACGGACCTTCCCACTTGTTAGTGAGCAGGTTCCGTACCCAGACTTTGGCTCGAGGTAGGTGCGTCTCGCCTGAAGACTGCAACGAATGGAAATGGCTCAAAATGACAGGATTGTCTGAATTTGGTGGCACTGTAAGATGATTAATTGTATACAGAGCTTTTTCCAATCGACTCTGTGGGGATTCCCCTTGCATTCCCCCTTTTTGTTTCTCCAAAAGACACTTCAAGGTGCCATGAGTGCGTTCCACAATGGCTTGGCCAGTAGGAAAATGTGGAATACCCAGAGTGTGGTTCACACCCCACAACTGCAAAAACTGCCGTGTCTTTTGTGAAACGTAGGCAGGGCCATTATCAGTTTTCACCAAGGAAGGCACGCCCAGGACCGCAAAAGCCAACTTCCAATGTGCAATGACATCGCGGTCTTTCTCTCCAGTATGAGCAGTCGCCCATATAGCTGAGGAGAAAGTGTCAATAGACACGTGCACATACTTAAACTGGCCAAATTCAGGGATGTGCGTTACATCTGTTTGCCAAATCTGCAATGCTCTTAGGCCTCTGGGGTTTACCCCTGATGGCAGAGGTGCACCGAGTCCGTGGCAGTCAGCACAAGTGCTGACAATGTCACGAGCCTCAGTTGGCATTAAGTGAAACTGCTTCTGCAGGGTATGCGCACTTTGATGGAAGAAACCGTGCGATGCCTTGGCTTGCGCGATCTTGTCAGGCTGAGGCGCCACCCATGCAGGGTTGGCCAGCCTGTCAGCCCTGGCATTACCTTCCATTATGAAACCTGGTAAATTGGTGTGGCTTCGAATGTGCAAAATATAATATGGGTGCACTCGAGCTTGAATTGCACACCACGAAGTTTTCAAGAGCGAGAACAGAGCCGCATTGTTGACTTCTTTTAGAAGTGAACAATCTAAGCGTTTGGTTATGTCCGCTACATAGGCAGAATCAGTGACCAAATTCAGAGGTACCTGAGGGAATCGCTGGAAAGCCATGGCAACGGCCCTCAATTCAACCAGCTGGGCAGAGCCAGACTCGTGGCCTTCCAGCACCTGCCACTCCGATTCCTCCTTCCAGGTAACAATGGCTTTTCCACTTCTCCCAGAACCGTCAGTGAAGACGGTGGGCCCTTGCACAGGCACCCGACTATTTTTTGGCCGCAAGGTGAGGCTGGTCGATTTTGCCAGCTGCAGTAATTTATGGCTGGGCAGGTGATAAGCAATCTGCCCCGAAAAGTTCTGCAGCGCACTTTGCAAAGGAGCGCTGTTGGCAAGGCTCCACTCCAAGTGTTCCTGCTGTACAGGAAGAATAATTGCTGCAGGATCCGCTGCCATCAATTGCAAGCAACGTTGGCGGCATTTGATTATTAGACAAGCGATCAAGTCAAACAATGTGGGTGCTCTCTTTTCTGGCTGATGGGGCAAAAAGACCCATTCCGGTATATGCAAAGGGTTGGGCCATTGTTTGTTCCACTGGCCAATGATACCTGTAGGATGCAGATCTGGAGTGGTAATGAAAACAGTGATAACAATGGAGAGATCCACCCGATAAACCTGACGGGCAGAGACAGCCTGTTGAACCTCCTCCAGCGCTTTCCGCGCCTCAGGAGTCAATTTCCGAGGTGAATTCAAATCGGGGTCCCCCTTCAAAATATTGAAAAGCGGGGAAAGTTGTGCTGTGGTTAGCCCTAAGTAAGGACGCAACCAATTAATGACACCCAGCAATTTCTGAGCATCATTCAGGTTCTTAATAGAACCCGAGAATTGCACCTCTTGATGTTCTATAGTTTGATCCAGAATTTTGACTCCTAAATATTTCCAAGGGGGATGCTGCTGAACTTTCTCCGGAGCCACCTGCAATCCGTAAGAGTGCAGAGCAGTGAGCAGCAGGGGCTGTATCCTCTGCAGCTCATTCTGGGTGGATGCTGCCACCAGGATATCATCCATATAGTGGTAGCAATGTGCGTCAGGAAACTGTGCACGGACTCCGGACAAAGCCTGAGCGACATACCACTGACAGATAGTCGGGCTGTTCTTCAGGCCCTGAGGTAGGACTCTCCACTGATACCTTTTCACAGGTTCAGCATTGTTGACTGCAGGCACAGTAAAAGCAAACTTAGGTTTGTCATTAGGATGCAAGGGAATTGTGAAAAAGCAATCCTTCAAGTCAATGATCAGGATTTCCCACCCTGTTGGAATCCTGGCAGGTGAGGGCATACCAGGCTGCAATGTCCCCATACTTTCCATCACTGCATTAACTTTCTGGAGATCCTATAACAATCTCCATTTCCCAGATTTTTTCTTAATCACGAACACAGGGGTATTCCAGGGACTAGCAGACGGCTCAATATGTCCCTGTTCTAATTGTTCTTGAACTAATTGACGAAGGGCAAATAGCTTTTCTCTTGATAGGGGCCACTGGGGAATCCAGACAGCCTTGTTCACTAGCCATTGCAAAGGCATTGTAGGATACTGGGTGCCCTTCGGCACAGTGACCCCCATTAAAAATTTGTCCCGATCCGTACCCCCCAAGCCACCAACACATCCCGCCCACAAAGGTTAACCGGAGCTGCAGTGATGTAGGGCCGAACTGTAGCTGTTTCACCCTCTGTGTTTTTCACCATCACAGGCCGTTCGCTAATGTAGCTCTGTGTGGTTCCCCCTAACCCCGCGATGGCCAAGCCCACAGGGGTTAGAGGCCATGTAGGAGGCCATGCGGAGAAGGAGATGATCGTCACATCAGCACCCGTGTCGATCAAACCTTTGAGCTGGTTCTGGGGCGGATGGGCGTCTGGCAGGATCAGAGTACACATCATCTGTGGCTTCTGGCTGGAGATGTCTGCAGTCCAGAAGACCTCTGGAAGCCCGGTAGACTCAAAGCCACCTGTTGCAAAGCATAAGAATCCTGGCAGGAGTGCACCAGCCAAGTTCCGTGTAGTTACTCTTATCAGGGCCTGAGGAATGTAAGAAGTGCTAAATTGGGAAAGAAGACGTTGGAAGAAAGAATAACAAGGCAGCAAGAAAGCAGATAAGGAGGGACTGTACCATCCTGGACTAGAACCAATCAGGTCCCCTGAGGGGTGCATGCAGGGTGCGTAGACAATGCGGAGGGTCCAATCAGGTCATGCGTGATCGTGTGAATGACACTTAGAGAAACGTATAAGAATGGAGAAATGTAAACAATAAATAGATTCCTACATAATCATATTGATTCGTTGTCCAGGGGTCTCATTTTCCCCGCATATTGGTGCCGCTGACGTGATAAACATTCGTTTATGAAACAGACCGAATCCCTTTAGATAGTGAAGGGGGTCTGATAAAGTGAAAAGGTGGAGGGCCCTGGCTGGATCTCGCCGCGGCTGGACCGGGGCGAGGGGGGGTCGGAGACGACTCGCTCAGAGTTTGGGGGCAGAAGAAAAGCTCCTGGGAGAAGAACTCTGGAAAAAATTTCGCTGCAGTGGTGACACCCGAGATGTGAGGCCAGGGGGCTGGAGTATGGCAGAGGGACTGTTAAAGGGAAAGCAGGACGCCTCTCGGCATTCTCCAGTCTATTCTCTTCGTGAGAGATATTAAAGCATGACCCGGGAGGTCTTGCAAAGACTGCTGAGTTGGGGTCGAGAGAGAGGATTTTTGCCACCCACGAAAGTATTCATTCTGGAGTGGGAAAGGCTGGTAATCGCTCTCTGGGATACTGTAAGTGCTGCAGGAAAAGAAGCTAAGAGGCTCAGTTATGCTTTGGGAGGTGATAAGAACAGCATAAGGCAAACGGAGGCGGAAAAACAGCTAGGCAGAAGCGGCAGCGCGTCCAGAGCCAAGCTGCCTTCCTGGTGTACGCACAGGAATTCTTTGGGGGAGTGAACCCCGTGATATCGTCCTTACCCTCCGTGCACCCAGAGCCAGGGGGAGAGGCACCTCGCACCGTGCCAGAGAACCCCATTTTACAGCCTCTAACGCTGCCTGCGAAGTGTCCCGTGGTGTTCCCTGAAGGGTTAACAGCAGCGAGAAGGGAGGCGAGTGTCTTCCACCGCTACCCCCCCTCACAGCCTGATCCACCACGGCTTATCGGAGGAGGAATTCAAATGCAAATGACAGGTATGCACAGGCGGAGTCGCTTTGAAGAAAAAAAGAAAAGAAAGGGCTGCTAACAACAGAAAAGAAAATACAACTTAATACTAAATCAAATACCGAATCTGTGTATTAAAGTACTAAGCAGCCAGACTATGTTAGTATTGGGGATCGCAGAGCGCGGCTCCCTGAGGCAAAAAGGGCTGCAAAAGTCGGAGCAAGGGAGGAGGGGGGAACCCGCCTCCTCGCCCAGCCGAGAGCCGAAATTCGAACTGTAACGAATCTCAGGCTGCCCAGAATATTGAATATAATTGGCAGCACAGCAGAAACAGCAAGGGAGAAGCATGGGGCGTGCAAGGGGGGTGCGGGCTCGTCTCGGACAGTTTTAGCAGCCCGCGGAGCGAACCGTTCAGGGCTTGAGCAGACAGAGCAACAAAAGCAGCTTTAAACAAAAACCCATATCTGCGGTGCATGGTCCCCCTGGGTTGCCTGCTTTTGAGCAGAATGCTGCAGAATCCAGCCTTAAGAGCTTCGCTCCGAAAGTTTGTAATACAGTTGCAAAGTTGTGAGCTTTTCCGTACAACAAAATGGCAGCACCCTGGTTACCATAGTAAACAATGTTACGTACTTCCGTCTCCGCCATCTTGTGACCAACGAGTTACTTGTCCTCCGGCTGCAGCGCCACCTGTGGCCGCTTCTGTTATTGCACCCTCAGATACACACAATAAACAGCCACAGAGAACAAGGAGATGCAGCAACACCAAGCCACAGAAAATACAACGTGGAACATGCGTCAACAATCCTGCAGATCCTGCAGATCTACAGCAGCTCTTGAGAGAAGATAATTGGAGCAGGCCAATTTTGAGGATCAGCTAAAAAGGGAACACTCAACTCTGATTTCAGTCTTGTTGTATTTAACTGATGTTAGGTTTAAGCTGTGTTCATTTAATTCCTGTTAAGTTTAAGTTATGTTCAGACTAATTCTTGTTCAGTTTCAGTGATGTTAACTTTAGATTGAAAGATACAGTTCTTTTATTATAAGGATAAGACTGAACCAATTGAAATAATTATGATTAATTGGCAAGTAACTGTTAAAAAATATAAGACACTAAGGTGAAAAGGTATATGAAATGTGGCTTTTTAAAACCTCAAATTAATTGAAAATTCCATGTGTATAAGTGTTCTGCATTGGTCAATTGTGATGGTTATTCATGACAATCTTTGCTGTTTTATCTTTCATAGGTAGCACAAAAGGATGAGTAACAATTCCAGACTATGCATATGATTGATTGTAAGGTGTTTAGTACTTTCTTTCTTGCTTTTGCTTTGCTTGATTGTCATATACACATAAGTGTGCAAGAAAATGTAACCTCGATTTCCTAGGTCAGTTGTCTCTGTTGTATTAACGATTCTGAATATGTTCTTAGTGTCATATTGTGAATTCACAGGCATGTCATGAAGGGCATCATCCAGAAGATATTATTCTATGTTATGCATATGCATTTCTTTGGTTGGTTGCAGTTTTTTCGTGGTACCACTGATAACTTTGCTAAGGATAAATGACAAAGCCGGCTGCTTTACAGACTTTTACATACTGTTGTATAGCAATTTGCAAGACATGGATCCTTTTAGGAAACTCTCACAGCTGTTATTACTAAAGGCTTGTTTGTAAGAGATGTTAGGGAACCCTTCCGGCTAAGGCCTTGGCTCTGGCCAAGCCCTGGCTGTATCTGGTTGGGCAACATGCCAACAGACCCAGGTGTTTCTGCACTAGAACTGTAATTGAGTCATTATGACTTGCTGATTTGGATCTATAGAAGCTGGAGTCTTTTTCAAGGTACATTAGGAAGCCTTGCCCGGGAAGGTTTTTGCAGGTCCTCGTCAGTCACCAGCTACAGCAGACTCTGGGTGATAGGTCAGTATCTAGGCAATTGAAAGTGTATTGTTTTAAGTTACTGTCCTTTTATCATGTGCTGTGGATTGTATGTATTATCCTGTTTGTTCTTGCTTAGTGTGACTTTACTGTCTCATAGCATGTGTTCGCTTACTATTATGTTGCCTTCATGTTCACAGTGACAGCTGCACAGGTTATCACTGAACAGAAATGAGGAATGGCTCCCCAAGAACATTTGGATAGTGCAATATTTACACTAAAAATTTTTGCAGGTAGAGCATCAATTTGATCCCTGGCAGAACGATGCCAGTCTGAAGATTTGTGTATGTAGAACCAATTTCCTAAAGGTTTTATGTAAAAATCCATAATTGAGTGTGTAATAGCAACACCTGGCTAATTTCCTAACCTAGAAGAGAAGGCACACACGTGTTTTATTGCCAGCAAGTCTAAAGTGGTTACCTGCTTGTCTGGATAAACATCAGTTTGCCTCCGAGAAAACAAGGCAGAGCCAGCAAACAGGTATCAATGGGTTGTGCTGCCACAAGGGGTGCGTAATTCTCCCCTGATGTGCCAGCTGTTTGTTGCTTGGGTGCTAGCTCCATTGGAAAAAACCAAACAAACAAACAAAAGCAAAAAACCAAAAAGGTACCCACAGTGTCCTATCTATCATTACATGGATGACATTCTGATAGCAAGGGAACATGTTGCAAACATGCTACCTGCCTTACAGCAGTAAATGCAAGAGGCAGGCCTTCAAATTGCTCCTGGAAAAGTCTGGCAGCAAGCCCCATAGAAATATCTGGGGATGCTTATCACCAAAGCCCAAATTCGGTCTCAGAAATCAACAATTTGCACAGAAATTCAAACTTTGACAGATGCTCAAGAATTAATTGGGGACATACAGTGGATTCATGGTACCTGTGGCATAACTAATGAAGATCTTAAGTCCCTAATGCCATTGTTGCAAAGGGAGAATCAGGCCAAATTGCTGTACAAGCTGTCTGAAAAAACAACAGAAGGCCCTTACTCAAATTGCTACAAAATTGAGTAAATCCTTTGTAGATCATTGGTCTCCTACTTTGCCATTTTCC